>VZTX01014385.1:318-24052 GCA_013400915.1 Pardalotus punctatus | reverse complement strand
GGGCGAGCGCGGCCAGCTCTGCCCTCGCGGGCTCCCAGCATGCTCTGCGCAGGGCAGGAGGGGCTTCCTCTGGCCCCGCCCCTGTCCCTTCCCCCGTGTCCCCATCCCGCCCCGCGACCCCGCTGACCTCCCGGCCAGGACCTCTCCACCTCGTCACCCATCTCCCTTGCCCCCGACCACAGCCCGTCCCCACCACGTCTCCCCCACCCGGATTCCAATTTCCCCATCCCTACTCCAATCCACTGCACTGTTTACCACCCCAATCTCCATGTCTCCCCTCTCCCGGTCCCTCTGTTCCCATCCTGTCTCCTACACCCCCTCAGTCCGCACTGACAGCGTCCGTGTCCCCCCCTCTGCCCCTCTCCACATTCTGTCCCCTACAGCCCCCCCCACCATTCCAGCCACTTTGTCCCCCCATCCCAGTCCCTGTGTGTCCTCACACGTCTCCAATCCCGATCCCATACCCGACCACCTGTCCCACATGCAGGAAGCCATGGCCCCAGTCCTGCCTGTCTCCATTCACCACCGTGTCCACGTATCTCCTTGTCCCAACTGAAGGGTGCCATTGCCACCAATCCTGCTCTGAGGGCGGGGCTGGGGACTGTGGGAAATTCACTCTGGCTGGCTGTGCCCTTGGGGTCCCCAGGGGACAGAGCTATCCCTGAGGTTATCGTACCCTACTGCCTGTCAGCTGTGTCCTGTGGAGCAGGGACCATTGCAGCCAGGGACAATAGCAGGGAAAATGACAGCGACCTTGGCAGGGACAGGGGCTATCATGGGGCTTTGTGCAGCCCAGGAGTCTGGATGGCCCTGGCAGGGCTGGAGGACACTAGGTACTGCCCAGGGTGGGTTAATCATGCTTAGAAGGGGATATTCCTGTTTGTGGACTCTATGGGCCACCCAGAAGCAGGACCCTCTTGCCATGGCTCTGCCAGGGTGACCCTACAGCACAGGATGGTCTGCATAGTCTCCCCACCACAGCATCACCCCCCCTGGAAGGGACTGGGGAGCTGGGGAGGCCAAAGGCACCCGTTTTTAAAGGCTGGGCAGGGACCAGGTCCTGGTGCCCTCCCAGCAAATGGAAGTGACACGCAGTGTGGCCATGAGGACACGCAGGTGTGGGACAGTGGGGGCAAGGGCTGGAGGTCATCGCCAGGAAAACACCTGGGTCACCTCGACACCAAGTGGTTTTGGGGGCCACTGAGCACACCCATGAGGGTGGAGCCCAGGACTCCCTTGTGACACAGATCCCCTGTGTGTCCCCCCCAAGCTGCAGGGCTGGGCTGAAGGCTTTATTGAAAAATCCAAAACACACAACGCAGTCCTTATTATCATACAATGAAAACCCAAATCAACCTGCCCTGCAGTGGGGGAGCACCCCCGCCATCCCCATCACCAGCTGCCAGCACCAAGGACACGGCAGGGACCCTCTGCCTGTGCCTGGCCAAGATACAAAAGGGACAAATAGATTTGGCCAAGAGCGGTGCCACAGTCCCCAAGCCCCTGCTGCCACTGTGACCCCCATGCTGCTCCCCAGCCCCAAGGCCTGAGGTAGTTGGGGGTGCAGGCGAGACTCCCTCCAAAAAATCCAGGGAGGGTTTTGGGGCTCTCTGTGTCCTGCAGGCATGGGATGGTTGGTATTGCATCCAAGGGGAGCCAGTGCAGGTTGGGGATGGGGAGGCAGCAGGACCCGCAGGGGGAGGTCCAGGTCCCCCTGGCAGGCTTGCGCACAGAGCAGGTGGTCTGGCAGCAGGGCTGGTGGGGGACACGGGAACAGCGGCTCCCTGCCCACTGGATGGCTGTGCAGAGGGGTGGCAGCTCTGAGGCCACAGTGGTGGCAGGTCCCACTGCTCCGGGTGCCAGCTGGGGGCTGATGGGTGGGTGTCGCTGAGAAAGCATGCAGTGACAGCCCAAACCCTTCCCAAAGGGAGAAAGGCCAAATCCTGTCCTCAGCACCCCAAGGGAAGTGACACTCTGGCCCCAGCATGGGCACCAGCAAGACTGCAGGGGATGGGGACATCGCTGCATGGTCTGACGTACTGTCTCCACTGCAGCGAGATGAGCTGGGGGGCCTGGAGGTGGCTGATGCCCCCCTGCCCTCTGAGCCCCCTGCTCAAGGCACAAAAGTTCCCTGGCTGGTGCCAGCCCCATGGCCACCCCTGCTGCCCACAGCCACACTGGCCCTGGTCCCCCTGCACCCCAGAGGGTGGCAATGACACCAGGGTGGCACCAAAGTGAGTGGGGACAGGGAGCTGCTTGCTCTGGCTTTGGGGTTCTCTGGTTTTGGGGCACCCTGGCTGCCCCCCAAACCCTCTGTGCTGCTGCCCTAGAGTCATCCCCCATCCCCAGGAGCTGGTGGCTTGTGCGGTGGCACCATGGTGGCCCAAACCTGCACCCAGCACCTTGTGGAGGGTTTATTGCTGGCATGAACACAGTGATCTGTCAGGGCAGGGCAGCCCAGCTCAGGGGGAGGTTGGGAGGCGTTTTGGGGACCTGGGATGAGGGGCAGGAGCTCACAGCAGCATCCCTCCTGCTGCCGCCCCTTTCCTGGCTGTTCCTGGTACCCCGTGTCACTGGCCAGGGTGTCCCATGGGAATGCCACCTCCCACCCTTGCAGTGGCCAAAGGCACTCGGTGCCCCCGCCAAAGGGGAACGCACTTAGCACCATGCCCAGCAGCACCCCAAAAGCTGCCCCCCACCCCGTGGCACCCCTGGGGCCTTATGCAGGCTCATTCCCGGGGCAGGGGGGATATTCGTGTCGAGCCAGGGGCTGGATTAAGGCTGGAAAAGCAGCGAGAGGCAAGAGAAGCCTGAACACTCTCGCTCAGCCAGAGCCGGCTCCAAGAGTTCCCAGAATCTGTGCAAAAACAAAACTAAAGGGTTAAAGACCCCCGCGGAGACGCTCCCCCCCACCCCCCACCCCCAGCATCTCTAATAAATACACGTGCGCTTTGCATAAGCCCTTGCCCCGGCCCCGGGGTCTCGGCAGGCAGCTCTTGGGGCTCTGGTGCTGGAGGCGGCTCCTGGGGGGACACAGGGGATGTGTGCATCGGGGGGGCTTCTGCACCACTTCCTTGGGGATCTTCCCAAAAGACTGCACTGAGTGGGGTTCCAGGGGTGTCCCCCGGAGGGTTCCAGGTGTCCCCCGTGGGTTGCTTCTACTTGTGGCGCTAATCTGCAGCTGGAAGTGGGAAGACAAGGTCAGGGGATGCAGTGCCCACCGGCTCCCTCTGCCCCATCCCTCTGGGACCACAGGGTTGTTTTAGCAGCATCTGAGCCCCCTGTCTGGGGGTTATGCAGATCCCACAAGTTGGGGTCACTCCTGCGGAGAGACCCTATAGGATTTGCTCATGTGTGCCAACTATGCCCAGGCTTGTGCCAGGTGCAGCAAAACCTGCTTACTGTCATTGATGGCAGGCAGGGGTTCTCCATCCTGCCCCAGCTCTTCCCAGAGCAGCTTCCCAGCTGGAGTAGGGCTGGCACCACTCACCATCCTGCTCCCAGCCCTCTGCCACTCCGGCCAGCTCGTAGTGCTTCTTGCGCAGCTCCCCCAGCTTGTGCCGCTCCTTCTGCAGCTGGTTCTCCAGCTCCAGTACCCGCACCTGGGGACATGGCCCAGGACATGCCCAGCCAGCACCCTGGCACAGGGCTGAGCCAAGCACCCCCCTTTCACACCCATTATACCCCCAATATTGAGACCAAAGACCACCAAGGTGCCTCCCACGAGTGCTCCAAGGACAAATGGACCTGGGGAGGGGATGAAGGTCAGGTGGGTACTGCTTGTGAAGGCATGTGCAGGCACAATGATCTGTGTGGGCATCCCAGGCAGGGGAATTCCCCAGAGCTGCCCCATGCCAGGCACAGGTGGGTGCTGTGGATAGCACACTGTGAGGCAGGTGTGGCCATGGGCTGCTGTGCCTTGATGGGAGCAGCATCGGGGAGGGATTGAGGACCAAGTGCGTGTGACTCCTGGGCAAACCCATCTGCTGCCTTCATACCTTGGGCTTCCCCTGTGCTGGTGCTACCTGGGGGCAGCTGGGCATAGTGACGCTGAATTTGATGCCCCACCCCAGGCAGCCCAAGAGAGGCATGACCAGGTGTGTTTCCCAAAACATGTGGGAATCTGCTACCTGTGAGTCCATCTCCTGACGCTTGATCTGAGTGAGTGTCATGCTGGAGAAGTCCATGCTGTCTGTGGAGAAAGACACCACGAGCCTCCCTTCAGCTCTGCTCCCATACTCAGACTCTCCTGCAGCTCCCATGCCACTGGCAGGGTCTGGCACCATGGGATATGCAGGCAAGAAGTGAGGGGCAGCCATGGGCAGAGACCACAGGGGTACAGCCAGCCAAGGGTGGTGAGTGCCAAGAGCAGGGGTTTTGGGGCAGGTCTGTGCTCCAAGCATTAGAACCAGAGGAAACAGCCTCAAGTTGTGCCAGAGGAGGTTTAGGTTGGATAAAAGGAAAAATTTCTTCATGGAAAGGGTTGTTCAGTACTGGCAGAGGCTGCCCAGGGCATGCCCAGGCACCATCCCTGGAGGGATTTTAAAGCTATGTAGATGTGGCACTTGGGGACATGGTTAGAGGTGTGGGAACAGTTAGACTCAATTGTCTTAAAGGGCTTCTCCAACCTAAGTGATTCCATGATTCTGAGATCCCTGCAGCCCAACACTTACCTTTCTCCTCCACCTGAGACTTTCCAGCCTTGGTGGAGGCCACCACGCTGGCTGTGGCCTGGTTGACACCCCGGGAGGCTTGTTGGAGCTTGCACAGGTTGGCGCTGTCTTTGTCTGCCTTCACCTGCCAGGACAGTGAGGAGGGGTCACTTACACTCCGCCAGGCAAGTAGAAGTCCAGCCCCACGATTTGGGGTGACCAAGTGGTGCCCCAGCATCACCCCAAACCGTGGGCAGGGGAGCAGCCTTGCTCTTACCTTGGAAGCTGCCACCAGCTGTGCAGTGCTGGCTGCGATCTCCCGGGAACAGACCATCAGCTCCTCGAATGTCCCCTTGCCTTGCACTACCAGGTCAGCAGCATCACTGCAGGAGAGCAGAGGGGCTGGAGCATCATCCTGCCACTCCTGTGTCCGCTCCCTGTGGGAATGGCAGGACTCTGCCATCTTCTCCCCGCCCTGGTGACAGAGGCACTTACACCATGACAGTGGCACCCCAGCCCACTGCCTTGGAGGCAGAGATGAGACCCTCGGTCCAGCGTGAATTCTTGGCATAGAACTCCTTGGGGGAGGCTGCACCCTGCCGTTGGTAAAGGCATAGTTGGTTACAGGGCGCCCCCAGACCCCCGCTCTCCGGGGAAAGGAGGAGGTCAAGGTGTCATTTAGGACGTGTGTGGGAGCTGGGGAGACACTGAACTTGGGGGTTGGAGGGTCCACTGTGTGGGAAGGGGGATAGGGATCACCAAGACACCCCAGGAACCATAGCCAGGGTGGGACCCTGGGGCTGGGGAGGAGCTTCTGGCAGCTGCTGGGGAAGTCCCAGCAGGACAAAGTTTGGAGCAGCATATCCCAGCAAGTGTATGATAACCACCAGCAGGACAACAGCCTTGTCTTCATCCCTGCCCTCAGCCCTTCCTACAACCCTGCATGCATCCTTGCCCACACCCCTGTTCCAACTCACCCGTCCGCTCTCCACGATCTCTCTCTGGAGGTCCTTGGAGGCCAGGACCAGGACATGGATGGCCTGCATGAGTCCTGTGCAGGAGCCCAGGATCCTGTGAGACAAACACCACTGAGCCCCACCTGTGGAGCAGCTGCCCAGACTGCAGCACCTGTCCCCATCCTGCCTGCCTGGCTCTGTCCAGTGCCCCAACCACCACTCACCTCTCATTCACTTCCAGTATGACCCCTGTGTCACCAGCCCGTGCCTTGCTCAGCATCTCCTGGTTGAGGGGAGAGAGGCTGTGCTGAGCCCCATGCACCTCTCTGGCCTCTCCGGTGGTCCCAGCAGGCCCAGCATGGTGCCTGTAGGTCCCTCTTTGCTCATGGTAACCCTCACCTCAATACGGGCAGATGCCGTTTCGATGGCCGCAGCTGTGGCTGCCATCTCCTTGTCCACCAGGTCACCCAGCTCCTCCTGCTTAACATCCAGCCCTCTGGGACGCAGCTCCTGGGGACAGGATAGGATGAAAGGGACCGTCCAGGAGCGGTATGGTCTCTCTGGTGGTGCCTTCCCATGGCCTGATCCTGTCCCACCAGCCCTCCTGGGGCACCCACCTCCCCAATGGTGCTGATCTGGCCCAGGCAGGCTGTCACCAGGCTGCAGTCAGCACTTGCCACCATCGCCGGGTCTTGAAGGGCGCTGAGGTAGCTCACAGCCTCACTGCCACACTGCTTGCACAGCTCCAGCAGACCTGTGTGGGCAGCATGGGGGGCTGAGGTGGCTACACGTGGGTCTGGTTCCTGCCCACCCCAGCATCCTGTCTCTACCGACTTCTACCTGCCCTGGCTTTTGCCCACTTCAGGACCCTCCTTGCCCCAGGATCTTGCCCACCTTGCCCCAGTATCTTGCCATGACCCCTGCCCACCCTGGCCTCTGCTCACCCCAGCATCCTCCTTGCCCTAGCCTACCCTGGTGCCTGCCCACCCTGACATCTGCCCACCCCAGTCCCTGCTCACCCTGATCCCCTGTCCACCTTGGCTCCTACCCACTGAGTTCCCTCGCCCACCCCAGCCCCTGCCCACCCTGACCCCTACACACTCCAACCCATGCTCACCCTGATCTCCTGCCCATTCTGACCCCAGCCCACACAGCCCCTGCCCGAGGGCAGCACTCACGGTCAGCAGGCTCCACAGGGGCCACATGGGAGGTCGCACTGCCCTGCAGGAGGGTGTCGCTGACCAGGTGGGCAAAGAGGGCCAGGCAGGGCAGCAGGGAGCCCATGGCTGTGGCAGGAGAGTGGGCACAGGCCTCAGCCCCTGCTGTGCTGCCCACCTGCCCTGTGTGCTGGGGCTGCCCCTGTGCCCCCTGCCCAGGGCGGCCACCTCTCACCTGCGCAATCCGAAAGGTACTTGCTGTGTGCGTCCCGCAGCCGCACTGCACATTCGGAGGCTGCCTGTGTTCGGGACAGGAGGCAATCTGCAGGCAGACAGCAGGCAGGGCTCAGCTGGGACTGTGGGGAACAGGTAGGCTGGGATAATGCCAGGTTTGGGAGCAGCAGGAGCCTCACCTGCTGAGCCGGTACAGCTGACATGAGCAGGATCCTCCATGCGAGCCAGGGCGTCCTGCACCATGCGCTCGGCCTCCCGTGCGGTGCCCTGCAGCAGGGACAGCTGCTCCTCGGCCAGTCGCTGCTGCAGCGCCTGCTCTGCACTCTCCTGTTGGGCCAGAGCTGGGCTCAGGGCCCCTGCTGGGCCACTGGGCATGCCCTGCACCCAGCCCCACCAAACCCCTCTGGTCTGGCCAGAATGGGGACAGCGGGACCCTCATGGTAGGTACCTTGCCTCTCAGCTGGGTCTGCAGCATCTCCAGCTCTGTCCTGCTGCTCTCCTGCTTGTGGCTGAGCGTGTCCCGCAGCTGCTGCAGCTCAGCCTGCAGAGCTGCCATTTCCTCCCTGTGCTGCTCTGCTGCCTGGCTCAGCCTGTCCCTCTCCTGCTCCAGGCTGGCAATCCGAGTGTTCTGCTCCGCTCCTGCCTGGGGGGGCATGAAACAGCAGTCGGGGCTGTGCCAAGGGTGAATCCTCCAGTTTGGGGACTCATTCTGGGCCCAGGTTTGGGCCACCCAGATTGTCCCTGCCAGGTGCACCATGGCACTGGGTGCACAGCTCCCCACACTGAGCAACACTGATCATCTCACCTGGGGATAATCGAGGCTCCTGGGGAGCCCTTTCACTTTTATCAGTGAAAATTCACTTTTATCATGACTGTCACCATCCTGATGGAGGAATGGATGCAGGGTGCTGCCTCTGCCCCATCCCTATCCTGCTGCCGAGTCTGCCCACCCCAGAGATGGGTGCACTTCTTGCCAGCTTCTGCCTTCTACAACAAGCCCAGGCACCCCTGCTGTCCTCCACTGCTCTGCAGGCATGGGATATCATGTGGCATGTCTTGCAGCATGATGGCACAGTGCTACCTGGGCTTATAGCAGGCAGAGCTGCTGCCTGACCCTGCTCTTCCAGGGGTTTTATTCCATGACCCCTACTGCTGGAGCCCATTGCTCCACATACTAGCACACCCATGAGTGTGAAACCCACCTGTGTTACACCAAACCCACCCAGATGTGGGGAAGAAGAGGACAGGGCGCTGGTTTTGAGGCCAGTGGTGGGTATTACCTCTCAAATGGGTAAGGCCTGGCTGCCCAGCCCAGAGGGGTGCTGGAGGCCTCCCATGCGCTCTCACCTGTGTGCTGGACTCCAGTGTGCTCTGGAGCACCTGCAGCTCCTGTCTGCTGGCTGCCAGCTCCCGTTTCAGTGTCTCCAGCACCTCTGCCTGCTCCTGTGACTGTGGCAATGGGAGAGGTTGCTGCATGGGCGTCCCATGGGGAGCCTGCTCATCTCTGGCGTGTCCCCCCCATCCCTACTCACCTTCCTCTGTGCCTGCTCGCTCACCCGCTGGAAGGAGTCCTCCAGCTCCTTCTTCTCCCGCTCCACATCCCCCTGGGCCTGCCTGGCCACTGTCACCTGCTTGGTCACCTCTGCGTTCTGGCAACAGCAGAGAATGAGATGAACAGCCCCTGGTGTCAGGGGGCACAGCTGGGAGTGGGGATGCTGGGGGGGTTTGGGGAGCTCACCTTGCGCAGCAGGTCAGCGTGGTTCTGCACCAGCTCGCTGTACTTCTCCTTCAGTTTGCTGTAGCGCTGCTCGTTGGCCTGTGCCCGTCCTGCCATGCATTCAGAGACTCAGAGCTGAGCATCTGGGACTCCCCCAAGGCTCACCACACCCCCACACCAGTGCTGGCACTCCCCGCTCACTCTCAATCTCCGTCAGGCTCCGCTGAGCCTTCTCTGTGTCCTCCCGCTGCTTTTTCAGCTCCTCCAGCTCTGTGCGCAGGAACTCACTCTCATCCTGTGCCTGCTGCTTCAGGTGCTGCTGCTCGGCCAGCTCAGCCTCCAGCTCGCTGGCACGGCCACGCAGCTGCACCGCGCCCCGTGCGCTCTGCAGGGATGGGCAGGGGCTGCCGATGCTGTTTGGTGCCCGCCAGGACCATCCAATGCCCACTGGTACCATTCAATGCCCACCAGTACCGTCCATTGCCCACTGGTCCTGTCTAGCAGCCCCCTCCATTGGTAGCCCCTGGCAAGCCCCCAAGTGCATCTGGGTGAAGCACAAGGATGCTGGGCAGTGGGGCTGAGCCCCCTCTGACAGGGATGCAGCTCCCTGGCACACCTGAGGACCCCCCGTATGGGCAAAGCCATCAGGGACAGGGCAGGACAGAGATGGGGTCACTGTCTTGCCCAGCCAGGGACACAGCCACCAGCCTACCCCACATTCCCAGTGGATCTCATCCTGCCCACCTGGTTGTCACCCACCTCAGCCTTGAAGTTCTCCAGCTCCTCCTTCAGGGCTGCGATCTCCCCGTAAAGCTGCTCGATTAGCCGGTCCCTGGGAAGGGGAGACACAGGGTATGCCCTCAGTGCCATGGGGACACAGCCTGGGAGGGGAGGTGCCCCCTGTGTCACCACAGCTGTGGTGCTGTTCCTGGCAGGGACCTCCCAGTACAATCTTGTCCACTCTGTGGCATCGCCAGGATTGCTTACTTGTCATCCTTGTTCATCCCATTCTGGCTGTTGAAGTTGAAGGGGTCACAGCTGAAGGAGCTGCCAAAGATGTCATCAAACTTGTTGTCAAACAGGCTCTAGGAGAAGAGCAGGACAGACCTGGAGTAACCCTATCACCACTCAGGAGCCCTTGTCCCTCCATGTCCTCAGTGTCACTGACAAGCCAGCCTACGAGCTGCCGGGACACCGGGGCTGGTTCCCCCCATTGCTTCCAGGGCACCAAATGTGATATACTTGAACATGGAGCATTTGTGGTCCATGCCCACTTAACTCCTGGAGGGAGAAGATCCCCAAAGCCACATCACTGCATGCTCCTTCCCCTCCCCACTCAGTGACTGGGGACAACCCTTGGTGGAGAGGAGGGTGTGAGGGTGCAGACCTAAAGGTCTCCATGGCAATGCTCAAAGCCAAACCACTCCTTGCCTATCACTGGAGGGCACCACACCACTGAGCAGCACCGGGAGACAAATTCAGGCTGGCTCAGCCCTAGTAGCACCCAGACGGGACATCTAGCACCCAACCAGCCACCCAGCACCCAGGCAGGGCACCCAGCACCCAGATGGGGCACCCAGCACGGAGCTCTCTCTCTGCAGTGACACTTCCCAGTTCCCGAGGCCATCTCCACTGTCTCAGCCCTCACCACGGCATGGACTTGGAGAAATAACCCCGGGCTCAGAGGCGGAGGGGCCCCACCATCCTCACCTGCGAGGCTGTGTCCATCTCCACCAAGTCTGTGATGGGCTCACTGTCAGGTGAGGATGCCTCAGCGGGGATCACCACCACGGGGCTGATATGCTCCGACAGTGCAGAGGCACGTAGGAAATTGGGAGGGTTCTGGGGAGGGAGTGGAGCAGGGCTGAGGGGGAAGGACTGGCACTGCTGCTGGGCTGAAGGCACAGTTGGTTGAAATCCTGCCCTGGAGCTGAGCTGGCCATGACTTGACCCATGAGAATGGAGCCAGGACTCACAAGAATGGAGCCAGGACCCACAAGGATGGAGCCAGGACCCACAGGATAGAACCAGGACCCTCAGGGATGGAACCAGGACCCACAGGGATGGATCTTGGCAAGGGCTATGGATCAGGGAGAGAGGGGATCCCAGCTTCCAGTCAGAGGGCAGCTCCATCCTGCCGGATGCCACCCAGTGGGGGATACAAGAATGATCCTCAGGCCCCAGGAGCCCCACATGGCCAGCCGACCTAGGAAGCTGGGCAAGGCAGCAAGAGGCCTTTTTGGGACATCTGCCAGTGCCAGTGGCCCCAGTGCTGCCCCGGGGCACAAGACAGGGAACATGGGGACCATAGGGTCTCACCTCTGGCAGCTGCGGGATCTGAATCAGCCGCTTGAAGTACTGCAGATTGCTGGAGCGGTAGAAAAGGTCCTTGAGCCTGCAATGGTTAGGGATGACTCTTGGCCAACCTGGGCAAGCCCTTGCCTGGCTCCAGGTGTCATCTGGCCACTATACTCTCTGGAGAGGAAGATGTTTTGTGCTGCTACCAAACTCAGGGCAGGTCCTGGCAGTCCCCACTGCCAGCCTTCCACTGCTGGAGGATTTATCCCATAAACCCAAGGCCTGATGGGCAGGGAGAAGGACCTGGAACTTGAGCAACCTGGTCTAGTGGAAGGTGCTCCTGCTCACTGCAGGGGCTTGTACCAGCTGACCTTCAAAGGTCCCTTCCAACCTAAACCACTTCCTGCCTACCCGAAGTTTTCAGGAGCAGGGGGCTTCCTGTTTGGAGCCAACATCTCCACCCTCACCTTCAATTCCTGCAGGAGCATCGTCCCCAGAAGCAGGGTGCCTCCCTCCAGGATTTCCAGTTTTGTAGAGGAGGGGCAGTGCCCAGCCACACCACTCCTAGCTCCCACCTCTCTGTCACCTGAGCATTCCAGTCGGGATCTTGGCGCCGGTCATCCCTCTTCCAAGGTTAGTCCCTGGGTGGTCAGAGCACAGCCAGACCTGCTCTCTGCTCTTTGCAGTTTGTGACCTTGATGCTGTCCCTCAGCATCATGACATCCTTCCCTGGCACCATGACATCCCCTCCCTGCTCTCAGTGGCCAGTTTTTGTTTTGTTTACCCTAAATAATAATGTACCAGAGGCCATGGCATGTCCCTGCTCACTCATTTTTAATCTCAGTGCATTGGGAGCACTCCCAGAGCACCAATGCTCAAGATCTGGGCACTTACTTTCGGAACTGCTCCAGGAAGCGATCCCGGTGGCCCTGCAGTGTATCTGCTGGCAGACCTGGAAGAAGCAGCAAGTAGAAATGTCACTGGGTGTCTTCATGGATCAGGGAACAACCCATCAGCACAGCCACATGGGGATGGCTCTTTCCCAGAGATGGCCACCCTCCTCTAGAGGTCCAAATGCTCCAGGCAGTGTCCTGCTGCAGGAGGAGACGACACTCCACACCCCGCACAGCAGAAAGAAGTGCGGGCTGGCAACTGCCACCACAATTCCAGATCCTGCAGGATATGGATTTTACACCTCCTTGCCCTGGTGACTCCCTTCACTCCCCAGAAGAGGCTGGGGAAGAGGTGGTGGTGAACAACCCAGGCTGGGCAGGGTGGTGGCCCCAGTACTTCCCTCCATGTCCCCCCCTGCCAAAGGCAGTGGTGCTGGGGACACTCACAGGAGTGGAGCTTGAAGAGCAGCTTGACAGTGTAGTCGTAGAGGTGGCTGCAGTCCAGGATCACCTGGATGAGCGGGGCCAGGCGGCACTGTCCTGCTGCTGTCACCGACACTGAGCGCGACATGTCCAGAGAGCTGAACACTGCAGGGAAAGAGTGCAGGATCAGATCTGACAGCACTGGCAGCACCAGAGGGTGCCACACTGTGTCTGTCAAATCCACAGATGTCATCCAGAGCAAGAGCCCTTCCTTCACCTGAAGCAAGATACCCACAGTCCCTTGGGGACACAGCCTGCTGCCCTGCTGCTGTTTGTGAGCTGAGCAGGAGGGGAAATTCCCACCCAGGCCTGGGAACACTCCAGCCTGGCACCATGGGCCTACAGCTGGGCCTGAGGCCCAGCCATATCCCCAGGCAGAGCTGACATGCAGCCCCTGTACTCTGCCTGTCACTGTTGTCCCACTGGCACTTGAGTGTGTTGGGTGTGCCAGAGGAAAGATGCTCCAAAACCAGCTGGGAGCAGCTGGAGGCCATCTCATGCCAACAACTTCCATTAGACCAGGGTGCTCCAAGTTCTGTCCAATCTGGCCTTGAACTCTTCCAGCCATGGGGTAGCCACAGCTTCTCTGGGCAACCTGTGCCAGGGCCTCACCTCCCTCACAAGGAGGAATTCCTTCTCAATATCCCATCTAACCCTGCCCTCTGGCACTGGGAAGCCATTCCCCCCTGCCCTGTCACTCCAGGCCCTTGTCCAAAGTCCCTCTCCAGTCTGCTTGGAGCCCCTTTAGGCAGAGGAAGGGGGTCTAAGGTCTTCCTGGAGCCTTCTCCTCTCCAGGTGAACACCCCCAGCTCTCCCAGCCTGGCTCCAGAGCACAGGCACTCCAGCCCTCAGAGCACCTCCATGGCCTCCTCTGGACTTGCTCCAGCAGCTCCAGGTCCTTCCTGTGCTGGGTCCTAGTGCTGGAGGCAGCGCTGCAGGTGGGAGTCTCACCTGAGCGGAACAGAGGGGCAGAATCCCCATCACCTCCTGCCTACGCTGGGGGATCAGCTCAGGGCACAGGGGGTTTTGGGGCACACATAACTGGGGCGTGTTGAGCTTCTCATCTTCCAGCAGCCCCAAGTCTTTCCCAGCAGGGCTGCTCTCCATCCCTTCATCCTCCAGCCTGGATTGATACCAGGGGTTGCCCTGACCCAGGTGCAGCACCTTCCACTTTGCCTTGTTGAAATATAATTCAGGCGAAGTGCCCATAGAAGAGATGAGCTGTGCTGCCCTCAGCCAACATCCCCTGTCAGTGCCTCCTCCAACTTGGATCAGCCCCCACCAAGGGGCTGGATTCCTACAGATCTCCCACTCCACCCTCCTGCAGAGTAATGTGGGGCTTTACCTGTCTGGAAGAGGTTCAGCTCACACTCCAGGTAGTCAAACATCTCCACTGTCAGCTGAAAACTAGGAAACAGGGTTGAGGATGGTTTGGGACAGTCCCCAAGACCACCCACGAGCCTCAACCTCTTCCAGGTGCCACCCTAAAATGATGAGGGTGCTCTAGTGCGGATGCACCAGCCTTGTCTGGGGCTCTGCCTGCTTCCAGGACCTGTGGCAGGGCAGGGAGCAGGAGGAAGGTCCTGTCTCTGCTTGATCGTACTGCTGGTGGGGTTGGGCAGATCGTGCACCCCTCTTACACCCACCCCCACCCTGACCTTCCCCTGCCCACACACTCACAAGTTATTGACGTCATTCTCCCCAGCCTCATCAAGCTGCCGGTCAGACATCTGCAGATTTCCAGGGAATCGGGGATTCTGTGAGGGAAACAGGCATCAGGAAAGGGTTCCAGAGGATCTCCTACTCCAGCCACAGCTCTGGGAGCACCAGGGTTGTGATCCCATGGACTCAAAATCAGCTCTTGGATGAGCCAGGGGAATGATGTGGGGGAAAAGGGAAGCAACACAGGATGTCTGAATCCTGGGTGACCATACTGTCCCTAATCCACAGTGTCTGTGCTCTTCCCAGCAGGAAAAGCCAATTCTCCCTAGGCTGAGAAACTTGCCAAGCAGGGAGGAGATGGGGCTGCCAGAAGAGAGTTGGAGGGAATGGAGTGGTATCTGCCCCAGGGGGTATCTGTCCTGGCATTTTGGGGAAGGTCACATCACATTTCCAAAACAAGGTGATGGGCAAGGAAAACATCTCTTTCCAGCAGAATTCTTCCCCCTTTGCCCATCAACAATAGCTGTGGGGGAAAAGGGTGTGTGTGTCTCCTACTGCTTGTAACCCACCAACTCCCAGCCCAGCCCAAGGAGCCCTGGGCCACCAGAAATCCTGCCACCCCCAAAGCATTGGTCCTTGGGCCATTTTTGACCCAATTTTGATGGCCACTGGCAGCTTTGGGAATAATTCATGGAGGCAGCAGGATGGCCATGCTGGTCCATTGCTGTCACCCTAATGCTCACCCCTTGCTGCAGCCTTGGGGACAGGGATGGAGGGGGGCTTACCTTGGTGTGAAATTCCATCTTGGTTCTCAGCAGTTTGAGGTAGATGCTGCAGAGTTGCCCATAGCCCTCACTCAGGTGGCCCTGGGGACCAAAAAGCTGTTGAGATCCAGGGCAGGCTGTGGAAAAGCTTTTCTCCACATGATGATCACTCCCTTATCTCCCCAAACCACAGCAGAACCCTCTTCACTGGCACCCGGATGCAGGCTGGCTGTACTGAATGGATTTGGTCAGGACCTTCTCATCATACTCTCTGCAGGTTTCAATGCTTCATTTGACTACCAGAGCCAAGTTTTTACTGTGTTTTGCCATAAAATAGGAAGGAAGGATTTGATTTTGGAGGAAGGGAACACCGAATGCAACTGAAACCCAGACCAGGGAGGTGATGAAAGGTCAGCCACAGCTGTGCTCTGCTTCCTGGGAGAGGAAAAGAGGGAACCCCCCAAGCCTACACCCCCCAGCCTGGCCAAGGGACCCCTGGGGTGTTCCCCACCATGGCTGGCAGGGTTGGTCACTTACCCACATCCTGCTCATGTCACTCAGCTCATTCTTGTATCGTACGGAGTCTTTCAGGACCTGGAGGAATGATGGTGGCAATCAGTAGGCAAAGCACCAGGACATGGTGTTCTATTCTTGAAACCAGGAACTGGATGAGGAATGGGAGGTCTTGATGCATTCCTGACCCTTTATCACCACCACCAGCCCTGGGCACCTCGGTTTTCCCAAGGAGGATCCTTGCTAATGGCTCCTGCACTGATGCTATTGCCTGGTGCTGAGCAGCTTCCTCTGGCACCGGCACTGCCATCGGCACCGGGCTTTGAGGCACACGGGTTTGCGGGCAGGGCAGCACCAGAAGGGCCCTGGCACTCAGGACTGACCCCCAGGAGGGCACTGACCCTTTGGGAGGGCTCCAGCTGCAGTCCCCACCCCAGGACTGACCCCCCACGAGGACAGTGACCCTCCAGTGTCTCCCATCACCCAGTGCAGCCCTGCAGGGGAAAGGATTTGGCCCCATGCTGAGCTCTGGGTACTCACATTGGAATGTCCATCCCGGAGGAGCTTGTGGAAGACATGGCAGAACTTCCAGCAGAGCACAGCATTGCCGGAGAGCGGCAGCCGGTTCACCACTGACCAGAAGGTCTGTGCTCCCTTCTCATGGTGCGTGCCCAGGATGCATGGTGCTGGTGGTCAAGGAAACACTCCTCTGCCCTTTGGTGATGGAGAACACCCACCCAAAGCCAGCTGCACCTGCAGAGCCCAGGGGGCCCAGACCACCATGGGGAGCTAATGCTGCCCAGCCCAGGCATGCACTGTCCCCAAAGTAGCACAAGCCACCCTCTCCCCCCCAGCCCTGCTCCGGGAGCACCATGGTACATGCAAGGCTGGGGCTGTGCCTCCGCTGAGCATTCCCAGGTGTCTGGCTGGGATTCTGGGGATCCACTTTTGGTGGCAGCATCCCAACCTGCTGCAGGCACCCCAGCAGGTTCCCCTCCCACCCTCTCACGGGACGGCAGAGCTGGGAGCACCAGCCTGGAAACCCACCAGCATTCAAAAGCTGTGCCAGCAGGAGCAGGGACCCATGCCCATGCTGGAGAAATAGCCAATGTTATTAATAGCCCTCCAAGGTCCCATCCAGCCATCCCCAGCACCCTGGGCACCTCTCCTCACACACCCTCTTGATGCTGCCCCTTTTCCAGGCAGACCCAGCCCTGCTCCAACACTCCTTGTCCCACAGCCAGCTTTGGGAAGGATATTCCTAGCATGTTTCTCCTTGACAGCCACTTCCTGTGCATTAATGGCCTTATTGATGCTGACGGTCTGCAAGAGAGAAGCAATGGAGGGGGGTGAGATGGGAAGGGTTGAGGCTCCCTCCTGGTCCCCCCTCACTCACTGAGACCCTTCATCTCTGCCAGCACCTGCCAGTGGCTGGGTCCCATCCAGGTCCCCAGTCCCTGCTCATGCCAGCTGGATGCTGACCTTTCCTGGATGCCTTTCTGGGATGCAGTTGGCATCCACCAGGTTCAGCTGCTGCCAGGACTCATTTATTCAGGATAATAATGATGCAGTTAGTGCAGTGCCCACAAAGAACCCTCTGCTGCCCTCGGAATGGTGGGACAGGCAGAGGGAAGGCAAATCCCTCCTCTGCCCTTGGATCGGGGGCAGCAGCTGGCAGCTTCTACCCCACTTTTGGGGAAAGCTGAATGGGGAGGACAATTTGGGGGGCCCCAAGAATCAGACAATGGAATGGCAAGACCATTGCCAGTGCTGCCTGGCAAGGTCCTAGCTGTTCCATGGATTAGAGGGACAGGAGTGGAACCCACAGGCAGGACTAGCCATGCAAGTGTTGAGGACCTTGGGGACTCCACACTGAGGAGCCTGGGTAGAGCCAGCCACCATTTTATCCTGTGGAAGGCAGTAGCAGCCACTGGAAGCATTTTCCATGCAGGATTTTTAACTCTACCCCATTTCTGATCCTACACAGGGACACAATGATGCTGGCTTGGGGTCACCCTCTACCCAAGCTCCCATACCACCAAGTGCTTCCCTGGCACCTGCTCTGTGAACATCATGCTGCCAAGGGAAGGAACCGTCTGGCTCAGCACAGCCAGAAGTAGCTCATTACTGATATAAACCAATTAAAGCAGTGGGATTAACTCCAACACCTTCCTCACTGCAATCCTTGCTGCGATCCTGCTTCCTGGCCCTCTCTGAGGTGGCCCCACATAGCTTCATCCCTATGGACCCTGGTGACTCTGTGCTGAGCAAGGCTGGAGGGGCCCACAGGAGCCCCAAATGTGGTGGGGTACAGCCCAAATCCTCCAGGAAGTCCCGCTGCCACCAAAGCATGTGCGAGCCAGAGTGGGAATGATGATGGGCTGAGACAGAAGAGACCTCACCCACAGCTGCACCCCCAGCCCAGAGCCAAGTACCCCCTTAGCTGAAACTGTGTCCTTACGTCCCCATATGAACCACTTCTGCTGCAGCGATGCTGCTGCTCCGTGGTGTTTGCAGCCTCATCCCTATCGGCTCTGGGTGGTGACTGTGGAGGTGACCACTAAGGACACTGGAGGTGACATGGGACCCGGATTGCCAGTTGCAAGACACCCATCCCAGACACCCAGAGCAGAACCTGGACCTCAGCTTGGTTTTTTAAGGAGAGCTGAAAGGAACACAAGCAGTGGAGAGACCCATCCATCCCTTCCTGAGGGGCTGAATGGAGGCAACAGGTCCCCAGCACAAGAGGACAAGGGTGGGAGTCACCTCTGCAGCTCTACCCATCCCAGCAGTCACAGCCCCTTGTCAGAAAAAACACAAAATTAAATTCAGCATTAAAAAAATCCCAACAAAACCCTTGGGAAGGTGCCTCTGCCACTCTGGAGAGGGATGCCTACGTCCCAAAGGCCTGAAGCAGGATGCCTGCATCCCAGCAGCCATCTGTGACACATGCCATGGATCCAGCTCTCAGGGGTAGCTTGTCGTCATCTGAAAACCCAGTCTTGCAGCCCCAAAGGCACAGTCAGGACAGCCATGATGAACCAGCTGGCACAGTGAGGAGTGCCAAGATTGGCATTTAAACATACATTCCACCTCAGAATGGACTCCCGGACTACAAGGAACAAGCCAAGTGCAAAGCCAGAGCTAGGGAGTGGAAGCTCACAGCCAGAGGCAGGATGTAAGCACCACTTTCCCGAAGCTGGCATGTGTCTGGTCCTGCGGTCCCTGAACAACCAGAACAGGGGTGGTCTCCAGATGGAAGCAGTGCTGCATCCCTGGGAAAGCTGGAAATGGAGCTCCCAGTGCAACTGCTCTTTCCTGCCAGCTTTTCCCAGCAAAGCAAGGACATTTTTTTCCAACCAAGGAAGACCCAGTGACCTCCCAGAGTGAGGAGACACAGTGGGAGGGTGATGGGGGCTGGCAGCCCTGGGTTCCAGGCACGGACCTCCTGGAGTCTTCACCCCTAGGTCACTCAACTCCATTTGAAGCACACACAATGTCAGTCTGGAAGGCAGAAAGGTTTTCTGAGGAAAAGTTGGATCCCACTTTCTTGTCCTTGTGGATGCCCCACTGCATCCCCCAGAGCGCAGGGCAGGGGTCCCATCCCTGAAGTCACTTGGGAAATGCCCAAACTGCCATACCAGTGTCTCCGGCAGTGCCCACATCAACAAACCAGGGGAGCACAGAGCAGCAGCAGGAGACCGAGGCTGGAATTGTCACCTCCAGGGGACAAGTGGGGTCAGGGAGGGTGATTTGGCTGCAAAACTGAGACAGGACGGAGGGAAATTTGGGACTGCCTGGACATGCGGAAAGACTCCTTCCCTACAGAGGGTCTTTCACCCTGACTCAGAGATGGTGCTTCCCACCACCACCCCACACCTGCAATTGATGGAATTTTAATTTAGTTATGAGCTTCCAACCTACAAGGGCGACTTCTGACCCACTAGAATACATCTGGGCAGCACAGCTGGCTCAGCTCCGCTTTTGTGAACAGGGCAGGGCACATGGGGGACATGGAGCAGCCCCACACCCCACCCTGCTGCTGGGACAGGAAACGCTGGGGTTTCCTCTTGTGCAATGGGCCAGGCAGGAAGCGTAAGGAGAGTCCAGAGGGGGCCCTTACACAAGGAGAGGTGTGAGGGTGACAATACCATTCAGCCACCCCAGCAGAGCCACAGGGCCAAGATGCAGGACTGAGCTCAGTGGGGCAGGACCCGGAGCAGGGCTGGGCACAGGGCTCTGCCAGGCTGGAGAGTAGCTCCACGGGTGCTGCAAGGGCTGGGAGGAACATAGGGGCTGGGAATGCTGCAAGGGCTGGGAAGACTGCAAGCACCATTAACTTTACAAGTGCCACTTGAGCGGGGTGAGGAAACCCCACTGGCATGTGCATGAAAAGGCACAGGCCATTTGGGAGAGGAGCAGTCTGGGACTATCTGTCCCTGAGCAGTGGGACCTGCCCAACTGCCTTTTCCTTCCTCTGCAACACCAAGGAGATTCCCAGAAACCTGCAGGAGGTCTACTGCCCATGGCTTGACAGGCCACCACAGCCATGTCCCATGGGAATTCAGCACAGAATCCCACTGGCAATGAGTGCTGCCAGCCCCTGGGATGAGCTGGACTAATCCCATGGGAACCTCCAAACCCTGATCCAGCCCAGCCCTTCTCACAAGGAGATCCCGCAGCAGGGCAGAGCCACCAACAGCTCCACACCGGGATGACCCACGGACCAGATCTCATGTCACCTCTTCAGGCATGTGTCCGCAGGCTCTGGACAGGGACAGAGGAACCCAAAACTACATGGAGGGAGAGGGTCAGGGTGACAGAGGCTTTCTGAGCCCTGATACACACTCCCCCCATCACACACGCTCTCACTCCCTGCCAGTTCTCCCCAGATTACGCTCTCACTCTCTGAATCCAAAATTTCCCATTTGGAGGCGAAGAGCCAAGCTTGGCTCAGGAGCAGCACAACGCCTTCCCGCTTCTTTCATTTCCAAAGGAAATGAGTGTTGATTAAAGAATCCAGATCTACTGCAAATTATTTGGAGAAACTGAGTAAGTTGCAGTGCAAATCCTCTTAGTAATGCTCCCTCATTTCTCCTTAATTCGCTTCTATAAATGGAGAGCTGGGATGGAGCATACCTCCAGGAAACCACTTGCAAGCCCCCCAGATGCAGGAGCTTCGGGGAAGGGAGTGAGCAGGGAGACTTGACTACAACAAGATGGCAGGAAAAATCCATGGGCTTAATTAAAATGCAAATCCCAGTAATGCAAAGCTTGGCTCAGGCCCTGGAGGTGGGCAGGACATGGGGTGCAAGCGAGCTCTTCCAAGGGCACATCTCTCTTCAAACATCACCCACCACCAGCAGCTAATGGCAAATTCCACCCTCGACGGGACTCCGGGAATGGTTTTCTCCAGCAAAATCCTGGAGCAAAGCCAGGTGGATAACACCCAGGGTGTCAGTGCTCTGCTGAGGACTGGCAAGAGCTCCTGGGGACAAGTTGGGGTGGCCACGGTCCCCCCACATTGGGCACCTGTGGCCTGACGGCAGTAGCAGGAGTAGAGAACAAGCCTGGCTTTGTGCACGCCAGCATCTGGAGGGAAAGGGAGGCAGGAAGGCAGGAAAGCAATGCCGGCAGGGCTGGCCGGCCACACGGAATGTAAAATCCAGGGATATATTTCTACATATCAGATAGGAGGATGCTCAACACAACCCAGTCTTCCCGCTTGGTCCCATAGATTTCCTGTGAGCAGGTCGTCAGGAGACATGAAGAATACCTTCCTATCACTTAACCCAGGCTATTTGGCTGTATCTGCTGCTGGATCCATGAGTTTGGAAAGCAAGTGCTCCTCTCCTGGCTGAAGCATGCTGAAGCTGCTCTGGGGATGAAGCTCCTTGTCCAGGCTGACTGAGCATCTCCCCAAAGGTGCTGTCACTTTTCTCACCTCCTGCTCCCTCCAGATGAGAATAATTCCCAAAATTACACAAGTCACAGATTTGCCACTGCTTGGGCCATAAAGACAACCATTTTCCCCCAACCAAAGATGTATTCCAGTGATAGAGACCCCAAAATCTCATTGCATCCACCAGGGTCACTCCCAGTGGTGGTGGCTCCAGATGTCCCTCTCCAGGAGGAGATGCTTATGCCACCAGACCAGATGCCAGCAGGAGGACCAAGGTGTCCAGAGACAGCCCTGAACCCCAAGTGATGCCAGGGTAGGTATTTGGGGTCACCTTGTCTCATAGCCTGAACATGGAACACCCCAAAACAGTCACTGGGAAGATGGCAACCATGGCTCCATGAGCCACGTTAGAACCCAATGGCATCACCGTGATGCTCTTCTTGGCACAGACCTGCCCTGGCATTGCTGCCTCCAGGTCTGCTCTACTGAGGCCAGGAGGACTTCAGATTGATGACACACACCACCGGCCCCTCGGCAATGCCCTATGGAGGACTGTTATGGAGCTCTTCCAGCACAGGTGGGGTTTCCAGGAAAAAAAAACACCTGAGCCAGGAAAATGGAGGGGTGGTGTGAGGCTCAGAGGTCTCCGACACATGAGGCTGGAAGCTGCCACCTGACTCCTAGCATGCTTTTCCCTTGAGAGCTGTAGTGCTGTTACCCCAGTAGAAAAATCAAAATCAAGTTGTAGGAGGCCCATTTGGAGTGTGCCTGGACAGCTCACTCCACCAGCTCCCAGCTCCTCCTGTGCGCAGCAGAGATTGGGATCCACAGGGGAATGAGCCCATGAGCTGCATGTGCAAGGACTTGACCCACCGCTAGCTCTTCCAGAGCCTCCAGCAAAAATTCTGAGCTCCATACCATCAGGAGAGATGGGGTAGGATGAGACCTACACCAGTGTGATCCGATTGCTCCTCTACCTTCAAGGCAAGGGAAAAGAAGGAAGACAACCACCCCAGTGAGACACTTGACGCCAGGAAGGGAGAGCTGGAATGATCCCAGGGAGGGTTTGGGTCCACCAACACCAGAGCCAAGAGCTCACCACGGTGAACATATCACTGCCCATTACAGGGAACCAGCACCTGGAGCACTGGGCCGCTGGATTTCTCCAGTGCCATAAACAACTTTTGCAGTTTAATTACTTGGACATGGAATTTTTAAATCCAGTTTAAGGAATGTGGGCTTTTCCAATACACAGATAAACCTTAGAGGGAAAAAAATTATGGTGAAAAGCAATTTTGGGGAGAACAGCTGGTAAAATGCAAAGCTACAGAAGCCAGACCTCACAGGGACCACTGGGGAAGCTGACACTGTAAAATTCAGAGCCCAGGCTGCTGCTGCCTGGCACTTCCACCCCCACAGCACAACCAGAGCCCATCACGGGGGGCTAGATCAGAGGAGAAGCAGAAATCCAGGCAAATCCCTAGGATCCCCATCCCTCCCTGAAAAACATGCACATCCACTCATTACTCTTCTTACTTAATTACTGCTCAGGGCACTCCGTCAATCCTGCCCCACGTGCCCAGCTGGCTCAGCCGCAGCTGGAACCTTTCCTGTGAGCTGCCCCGATATCCAGGCTTTTAATTTTAAATGGGGATTTTATGCAAGGATAATATCTTCCAGCAGCGGTGATTTCTGTCTGGGGACGGAGTGTGGTTGTGTCTGCCAGGGTCAGTGGTCCAGGAAGGTCTTCCACTACCTTCAAACGTTCCTGAAACATTCCCAGTCATGTTGACCAGAGTCTTCTGCTTCCCAGCAGATGCAAATATTGGGGCATTTTTTAGAACAGGAAGGGATAAAGAAGTGAGGATGGAGGACTTGGGGAGCAGATGCAAAGAGCTCATATCCAGATGTGCATTTCCATGATCGGCTGCCATCCAGGACTCACTCTTCTTAGGAAGCATAACCCTGGCAGAAACACGGGGGTGCTTATTGCCTGAGTGAGATATTCTCAAATTAAGCTGGGATCTAGTTTTGGTGGAAATCATTCCTTGCAATGCTTCTGGGTGAGCAGCAACTCCCTGAAGCAGGATGGGGCATCCCTCTCCCGTTATGCCCCCAGGATTCTGCAATGGTGCCAAGAGCAGCCACAACCACGCTGCACCTGAGGGGCCTGCTCGAGCACCGGAAAAAGCCAAATCCCTCTTCCTAGGCGAGCAGTGCAGGGGTGACCATGCTTCCTGTAGGAACAGACCCTAAAAACTCACTTCTCTTTGCAAACTTGTTTCCATTCCTTACACCTGGGTAAGGGGCAGTCCCCATGGGCCGGAGGGGCTGTGACATAAGCACTGGGCACAGGGACACAGGCACATGGGGATGCAGGTATGTGGGGACACAGGTGCTCGTGGGGACGTGGGAACATGGATGCAGGGGGACAGGAGCGCTCGTGAGGACACGGATGCATGGGGACACCAGCGCTCGGGGGGGGGGGGGGGGCGGGGGGGCC
>VZTX01014379.1:0-42638 GCA_013400915.1 Pardalotus punctatus | reverse complement strand
CGCGGGGCCTGGCGGCTCCCCCGCCCCTCGGCCGGGCACCGCGGGGCCAAGCGGAGGGGCGGCCCCGTGCCACTGCCCCGGGGGTCACGGTGCCGGTGCGGGCCTGAGTAGACTCCGGGCGCGGACAGCCCCGCGCGGGAGGCTCCCCCGGGCCAATGCTGCTCTCGGAGCGCGGCCGCAGAGGCCCTCTCCCAGCCCCGGTGAGAGGCACTACCCAGGCCTGCCCCGCCGGGCCGGCCAGCAGGACGCGGCCGGGTGCACGTCCTCGGTGGCGGGGCCGCCACAGGGCTCCTCCTGTCCGGGACCAGACGTGGCAGCGCTAGTGGAAGGGTAAACATGGGGGATGGGTCAGAGCTGGCCGCGGCCAGGGCTGCGGTCGTGTTGCACTCTTATAATGCACTAAGTCGGGAATCGCTGCGAAGTGAGACTGCATCCTGCCACACAGCAGCTGTCTGTCAGCGTGATTCGCCCAAAACTAAGGGGCCTGGGCCCCCAATCTCTGAGGGAGCCCGTCGGGTTTCAGAAAACAAGTATTTTCATCTGTGTCCCCTCATCAACCAAGAGATTGCCCTGTCCTGCATGACCATTTGACAGAGGACAGTGCCTGCTGCAACCAGCCCAGCCCTTTTGCTGTGTGTGGTTCTTGCTGTTTTGGATCAACAAAGTGATAATGTTTTTATTAAATACACTTTTAAATAATACATAACTGGCATTTCTGTCCACAAGAACTGATTGTATTGGCAGTGGAACTCGTGACTTTGCCTTTATTTCTCTTCATACTGATGTTTCCCATGTGATTAGGTCTGGCCCTGACTGGAGGTTATTTTCAGGATGATTTCATTCTCTTTATTTAAGTGTGCTCTAGACTTCTGTGACTTCTTTTGGTGCACAAGGCCAGCACTACAGGCAGTGTATCAACCAGGCAGTTTGAAACCTGTTGACCCAGTCAGCTGCACGCTAGCATGACGTAGCTGTAACCTTAGTTTCAAAACCTAAGTGGGAAGCCAAGGAGATGTAAGATCCAAATGTGGTGCTTGAACTGCTGGTTTTGTTATTACGTTTAAAATACCATTCTAATGGTTGCCTCTGATTTTGGCCAGAGATGAATCCCTGAGGCCTACAATATACCAGATGCTTGGGGTTGCTGGAGCTGAGAAGTATTTGTTCTTAGCTTCTTGTATGGGTGACGAAGCAGAAATTCATATGGATAAATGCTGCCCTTTGATTTCTCATTGAATGTCTGGCTGCTCTCTGAGGTGGAGGCTGCAAGGAAGATCTCTGTAGTTGGTGTGCACACAATGAAACCAGCAGCTGTGCCTTGAGGTCGTGGCTTTCAGGTAGGCTCTATATTGGGTGTTGTTTACAGATTTCTTATCCTTACCCTCCTCCTCTAAGGAGCAGAACACATGCAATATCAGGCAGGTGGTGCTTTCTGGAGAAATGAGAGTTGTAAGCACATCTGTGGCATTAGCAAGGCTCCAGCAAGAGCCAGAGCTTGGCAGCTGTTTGTGATGTCTAGGATGCTTCTCCCTCCTGCCCTTGTTATTTGGAGCTTACCATGAGGTGGTGGCACCCTCATTAGCAACCCAACAGGCTGGATGAGCTGCCACGGAGTCCGCAGGCCTTGCCGAGATAGTCTGGAACAGGTGCCATGGCATTAACTTGCTTTCCTTGGATCTGTGGCAGCTTGAGCCGTGCAGGCGTGTGCCATGGACGTGTAACTACGTGTTACACTGTGGCATTACCCTGGACAGCGAGGAGATTTCTCCAAGATCCGGTTACTAGCCACCCTTTCTGTACACCAGCAAATGCTTTGCAGAGATCTGCATTGCTGCAGCAGCTGTACTTCAGCAGCATGACTGGCTGTCCTGGTACCTGCTGCCTCATTCCAGGATTAATTGCAACATTAGCTCTATTGCTCTGACAGCACAATTTGTGCTGCCTTCTGCCTGTAAAAGGCATGTTGAAGTAGGGGAAAACAATGGCCTTGGCTGAGGTGCAGATCAAGCCTGTATGACTGTGTTGCATCACTGCTCTCCCTGTTCTTCCCTCCTTTCCTTCAACCACCATCGGCTTCCCTTACTGCATCATAGCTCTAGCATCATGTGAGACACCCCATCAGCAACGCTGTGCTTTTAGGAGTGACGCTGGTTTTGGGAGCCTTTTCTAGCACATTGGAAGCCCGAGATGGCAACTGTCACTTTCCTAAAAAGCAACCAAGTTTGCTGTTCAGAAGATGGTCCAAGCAGCACTGCAGGGTGTGTGTAGGAGAGGGGTCTCTTGTCCCATGAGCAGCCAGGGGCACTGGATTTTAGGAGAATGCAAGCTCTGCAGAAGCACATGAAACAGCTTTGGGGACTCTTGAGCGTGGATGGCTGTTGTACAACTGGCAGAGTGTGCACTGTACTGGCTTTTACATTTTCACTTGTATTCCCACTCTTTCAGTAAATCTGCAGATCCATATTCAGGAGATGTAAAGCCCTTCCCAGCAGTGTATTTTTCTTCCTGGTTCTGTCTGGTGTACACATTTAAAATAGTCCATGAAAGCCAGTGTGAATTTTCTTCCAACTTTCAGATTTAGGCCTGGAGACAGAATTAGTGCCTGGTGCATGATCTTATTGCAATAAAAATTGCAGAGCTGGACTGCCCAGCAGCTGAGTGTGGAGAGCCCTGAGTGTTTGCCTTAATTTGCGAGGATGTCTGTGTTGATTCACCCAAGCTCCACTGAACTACATTCCTAACTTGTGACTGATGGCAGTGTGGTTGGCAGGCTTTTAAAATGTTGTTAGTCTCTTCTGACTAGAGAAGGTCTTGCTCGCAACCCTGAAATTTCATGTCTTGAACATCTGTTACTAATTGACCGTATTTTTGCCTTGATATTGGATGTCTACTCTTGTAGCCAGTGTGATGAAAGAGTAACTACGCCAGACTTCCTGCTGTGAGGTTTGAGTAGAGAGTGGCGCTGCCTGCTGAGCTAGTAAAACATGACAGGTGTCATGTATGGGGAGATGCAACTGGGTATGAGAGTGTTTCGGATAAGATGCAACTTTGAAACAGTGGTGCTCTGTTGAAAGTTACAGTAACCGGGGTGTCATGGTTCTCTGTTGTCTTGGAGCAGTTACCTAATTCGTTTTAATTTTTTTTCTTTTAAAGCAAAAGCTGGCAGGCTGACAAACAGGCAGCTTACAGGACGGACTCTCTGGCTACTGACCATTTAGCTGGTAAGTTCTTATTTTGGGAGAGCCAAAGGTCTTGCTGTTGCTGAGCTTGCTAGTCAGAGTGGCTCAGTATCTCCCTAAGTCAGGCACCTAAATAAGTTTCTCAGGAAGAGGCAGCTTCCTGGGTGCTTTCTCTTTTCTCTCTAGGGATACACGATGATCTTGGACTGACTATCCAGACATTCACATACTCATTTAAAAATTGCACACCATTAATAATTAATAGATTAATTAGACTGTGCTTTGGATTAATTAGAGTATGCTTTAAAAATTTCTGCCGTCCCCCTTTCCAGCAACCTTAGGTTACACATCCTCTGCCTTCTTAGGGAGGAGCTCAGGTTTTGGTGACCACCGTGCAGGGAGGAAGTATCTCCCCTGCGTTCCTGTGTGGTTCAACAAGGAAGTTGGACAGCTCAGGGGCACTGTGTGCTTTTCTAGGGGATGATTGCAAGAGTGCTCAGTAACCAATACTTTGTCTTCCTGGAGTGACATTGTGCATCCTGAGTGGTGTTGGTAATAGTGTTGCCACCTCCATCTCTTCCAGTGGCATACCCGGATTGTGTGTGGGTGGGAAGTCGACAATGAGCTCTGTGGCAGTTTTGACCCAGGAGAGCTTTGCTGAACACCGCAGCGGCCTGGCCCAGCAGCAAGTGAAAGGTGAGCAGATACAACTGAGCTCCTGTGATGTGCCGCTAGATCCAGACTGCACAGACAAGGTTCCTTGCTCTTACCCAAGCTCACTCCACGTGTCTGGTTCCCCAAAAGCATGCATTCTCCATTCCTAAATTAGTGTTTTGCCAGACTCTAGCCTTCCACCCCCAGCAGCACAGTGGTGGTGCTGCACAGTGCAGGGCTGTGAGGAGACAAGCCTGAACACTTCAGAGAGTTCTGGCTGGCAGTGCTGTCAGCCCTGTGATGCAACACATGCAAGAGTGGGGCACTGAGCTATGTGAGAGCTTTGTGGATCAGTGTGCTGGTCTGCCATTTCCAGTGTTTGATCAGCCAGGTGCTGGAGGTGGTCACTGTGTCCACATGAACTGACTCAGTGATGGGTTTTGGCATCCATCCCCAGCTGCAAACTGGCCCTCTTGGTATGGTCCAGTGCACAACTGAGTTGAACATAATGTACAGGTTTTCCCTAGACTTTGCCCTAACTATAGCCCTTCTCTCTGCCTTTTTCCTGGACTTATGTCTGTCTTACCCCCTTCTGACCTGCACTCTTGCTCTGGTCCTTTTACTTCTTCTTGCTCAGCCTGTTTTCCCCTAATTGAGCCCCTCTTGACAAAGTTGGAATTAAGGTGCTGTTGGCTGCCACCATTCACTTGTGTGTCCACTCCTTGCATCCATTGTGCCAGCTCAGACAAGGCTGGTTGTTTGTGGCATCCTCTGCAGTCTGTGCTATGCTGATGTCAGTCGTGCTCCAGACTTGGCAGCTCCATGGGCATAGCTGTAATAGGATTAATAGCAGGGCACAAGCCATTTGCTCTTCCATGTTAGTGGTGCCTAATTACAATTGCTCTGCCTGTGAACAGGAGCATTTCTGTGGGGAAAGTGACTCATTTACCCTATTTGCTTTACCCCAGTTACAGCTTTAAACTCTGAAGAAGAGAATGATCCTCCAACCTACAAGGAAGCCTTCCCTCCGCTCCCTGAGAAAGCATCATGTTTGGAAGCTGCCCAGGAGGCTGCTGGTCCCTGGAGCAAAATTCGACCAATAAAGGCTTCTGTCATCACTCAGGTTGGTGGGAGTAGATGTTTTATCTCCCTTCTTTTCCCCACTCCCAAAAACAGGTGAAGTGAAGCATTCCCTGAAGTATGAAATCCTTGGTATGTCAGCCTCTTTGTTGTGTTTTACCCTGGTACTGCAGTTGAGAACTAGGACTGCTCTGGAGGGGAGGGGTGTGTTGGAAAACTGTCCAAAAAGAGCTCTGCATTCCTATTCCACAAATAGCTGAAGCAGGCCTGAAGGGAGGATTGCAAAATTCCTGTAGTGAGTGCTAATCCCTCGTTAGGAAGGCTCCTAGTGTGGGACAGACTGCCTGCTGCAGTGCTCCTGCACTTCCCTGGGCACAGCTGCTTGATGTGCTGCACAAACCTGGGAGGTCAGCTTGCCACTGAAGTCCTGTATGGCCATGAGAGAGAGAGGAACTGTCAGGCAGAAACACACTGACAGCTTGCTGTGCCCTTTTATCTGTCTGTGACTGGGCAGGTGTTTCATGTGCCGCTGGAGGAGAGGAAATACAAGGACATGAATCAATTTGGAGAAGGCGAGCAGGCCAAGATCTGCCTTGACATCATGCAGAAGACAGGAGCTCACCTGGAGCTGTCTCTCGCAAAGGACCAGGGCCTTTCCATCATGGTCTCTGGCAAGCTGGAAGCAGTCATGAAGGCTCGGAAGGAAATTGTTGCTCGACTGCAGACTCAGGTGAGGGCAGCTAACTGTTTCTTACTTGATCCTTGCTCTTCCCCAAGACTCTCAAATGCCTTGAGACCCTTGGGAGTGTGTGCTTGTAAGCCAAAGAGGTGTTATTAGATGACTAATTCAACTTTGCCATGTATTTTCAAAGCACGCAATTGGCAATTTGGAATGGAAATGAGGCTTAAAATAGGGTTCAAAGCTAATTACAGGCCATGGTGTTGCATGAAGGGTGGAGTCTTCAATCTGTGACTTTGTGCTGAGGTGCTAGTGCTGGCAGGCTACAGGCCCCTCGCACAAAGTTCATAGTGTGTGAGAACAGAACGGTACTTTCTCTGAGGTCCTTCAGAGAAGAATGTGGATGGATGGGGGAAAGAAAAGTAGAGAAGAGGGAGTTCTGCCAAATGCTGAAAGCTTCAGCTCAGGGTTCTGGTTTGTATAACTTGAGCCCCATTGTTAAGTAGTTGCAGACTCCTTGTTTCAGTTGCTTCTTTCAGTCCTCTGGATTTTAATTTCTTACCTTCAGGTTCTGGAGCTCATTATCGAAATGGTAGTTCTCATTAAGGTATATCACAGCCAGGTGTCATGGTGTGTTTTAAAGTGTACTGGCCAAGGTATTTAATGCAATAGTTAATACCATGTCTGCTCAGCACTGTTCAGCCCATGTGTCATACCCTGGCCGGAGGGAAGAAAATGGCACAAGCCCTACATTATGTGCATCTGCAAAAATAATTTAGGTTGTACTACCACAGATCCATGCCCTACTGTCCTCAAATATCTCTTCTACTGCCCCAAGGTCTGAAAGGTGTGTCTGTATTCCAACTAGTCCTACGCTTGGCTGGCATCAGTATGTGGACTCAAAGAGTCACCAAGTGATTTTTTTTTTTACTTGATTGATTTATTTTTCCATTTTAGCTTGAATTTTAACTGTCTAGTTAGTTAGTAGTTATACTCAGAGAGATCAAGAGCATAGTAGCAATCCTAAGGTATCAGGTCAGTAAAAACTCATTGAGAAGGGAAGAAGTAGTCAGGAATCTCTGTTACAAACCAGCCCTTTAATGCTAGATTGAGAGAAGTTCTGAGGACCCCCCTTTTTCAAGAGGAGCCATCCAGCAGCAGTCCCTGAAGCAGTATGTGCTGCAATGAAGACACCTTAGCACTCAGTAGTGGTAAGCATATTTGAGCTCTCTGCCTGCTGGAATAAGTTTCTGGTGTTGAATTTCAGTTTCCTAGGAATCAGATCAGACTGTGTCTTCTTCTCTGTAACCTTGGCAGCAGATATCAGAGTTCAGATAAACTCTACCCCCGAGCCATCATCCCAGTTGCTCTCTGGTGCTGAGAGACTGTGAGACAGTGGAACTTCGACACCTCCTTGTCTGTGCCTGAAGGCCTTTGCTGATTCAGGGTACTGCTCCTGGGCAAATAGAAGGCTTTTGAGAGCATAGTGGGGTTTAGATTCCTGGAATACAGGCACTGTAGATTAACTCCTTGGGTGTAGTATCAGTCTTTGGACAGGATGTGTTGGAAGACGCTGTGTTTGCTTCCTAGTCGTACCCCCAAGCAGCATCTGAAAAGCTTTCCCTGTGCAGGCAAGGGTTCTCACAGATGCTTGGCCTTTGTGTTGCAGGCTTCAGCGACAGTTGCCATCCCCAAGGAGCACCACCGTTTTGTCATTGGAAAGAATGGTGAGAAGCTGCAGGACCTGGAGCTCAAAACTGCAACCAAAATCCAGATCCCCCGCCCAGATGACCCCAGCAACCAGATCAAGATCACCGGCACTAAAGAAGGAATTGAAAAGGCCCGACATGAGATCCTGCTTATTTCTGCTGAGCAGGTACTTCAGTACTGTGATCTCTCTCATGTCGTTATCTGAAGAGCCATTTTGGTTCTCCATGGTATATTAGATGTTAGTAGCCACCATGGCCACAGCCAGTGGTAATACTGTTAGTCTGAACAGAGGTGTATACCATGCTGCTGGCTGTTTGAGCACTGCTTCCAGGTTCTGCACCTTGTGGTTCTTCCTTTTGTCCATTTCTAAAGTCAGATAAGCACTTTTTGTATTTTGAGGTGAACCATACTAGATGCCAGCTGAGACAGGAGATTACAGAGGTGAATATCAAAAATTGGGAACAGCAGTATTTGTAGATGGAGAGGGATGGAGCCTGCAAACTGAAAAGGGTGCTTGGGCTAGAGTGTCAAGCAAGACAGCACTGGGTATTTAGCTGTATGTGGCAGGGATGGTAATATCAACAGCAGTTTCCACTCAGGACTGTTCTGGATTCTTCTAGGATAAGCGTGCTGTGGAGCGGCTGGATGTGGAGAAAGTGTTCCACCCCTTCATTGCCGGCCCTTACAACAAGCTGGTGAGTGAGCTCATGCAGGAGACAGGGACGCGCATCAACATTCCTCCACCCAGCGTTAACAAGACAGAGATAGTCTTCACAGGGGAAAAGGAGCAGCTAGCCCAGGCTGTGGCTCGTGTTAAGAAGATCTATGAGGAGAAGGTATGGATAGTCCCTAGAACTTCCCATCTTCCCTTCACCTGTTCACAGCCCCTCTTCCCTTCTTGTTCTACTTTTGTGCATCCCTCAGTTGCATACTCCTTGCATCAGCTCTTGCTCAGCAGCCCTTGCAGGACATGGACCCAGATCTTTCCATTTCCTTGCTCAGCAGTGGGACTTGGGGTGATTCTGCTGGGAAGGTGACAGATCTCGTGCTTTTTTGTGTAATGGAAATTAGCAGACCACAAAGAGCTCTCTGGGTGCGTGTTTACGCAGGTACTACGCAAAGGAAGGAGGGAAGTGTGAAGGCTACAGTGTGGCCAACTGACTGTATCAAAGTTGCTACATGAGTAGAAGTTGCTGAAGAGTGAATTTCACTTCAGTTTATTTTCTGCTGCCAGTGTCACTGTGAATATTCTTGTTGTGGGTTGTTGGTCTGTTTTTCCTCATGGTTACATCTGTATTTGTATCAGTATGAATTTCAACACAGATAATCAGCTTATAGCATGGTGTTGCATTACGGCACTGCTTGGGGACAGCTGGGCATTGTGCAAGGGCAGGGGTGTGTATGTGGTCTCTTCCATGTAGTGTCCTAGGGAGCTTAAACAGAATTTTTGTATTTCACCTGTAAATTTTTGAGAATAGGGCTTTCCGTAGGCAGGGTCCCAAAGATGCTAGGGTGATGCAGAACTCCTGCGCTCACCTTTGCTTTGATCTTTCCTGGATGCCGAGCTTCACTGCATCTTGTGTCTCTTCCTTTCACTTTTGCCCTTCCCTGCTCCCTTGTGATTGATGCTCCAGTGCCTCTGCTCCTACAGAAAAAGAAGACTACTACCATTGCTGTGGAGGTGAAGAAGTCCCAGCACAAGTATGTCATCGGCCCCAAGGGTAATTCCCTGCAGGAGATCTTGGAGAAAACTGGAGTCTCTGTCGAGATCCCACCCACTGACAGCAGCTCGGAGACGGTGATACTGCGAGGCGAGCCTGAAAAGCTTGGGCAAGCATTGACTGAAGTCTATGCAAAGGTACTGACTGAATGGGCCAGGCCTCCTTTGAAAGCCCCCCAGATACATCCCTGGGCACTGGCAGATGTAGGGGGGTGGTCTCTGTCAGGGTGTCAGAGATGCAGCTTAAAACTGAATATTGAGGGTGCAGCATGGGAAATGGAAGTGAATTTTTGTGAAGGCCTTTTCCATTTTGTCCTTCAAATGGCTTCTCTTTCTCTGTCTCTCAGGCCAACAGTTTTACCGTCTCCTCGGTCTCAGCCCCCTCTTGGCTTCATCGTTTCATCATCGGAAAGAAAGGACAAAACCTGGCAAAAATAACTCAGCAGATGCCAAAGGTATGGATGAGCTATTAGCTTAGCACCAGTGGAGGTAGAATATGGTTTAGTCCAGCTTACTCTTTGTAGAGAGTGAATTGTATTGTAGCATGGATAAAACCAGGGAGGAAATGACACAGATCTTATAATATTCAGAGAACTACCAAATTCTACTGCCTCGAACACTTCTCATCCTATGTTACTCTCAAGGATTGAGTCCTTCACAGGAAGCTTTATGTAGTACTATTTGGAGAATTGATGTAGTAGGATGCCTGGAAGTGCTGACTTCAATGAGGCTTCTCCCTGGTAAGTTAGATGGTATCTGGAGAAGGGCTAGGTGAGGACCTGCTCCAAAGCCCTTGCAGACTCCAGGACAGCACCAAAGCCTTATGCTCTAGACACTGTGATATGGTCAAAATTGTAAGCTGCCTGCTTCTGTCTACCATGTGTACCCTTAGTGGCAGGGATTGATGGTGTAGGCTTGACTAACAACATTGACCTGGCTTGTGTCTTGAAAAATTCTTACTGGTTTCTTTGCCTTGTCTCTCAAGGTTCACATCGAATTCACTGAAGGAGAAGACAAAATCACTTTGGAAGGACCTACAGAAGATGTGAATGTGGCTCAGGAACAGATTGAAGTCATGGTCAAGGATCTGGTAAGTTGGTGGTACTAGTTCTGGTATATAAGAAGAAAGTGAGGGAAGGTGGGGCAACAGCAGAGACGAAGTGTAGATCACATCTGTGGAATATCTTCACAGGCTTAACAGAACTTGCAGAAGGCAAGTTGTGTGGCAGATGAAGTAAAACCTCGGTTATGAAGTTTTTCTTTAAAAATCACCAGCACATCTTAAGTCTTTTGATGTGGAGAAGGAAAGATTCTCTTCCAGTCGCATTAAATCCCTTTAAATGTTGCACAAGCATGGTGCTCTCAGCTCAAAGCAGAGGAGTATTCTGCTTTGCTCTCTAGCAGGAGGAGTGCTGGCAGCTGGAGTCAGTGCCTGCACTGGCTGTAGACACAGGTAGAAGCAGACGGGGCCTGCCCTGCCTAGCCCTGTACAATTCTTTTTAGATCAACCGGATGGATTATGCAGAAATCAACGTTGACCACAAATTCCACCGACACCTCATTGGCAAGAACGGAGCTAACAGTAAGTGGGGTGCCTTTCTCATCCTTCCTGTGCTCAGACTCTCTGTGATTAGTCGATCATATAATGGCTCTGCAGCTCATGCTGCCTCCATTACATTGCTTCTGGCTTTCTGGAGTGAAGTTGGTGCGAGGAGATGAATGGGGAGCAAGGCCTTGGGGATGGCTTTAATGTCTGAAATGTCTTGGAAAATTGAACAGATTACTTTGCCATGTCCTGGAGGATTTTTTGTATTTTGGGGAGGTTGGAGAGTTGTCTTCTTTTTCTCAAGTTGGTCTATGTGAATTTCATTTTAAAACTCAGTTGTGGGGGTAGGAATGTGCATGGTGAGTTTCTCCCAAAAAAAGAATTTGGGATTAGAAATTAATATCTTCTGGTCTAAATATGATGCTGTTTGGGGAAGAAACAAATGCCTCACTCTGGCAAGTGAACTATTGGCTCTAGATGCCACAGTATTTAACTGTACAGATTCCTGTGTAGCGCAGATCTGCTCTTGCTGAGCCCCAGGGTAAAGAGGCACTTTCTCCTGATTCAGCTCCACTCTTCTGGCTTTTCCTCAGAGGCTGATATACTTCTTAAACAGCCTCTATTCAAGGTGTCTTTACTTCCAAATTTTGGCCTAGCAGAGTGTGTCACCAGAGCCCTTGCCTTGCAGTTAACAGGATTAAGGACCTCTACAAGGTGTCTGTGCGCATTCCTCCGGACAATGAGAAGAGCAACCTGATCAGAATTGAAGGAGACCCACAGGGGGTCCAACAGGCCAAGAAAGAGCTGCTGGAACTCGCTTCCCGTATGGTTAGTGGGATGTGATGCCTGGGAGGCCACGGGGTTTGAGCTCTTATGTTCCCTAACAACCTTCTGGTGGAGGGGTGTGCCCTTTGCCCACTGAGCACTTGGATCTCATGACAAGTGCAAGTTCCTCTATTCCCTTGGATCCCCTTCTCTGTCAACCTAGAGTGAATTATATCTGGAGGAGAAAAGAGGGACATTAATGACAAGTAAACTGTCAGACAGCAAACTCAAACTGGTAATTACAAGTATGTGACTCTCCTGCTGAACACTCCATGTGAACTCTGTTCTCTGCAGGAAAATGAACGCACCAAGGACCTAATCATTGAGCAGAAATTCCACCGGACCATCATTGGGCAGAAGGGCGAGCGGATCCGGGAAATCCGGGAGAAGTTCCCAGATGTAAGGCTTTCTAGGAGATGAGGAAAGACTTTCTAGGAGATGAAGAATTCAGAGGGTGTATTTCCTACGTTGGTTATAGAAACACGATCAGTAAAGTCATAAATGTAGCATCTCTGTAAGTCTGAGAAATATCTAACTGATATGCATCTGCTCATAATCTAATATGTATGAGAAGATGGTTCTTCTGACCAGAGACTGCTAACATGGTTACCCGCTTCTGAATGGAAACAGGGATCTGCAGGATCCCCCAACCTCTGCACATGACTGACATGGCAATTCTTGCATTTGTTTGAGTTGGCTCTAACTCTTCCTGCAGGTTATCATCAACTTCCCAGACCCTGCACAAAAGAGTGACATCGTCCAACTCAGAGGTCCCAAAAACGAGGTGGAGAAGTGCACCAAGTACATGCAAAAGATGGTGGCAGACCTGGTAAGGGAGACTTCTATCTGCTGTTCTCTTCCATGCCTGGATAACCCAGAATAGAGGAGAGATGTAGTGGCTTGGCTAGGGCTGACACACCTCAAGATGAGGGAACTGTGGACATTGTTCTATCTGTATGGGGGCAAACAGGTAATACCTGTTGTTTAAGGGCTATAGGAGAAGGTACATGCCTTTGCTTATTCTTGGAAGTCCTGCATATAGAGAATTCTGTGGGTCTAAGCCTTCTGTCAAAAGCTTGTTTATCGAGTTTCTGGGATGGGGCCTCACTTGCCAGAATGGTGAAATCTTCAATTCTCCCTTTCTTTCTCTCTTAGGTTGAAAATAGCTTTTCTATTTCTGTTCCCATCTTCAAACAATTCCACAAGAACATAATAGGGAAAGGAGGTGCCAACATCAAGAAGGTGAGATATTTCCTGTTTTCACTTCTCATTATGGTCACTGCCTGCAGCAAAATCTCATTCACTGGCCTCCCTTGCTCATTGGTAATGTAAGATAAAACCTCCCAGGCCTTTTTTTCTGACATGGGACGCCTCTCAAATGATTTTTCTGGGATTTTTTTTTTGGTGGCAGATCCGTGAAGAAAGCAACACCAAAATTGATCTCCCGGCTGAGAACAGCAACTCGGAGACAATTGTTATCACAGGCAAGAAAGCAAACTGTGAGGCTGCTCGCCACAGAATTTTGGCTATTCAAAAGGAACTGGTAAGTGAAACAACTGGCCTGTGGCAGATTAGGGACTTAAAAACATAAATACAGGGATTGTAGGAGATAGAAATATAGAAGTGCTCATAGCGGGGGAGGGCAGGGGGGAGACAAATATGGATGTCAGTCTGTTCTTTACACTTCAGCTGAAGTTTGTGGCTGCTCATGTGTTGCGAGTGGCCAGTCTCAATTCCCTCTGGCCAGGCATTTCTCACACACAGCTCTGCAAAGCTCTTGGTAAATGTGGGAGTTAGAGGGCAGGGAGGGTCTGTGCAAACACATTGCTACAGCTTGACTAACACCTCATACTGTCCTCCTTTAGGCCAACATCACAGAGGTGGAGGTCTCTATTCCTTCCAAACTACACAATTCCCTCATTGGCGCCAAAGGCCGCTTCATCCGCTCCATCATGGAGGAGTGTGGTGGAGTCCACATCCACTTCCCCACAGAGGGCTCTGGCAGTGACACTGTGACCATCAGGGGCCCAGCCCAGGATGTGGAGAAAGCCAAGAAACAGCTGCTTCATCTGGCAGAGGAGAAGGTGAGCCTTGTCTTACAGGGGAAGGAGCAGGTTGGTTTGGCCAGCTCTCTCTTTTTGGGGGTTGAAGTGATCCCTCTGTCTGCGTGGAAGCCTTTGGCGTCAGTCGAACAAATCCTCTTTTGAGGGATTTGAGTACAGTTTGGATGATTAAAAGAAAGCTATACTTCCATCCTTGCGACAATGAGTTCTCCCCTTGTGGGTAGAAGAGCTGTCTGTAATGCATCTCTGCCCAGGCTGATGACATACTCGGAGTTAAGGCTCCCTGCTCCTGTGGTTTGAGTGCTCTTGGGTATCCACACTTATCTGAAACGGTTTACTCTGCAGGTCTCCTTCACTTTTTTCTTGCTCTTTGAATTTGAGCTCCAGTCCTTCCATTTCACTGCATATATCCAGATTTGAGAGCTTTCAGTTACAAAACCTTGCTCTGAGTTGTGTCTGACTGACTGATTTGTCATTTTAATAGCAAGCTCTCGAAGGTCAGCATGTGAACATGTTCTCCCTGTGAATTGGTTGGTTCCCTCTGGGGCCTGGCTTGTAGCAGTCTGTTAGCAAACGATTGTGTCGCCTTTTGTTAGACCCTTCTCCTGGGGAAGTCTCAGCTCATATTCTCATTGGCCATGCTGAGTGTACAGTTAGTTTTTTCACCCTGAGAACATCTGTGGGCTAGTGTTTTTAATTTAAGACATTGTATACCTTTTTTACTTAAACAGCACGCTGCCTCTACCTTGCTTTTGCAGCACTCTGCATGTGGGTGCAGGTAGCGTCTACATGCTGACTGTCAATGCTGATGGATATTATCTGTATATTGACATGTTCCATGGGTTTTGGCTCCTTTCAGCAAACAAAGAGTTATACTGTGGACCTCCGTGCAAAGCCAGAGTACCACAAATTCCTTATTGGTAAGGGTGGTGGCAACATCCGTAAGGTGCGAGACAGCACAGGGGCCCGCATCATCTTCCCCACCTCTGAGGACAAAGATCAGGAACTGATCACTATCATGGGAACAGAGGAGGCTGTCAAAGAGGCACAGAAGGAGCTGGAGGCTCTCATCAAGAACTTGGTATGAACTTTTTCTGTGTCCTTGCCTCTCACTGTAGCAGGGTGTAATGAGTCAGCATTAAGGACCTGTTTGTCCTAAAACTGTTTGCTGCCCTTCATGGGAGCTCAGGAAGATCCTTCCTCACCTTGGAGTGAGGTTGTAAACTGATTGCTGTTGAGTGCAGCCAGCTCTTGCCTCCGACCAGGACAGGTGGGGTTGACTAGCTGTGTTGTCTGTTGGCAGGATAATGTGGTCGAAGACTCCATGGTGGTTGACCCCAAGCACCACCGCCACTTTGTCATCCGCAGAGGACAAGTTCTGCGTGAGATTGCAGATGAATATGGTGGTGTTATGGTCAGCTTCCCGCGCTCCGGCACCCAGAGTGATAAAGTCACCCTCAAAGGAGCCAAGGATTGTGTGGAGGCAGCCAAGAAACGCATCCAGGAGATCATTGAGGACTTGGTACGTTGTAGAAAAACTGTTTCTTCTGTACTCTCTTCTTTCATCTGTGTCCTACTTGAACCTGCTGTATGACCAAGCTGTATGTGAACAAGTCCCATGGTAGTTCTTGGATCTGAACCTTTGCTGTCAACATACAGGGTCTGCAGACTTTAGAGCCTGTCCCAGGGGGTTGCAGCTGCCTTCAAAATGGCAGTGCTGTATGAACGAATTACCTTCTCTGACCATCTTCGTGGTTTTAAGGAGTGGAAGTAGGAGACCGCTCCTTGATGTACATTTAGACATTAAAAGATCTGAACCTTCTTGTGCCTCTCCATGCCTGGCCTTGGGCAGTGGTTGCCTTTGGGGGTTTCCTGCGATGTTAGTATTGGCTTTTGGAAGCAGCCAACTGTCAAACCTGTTCTCTTCCCTTCTCTTTATTTGTTTTTCCTTTTTTCTAATGCTTCCTCCTCTTCAGGTTAGTAAAGACTCTGAGCTTTGCTCTTGGAAGCCTTTAACATCCTGAGTTGAAGGCAATGTTCTTTAAATTGTCTGCTCTTTTCTGAGGAACAATTCTAGGAAATTTTCAGTTCTTCTCTTGTCAGCCATTGTTATCTTTTCTGACTCCTCTCTGTGTCCATTTTGGATTTCACCATGCACAAACATTCCATTTTCTGGTGTGAAAGAGGCTGCATTGCAATAGAGCAATTCTGCTTTCCCCCAGGAAGCTCAAGTGACAATCGAATGCACCATCCCACAAAAGTTCCACCGCTCCATTATGGGCCCCAAAGGATCCCGGATCCAGCAGATCACCCGGGACTATGGTGTCCAGATCAAATTCCCTGACAGGGAGGAAAACCCAGGTATGCCTACAGATGCATGTTCACGTGGTAGTTGGGATGATCAAAGTGTAGTGTAGCCTACACTCTGTACCAGTGGACATATTCAACTTAAAATGTATGGAGAGACCTGATCCCTGGTGTTCCTGCAGTGTCCTCAAATCTGGGCTGAGCATCAACCTTGCCCTCTTGGGAAGGGGACAGTTTTAGGAGGTCAAACCACAGGACCTGGGTGTTGTGAGCATGTCATCACTGCAGAGAGCAGGGAGGAGGAGGACTTACCCTGACTAAAAGGGCTCTTCAGGCTTACTGAGGTCTCTGTGAGCCCTCCTTGATGGCTGAGCCTGAGGACCTGGAGGAGGGAGATGAGGAGCAAGGACGGGGCTCTGTGTACTGAACACAAGACTTTCCATATTTCCAGCCCCTGTTGCGGAGCCAGCTGTGCAGGAGAATGGTGAGGAAGGTGGGGAAGGCAAGGAAGGGAAGGACACAGATCCCAGCTCTCCGAAGAAGTGTGATATCATCATCATCTCTGGCCGCAGGGAGAAGTGTGAGGCAGCAAAGGAAGCACTGCAGGTGTGTGGCTTTCTCAACCCCTTACCTTGTTAAGATAGTGATGCCTGGACATAAGTTTTGGTGGTGGCAGTAAAAGCTGCTCAGTCCGGGGTGCAGCGCAAGTGGTCAGTGATGCTGACTGTAGATGGGGTCTGCACTGCTCAAGGGAAGCCCCTCTGCTCTGTGACTTAGCCTGGCAGCTTGAATCATGGTGCCTGACCTTGCAATTGCTAGAGCTTGTAAGCAGCCCCCAAGTATTTTTTTTTTTTGCCATAAAAGCATGACATGCTTGTTTTATGGAGCACAGTTGGGAAGAGGAGGTTTCTGATTGAGGCCAAGTCATTCCAGCTTCAGCAGACCTTGCCACGCTTCTGTAGTGATGTTTTCCAACATCACTGGACTGAAGCCAAGGAAATGGAAACAACCTGTCCCCCAGGTGGGGTTTCAGATGGCTTGTTTGGAAAACATGCTTTAACATGCAACAGGTCATTTTGGTATTCCCAGCTGTCCTCTCTTCCTCTCAAGTTTCTACCTTGTCTGCAAGGGAATGTACCTCTGTTCAGCAATATGTTCCTTTGGGCAAGTATATGGCAATCTAGAAGACAGGAGAAGTGTTTTCACTGGTAAACCCTGCTCCATCCCCTGCAGGCTCTGGTTCCTGTCACCATTGAGGTGGAAGTTCCCTTTGATCTTCACCGTTACATCATAGGCCAGAAAGGAAGTGGGATCCGCAAAATGATGGATGAGTTTGAAGTAAGTTGTTGTCCTTCCTTCCATCTCCTCTGCCCTGTAGAATCTAAGTGACTGTGTTTGGGGTGGTGACAGACAGTTGCGCCATACTCAGATCTGCCGTGGAATCCGGGCTCCATAATAGGAAAATGATCCCTGGGTGGTTTGAACCCTGGGTCCAGGGCTTGGCAGGTTTCCTGCTGAAACTGACCAGTGTTGATGTTGTGAGTGTTGTATGACTTGTTTGGTGTCTGCAGGGATTCCCCATCAGTGTGAGAATTGTTTTCCTCCTGTGCCATGGGAAACGGCTTTGCTGTGCCTGCCCATTTAGGAGAATTCTCCAGAGCCTCTGGGTCTGATGCAAGTTGGCTGCAGACAGTGTTGTTGAACATGTATTTGTTTCCTGGCCTCCCTAGGCTGACAGAGAGGCTGGAGAAACAGAATTCTATTCAAAAAGAATCTAGAAATGGTCCCAGGCAACTGACTCTGGGTGGCCCAGCTTGATGACCTCCAACCTCGGCCATTCTGTAATTTTTAGGCTGCCTGGGTGGGAGGTGGTGTTAGAGGTCGAGACCAGTGAGATGCCAGCCTGCAGTCAGAGGCATCACAAGTGATACAGAATGAGCAGTGATACAAAATGATAATCACTACTTGTCACTCAGGTGAACATCCAGGTGCCTGCTCCTGAGCTGCAGTCAGATATCATCACTATCACTGGGCTGGCTACCAACCTGGACCGTGCCAAGGTTGGGCTGCTGGAAAGAGTGAAGGAGCTGCAAGCTGAACAAGAGGATCGGGTAAGACCTGTGCCTATCCTCCTTCCTTCCAGCCAAGCATGGCTTCAGCCTCTGGGCGCAGACTCCTGGGGCACCTCACCTTTTCGGAGCACCCTTTGTTGCTCTGTGGGTGTGGAATGCGCATAAATGGGTCACTCAGAGGGAGCTCATTTAACCTGAACTGACGGGAGAATTTGGGAATGTAACTTTGGACTGTCCAGGTCTCTCTCACACCCTCATGTACCTTCAAGACACTGGTGGGTGGGAGCCTCACTGTGCTGTGAGTCTCTCTCTACCTCTCCTCACTGAATCCTTATCACAGCTCTGAATAATAGGTGAGGGATCAGTTGGGTGGTTGTTTGCTTTTTGTAGTTTCCCTCTGAACTTGGCAAAACCACAAGGCTTCTGCAGATGAATGGCTTGGGTGCTCAAGCATGGCCCTGCAAGATCTGTTCCATGCATCTCAAGAAGCCAGAAGGAAATGCTGTGACTTAAGTGAACATCACTGGACCAGCTGTGGTGTGTTCCCTGTTCTCACTCTGCTTCTCCTGTTCCAGGCCTTGCGAAGCTTCAAACTGACAGTCACTGTAGATCCCAAGTATCACCCTAAAATCATTGGGCGGAAGGGAGCCGTGATCACCCAGATACGGACAGAGCATGAGGTCAACATCCAGTTCCCCGACAAGGATGATGAAAGCCAGGTGAGAGATCAGATGGAGTGCAAGGATGGCTAGTGGTTGTCTCTGAGCATCTTCTCGAGAGCTCTGAGCTCTCTCCACTGCCTTTCGATAAGGTGGACAGTAAAGGGGATTAGCGGGAAGGAGGCTTGCTCAGCTGCTTATGAGCTTGATCTCTCACACGTCTCTGTGCCCCAGGCCCAAGACCAGATCACCATTACTGGCTATGAGAAGAACGCCGAGGCTGCCCGGGATGCCATCATGAAGATCGTTGGCGAGCTGGAGCAGATGGTTTCCGAGGATGTGACTCTGGACCATCGTGTTCACGCACGCATCATTGGTGCACGTGGTAAAGCCATCCGCAAAATCATGGATGAGTTCAAGGTGAGAAGCTGGGCAATGCCACAGATCAGGGTGGGCCTGGGCAGTCACTTTGTCCTGTGTGAAGAGCTTGGTGCTGAATGAGGCTCACGTCTAGTGGTTCTTCTGCTTCGTGCCTGTCAAGCACCTTCAGCTAGAACAGACGCAAAAGAAAAGCCAGCGCTGCCCTGCTCACCTTCAGCTCTGTCCCCACCAGTGAATGAGCAGCATCCCTGGCCCAGGACACCCTGATATGCCCAGGGCAGCTGGTCTGTCTGGACACCATACCCAGACACCAGCTGAAGCATCCCCACACTGCTTCAGTTCTGAGTCATGTTCCTCTGGGAGCCAGGCCGGGAGCTTTTCCTGTTTTGCTGGAACCCAGACAGAAGAGAAACCTGGGAATGCTTCCTTGGTGCTCTGGATTAGCCCTGAAAGCAGCACTGAGCTCTGTCCCTCTCTGCAGCCCTTTTGTTTGGTTTCTTGCAGACAGGGTCCCAACTGGTCTTCAGAGAAGGGAAGAGGTGCATATATGTGAGCTACTCTGATTACTGGAAGAGGGCACCCTGGCCTCTTGCTGTGAGGCTCTGTGAGGAGGCTGTGCCCAGACATGTCAGCTACTTGATCTTAACTTGGGGAATTCTTCTGGATTTCCTCTAGGCCACTGTGAATTCCCTTGACTTTGGGAATCACCACATATTCTCAGGGCTGTGGATATGGCACAGTTGGCTGGCTCTGGGAAGGTCAGGGATCTCTGCCCTGATAGTGCATGGCATAGGCAGCAGGCTTTACTGCAAGGGGCAGCAGTGAATGTGAATACAGAGGGATGGGATTTTGGAGACTTACATCTTGGCTGGGCTCATTTATTGAAATAAACTCTTTGGCTCCGAAATGAGCAGCCTTTGGTTTGGTCCTGTATTGTTTAGATTTCCAGCACCCATCTGGAAGGCAGGGCATGAGAGAGCACAGCGCTCAGGCATGGTGTGCACTAGGCCAGCTCTATGAAATGATTGTCAGCCAGGATTGTTCTGTGGCAGACACAGAAAACTCATTGTGCTTCACAGTGATGGCTCAGTGGTGAAAATGCTTGCAGCGGTGTGAGGGCACTGTCTGGAAATGCAGCCCCTCTGCTGCAGGAGCTGCCCAGAAATCAGCAAACCTCTGGGAGTGAGAGCAGCTGGAAATTTGCTCCTTACTGCAGACTGCTCTGCTTTTCTTCACGGGAAGCTGGGCAAGCTTTGGGGCCAGGTGTATACCTGCTCTCCCCTCAGGGTCCAAACTGTGGAGGTCCGAAACATACTTGTGGCTCTGAGCAGACAGTAATTAGGGCATCAGTGACAGTGATCTGTGATTCTAATGAGAAGGATCACGAGGAGTCTCTGGCATTTTGGATGTGCAGGTGTAAGTCTTGAGCTGTTCCTTGTGTTGCAGGTGGATATTCGCTTTCCCCAGAGCGGAGCTCCTGATCCCAACTGTGTGACTGTGACAGGACTCCCTGAGAATGTAGAAGAAGCTATCGATCACATCCTGAACTTGGAGGAGGAATATGTAAGTGTTCAGCAAATCTGTGCCGTGGCTTAGCAGGAATTTCCCCTGCCCCAGAGCTGGATGTCTGAACTATGTCCGTGTGGTATTTTCTTGCACTGCATCAGAGAAATTGAGCCCTGTGCAGGTGGCGGTCAGGCTCCACTGCAGCTGTCTCTCAAACCAGCTGGACTGTCCACTTTGTCCAGGAGAGGACAGTGAATGAGAATGCTGGGACACCCCAGGATGTGCATGTTCTTGCCTTGTAGCAGCTTGCACCAGTTTAAAGTTGTGGCCCTCGGACTAGTGCAGACACGCCATTTTTGGTCACTGTAGAACAGGTTGGTCACCTTGAACAGGTTGCAGTGTGGTGAGATGGAGGGTGGGCATTTTATACCAGGTTGAGGAGCTATCCAGATCCCCCCCTCACTGGTTGCATAACTGCAGCTTGCAGATGTGGTGGACAACGAGGCAATGCAGGTGTACATGAAGCCCTCCTCACATGAAGAGTCCAAGGCCCCATCCAAGGGCTTTGTGGTGAGAGATGCCCCCTGGGCCACTGTCAACAACGAGAAGGTGAGTGCTGCTTGTGCTGCGGGCCGGGGGCACAGGGTGTTTGGGACCTTTCTGTCTGTGCTGGGGACACAGAGCACTCTCCCTCCTTGGGTGACAGAGAAAGCAGCTTTCTGCTGCTCTTTGTGGCCTGTGCAAGCTGAGCACAGGCCTGGGCTCTCCTGTCAAGCCTTCAAAGCACTTTCCCAATGTCTTGTCCCCTCTGGCTACACCACTGTGGAGTGGTTGGGGAATGGGGGACCCTTACCAGGAAGTGTCCTGTCAGGTGTTGTTTTTAGGGGTAGGGCCTGGAACTTGAGGCTCTTGGTGCAGCACAGAACTGGCTCAGTGTTTGCAGCTCTGAGTTGGGACATGTGGCAGCTCATCCTCTGCTGCCCCAGTGCTGCTGGAGGGCTGGCCTGACCCTACTCCAGTGGCCCAGTTACTGAGCTGGGACCCTTGGACCCCTTTGCGCCTTATCTGCACCCTCCTCAGTGTCACCTCTAGATGGCTTGGCCCTCCACCCTGGCCAGTCCTGAGGCCACAGTGATCCTTTTTGTCCCTTCCCAGTTGTCTCTCCTCCCTGGGATATCAACAATGCTGCTTAGCTCAGGGCCTCACCATGTAGGTTCACAGCAGGGCAGGAGCTTAACTTGTTCCCTTTTTGTTTACTCTAGGCCCCTGATATGAGCAGTTCTGAAGACTTCCCCAGCTTTGGGGCTCAAGTGGCCCCCAAGACTCTTCCCTGGGGACCCAAACGATAATGACCTGGAAGCAGAAACTCCTCCAGCCCGCTGACCTGACACTAACCTGCCACAAATACTTCCTGTCTGAAATCTGACCCAGCGGCTGGAGCACAAATCAATTGTCCCGAGAGGTCTCCTAATGGTGTCTGGAGTGCTAGACCCCATCCTGCTCCCCTCAGCTATCACCGTGGCTAGGACCCGCCCTCATCTCTTGATGGATATTCTTTCCTCCTTTGGAACAAGACTTCCACTCAGATTCAAACACTAAATGTGTGTGTTTTTGTTAGAAACTTCATAATTGACTCCAAGTGGCTAAGATTTGCAGCTTCCCAAGCGCTAGCAGAGCAATCTGCTCTCTTGAGCATGTCTGACTAGGCATTCTCGCCTTCATTAGGAGACCTCCTTTACTGTGGCTAGGAATCTACTTCCTGTCTCATGACCTCAGGAAATAAATTTCCTTGACTTTCTAAAGCCAAAACGTTTGCCCTCTTTCCTTTGTGTTTATCCCAGGCCTTACTTTACCTTTGTAGAGTGCAATCAACTTTTTTTTCCTTTTAACTGCCAAAAAAATCATTTAATGCTGATAGCTGACTGCGGGGAGAGCTTAAAATAATCTATAAGGTCAGAAACCTGCTTTTTAAAGAAACAAAACCTTCAATAGGCTGTAGAGACAACAGAGATGGAAGGGGCCAGAACAACATCTGGCTACCCTGGTCAGGAAAACACTTGTGAGCGCAGCAAGCGCGCTTCCCTGCGCCACACCAAGCACAGCCCCAGCCTGCACACTTGACCAGTCTTCCAGTGCTTGATGACAGACCCCGCTCCTAGTTCTCCGTGGTTTCTCGTTCCCCCTCCCCAGCAGCGTGAGCAGGCAGGAGAGCCAGCACATGGCAGTGTGACTGGATGGGACAAGATTGGCTTGGCCGAGGTGGCTGCAGTGCCATGGCTCAGGAGCAGCTGGTAGGACGCACAGCCTGGAGAAGCTGTAGTCCGCTGTTAGTGCTGCAGCAGCTCAGCATAAGTGGCAGTCACACCGTTCCTATTGCCTTCTTTCTACCTCAAAACATCAGTGCGATGGGGGCCTCTCGATGGTCGTGGGTTAGCAGCTGTTCCAGCTGTCACCTAGGCAGCCATAGCAGAAGTGTGGAGGAGAAGCAAGAGGAGCCTTGTGTCTCCGCACGGCTGTGAGAGCTGCTCCAGAGGGAAGCAGAGCATGGTGATGCTGAGGCAGGCTGTGAATCCTAGGACTGCATGCTGAGCTAGCACAGGGCTTGGCCCCAGGGCCACAGATGCAGCTGTGCCATAGCCCTCGGCTGCAGAGGTTATGTGAGCCAGGCTTCTGCTCTGGCAGCATCGGGGGGTGACACGTGCACTGAGCCCCCCCGAGGCCTCCATCATGTGGTGGTAGAGGGTGATCCATGATCTGTACTCGGGGCCACTTGCACCTGGGCCCTGCCACAGCTTGCTCAAAGGGGTTGTGTCTGAGCTCCTCCAGCCAGTGAGAGGAAAATCATGTCTTTGTGGAGGGAGGTGTGTAGCGTGGGGTTTCTATGTGCCCCACTTCCCTGCATCGATCGTACAGAGCTTGTAGTCTGAGCCATTCTCTGTCCCAGCTGCTTCAGCTTTTGGACAAGCAGGAGTCCCTAGCCTCTCTTCTCTAGTGCTGCTGACAGAGCACAACTGTGGCAGACTCAGTCTAGCCTTCTCGCCTTTCCCTCCGTGGGGCAGGCCGAACATGCCGATGCTTTTCCTTCATGCGCCAGCTCTTCTTGGTAGAGACTGCTATGCAGAAGTCAAACCAAAACCTCACAGTGCTCTCCTTAAGTCTGAAAACCAAGTGAAATGGATCATGGCCCGTTGTGGGGTGCCTGGTTCCCCCTGAAGGACAGGGTGGCCTTGCCTCCAGCACGGGAACCAGGGGATCAGACAGAACTAGGGTGGTACCTTCCCATCTGCGTCTGTCAGAAAATGGTTAATACCCTGTAGCTTAGGTCTGTCCTGCATCACCAAACCTATCACCCCCCTCCTCCTCTTTATGCCCCCATGCCCTCACCAGTTGCACAGCAAGGCTTGAGTTACATCCAGGGCACCCACTGCCTTGGGCTCATGCCCTACAGCCCCACCCTCCACTCTAAAGAAGGTCATGAAGTGATTGTACCTAGTACTGTCCCCCCACCACCCTCCTTCCGCAGCAGACTGTGGCATGTGTCCATTTCTTCTCTTTGACGTCTTCCATATTGTACGTTTCCATAGCAATGATCCCTTGGCCTTAACTTTGGAATTTGGAGACTATATGCAAACATGTAAAAAGGCTCATGAGTATGGATGACACTGGAATTTTATAAATTCTAAAATAAAACCTGAAACAGCTTGGAGTGTGGTGGATATTATTTCTGCTGATGGGGTAAGATCCAAGACAGCCCGTGCTGGGCTGGGTTTAGCCAGGGCTGAGGAGTTTGAGTTTGCACCTGTGAGCCTGTGCTGTGGCCATGCCCTTAGTGGGGTGGGACTCACAGGGCAAGCGGTGGCTCAAAGGCAGGGGGTGAGAGCAGAAGCGGAGGCTACACCCTGCTCATAGGGAAACACAACCCTGCTGGCATCCAGGCAGATGGTGCCAGGGATACTGCTGCTGGAAGTGGGGAGAGGGAGGCATCAGCCCTGGCCTCTCTTTCTCAGCTACTCTGCAACCCGAGCTTCTCGTCTGCCTCCTGTGACTGACGCCATTCCCTCCCTGCAGCGTCATGTACTCAGTAATACCAGTGAGCAGGGACAGACAGTCAGAGCCAGCTGTGTCCCTTCCCACCTTCAGCAACAGCCATCCCCAAATGCCCAGGTGCCAAGCATGGCCCTGGCACACCTGCTGGCCCAGGAGGAACTGCTCAGCAGCTCTTCTGTCCCAGAACTGTGCCCTGGGCCATAGACACGTTGCAATGGTCAGCTGCTGGTGAGCTGCTCGGTTTCCCAGTCCCTGCCTGCAGCTGGATCAGTGACCCTGGCCTTGCTTTTTGTCTCCTGTCTCTCCAAAAGGACCTGAACTACAGAAACAGGGAGCTGGCATTTGTCCCAGCAGGAGCGGCCACAGCCCCTTCCAGGGCTGCCTTCATGCTTACCTGTGCTTCGGTGTGAGCGTAAAGCAAAAAAGGCTTTAGAGGAGGAGGGAGAGGACCTGCTGCAGCACACCTTGTTCTCAGCCAGAGCCTCTTTGGTCAGGTACTGTTCACGCTTCATCTTAACTTCCACAGCCTCAGGAATGTCAGGTACCAGCCATGCAATCACACGTCCATTAAAGAAAACCATGTGCTGGAAGTGGACAGGAGGTGTGGGGTGGCTGTGAGGCTGAGTTCTTACCCCCTGCCCCAGTGGGCCACCCAGCTGGGCTCAGCAGCTGGTACCTCAAAGGTGGTGATGAAACCCAAGTGTATGGCCAGCAGCTGCCACTGAGTCAAGGCCAGGCTGCCATCCTCGTCCCTGAATGCTCTGTATCTGTGGGAGCAAAGTGCAGCAGGCACTGACTGCTTCCTGGCAGTCATTCCTGCACCCAGTCTGGGCATGCCAGAGCACAGCAGAACCAGCCCTCAGCCAGCTTCCACTGGGACCCAAGTCCTGCAGGTCACCCGGCCCCGGGGGGAATTTATTATTCACAAAAGCACCACAATGGTGACCAGTGACCCTCCCCCCTACCCCATACAGAGACGTGTGCAGCACACACTCAGCCCTGGCACGAGTGAGGGCTCCCAGGATCTCAGGGAACTGGGTGGACAGCGTGGACCTGGCTAAAAGTTGCTCTGCTAACTAAATATTTGCTGTGGCAGAGGCAGAGAAAGGCAAAATGCAAGCCAAAGGGAGGTGAGGAGCCAGCTGAGCGGTCAGCAGTCTGGCGCAGTGTTCTCCTGTCACATCAGCGTCTAGGCCCCCTCTGAGCGCTCCTCCACCACCTTAGCCAAAGACACGTTGTGGAACAACCTCCTCTCCCATCTTTCTCTGTCACTGTAGGTAAGGACTTTTCCTTGGGGTTACCCAGCTCAAAGGCACGTCCACCATCATGCATGATCCAGTGATGGATGCATGATCCCAGCTGAGTTTTGCCTGCCAGGTGCTGCCAGCCAAGGGACATGCTGTCAGCCAGGGAACAACGTGGGGGTACAGCACCGATGATCACAGAGTAACTGAGATACTGCTTTTACAGTCCCCAGGGAGAGTTAGTAGCACCTTGGGGGACTCAAAGCAACTCATCTCACCCCATTCCCAGGGTGGGGTGCAGGTTCCCCAGCCAAACCATCACCACACCACCTCCAGCAGCATCACAATACACAGCAGAGGCACCAGTGAGCAAATGCAACACAGCTCACAAAGGGAAACTAAAATCTTTTACAGGACCACACTGTTCTGTTTAATATTCCTGGTCTCCAGCTGAAGAAGGGATTCATCCCACTCTTTCAGAGATTCAAATCCATGTGACATCTGCATGAATCAAACCAAGAGCAAATTTTCAAGTACCCCTCCTGTTTTTCCCTTGTTCCCCTGGACTGAGGACATGCCTCTTGGACAAACACAGCAGCAGATGGCAAGTGCTTCCAGGGGTTTTTCATCTGCTGGAGAGATGCAGTTCAAGTGCCCAGATCAAACACAAGTGCAGAAGGACAGCAATGCCACATTGCCCTGTTTGGTGGAAGCAGGACATGATTCCTACTTTCTGATGGCAAACAAAAAGGCTCCTCCCCCTGTAGCCCCATATTGTACCACCAAGTACTGACTGACTCATACCTGGTAACTAACCTGGGTGGGGATCTTCATCAGATCTTCTCTCACATTTTTATAGACCATTGTTGAGCCTGGATCTAGACATGGTGTTTGTGAGGACATTCCTAACCTGAAATTGTGTCACAGAGTCAACAGCAGTCAGCAAGTGGCTCACATGGCTTCAGTCTGCTGCAAACATCTCCTTGTAAAACCTCTCCCATAAAATAAAAAACACAGGCAGACTGAAGGCTCTTGTGTTAAGATTTAATAATAATAATAACAACATTTCAAAAACAATGAGTGCATTGTACACAAGATCTGGTTTCAGTGCTTTTTATTGACTATTGGCCCTGTGTGTGTCAGTGTACTGAAGACCTGGGGAGTGGTGAGTGGATAAAAAACCCCGCTGGGACATTCCTTGGAGGAGGGCAGGGGGGGAGAGGGCAGGAGGAGGCTCAGAATCGAACAAATGTGGCATCGATCTGCCGGACAGTCGGGAGGGCCAGCATAATTTTGCGCCGGTACTGGGGATCCTTCTGCAAGGGGTTTCGCTCCAGGTATACTGTCTCCAAATTCTTGGCTCCTTTCAGCTCATCCAGGTCGCTCCAGCTCTCAACGAGGTTGTCATTCATCTGCAGAGCACACACAGGCATGTTCACACTGACAGGTACCCCCAAGGCTGGCAGGAAACCAGTCATGGTGCTGTGTCCCTGGTATCAGGGCACCACCACTGCACAGGCTTCGTGCTCAACACTTTGGTCTACAAGATCCTTCTTCCCCTGGAACCTCTGAGATGTGCTTTCCTGTCTCACATCCCCAGCCTCGCTCCTAAACCCAACTCCCCCACACTGTCCTGGTTGCTGATCAGATGCTCCACGCTTCAGAGAGCAGATCCAGTCCAACCACCATGCTAGGAAAAACCCTGCAAGGCACCAGGCCAGTCTCTACACCATCTCCACATACTGTGCATTTATGGGCTGGAAATCTTTGTATCATAATGTACTTCCACTGTGATGTCCATCTTTACTTTTATGACTTCTCAGGAAACATTAAAAAAGGTCCTAAAGTGACAAGAAAAGCAACATTTTTCTCTCTCCTCTCATAAATTTCCATGCAAAAACTGCTTCTACACTCCAGAGAAAGTGCGAAGATCTTTGGTTTGGGTTCTTCCCCTGCCTCATTCCTGGCTCAGTAAAGGGATTCCCACACAAAGGAATGAGTGCTTCAGCTGTCCAACAAGGAAGCAAAGCTGCAAGGTGACCACATGCTGTCCAATCCAGAAACACCGGGACCCTTTGCTTTGGGATACAGAGGAGTCACTACAGCAATGACACCTTCAAATAAAATTAAAAAAACCTCAATGGATTGTCTCATTCTGCTATAGCTCATCACAGTGTTACTTCTGCCAAGTCACTCGACCTTCAGATGAGCCAGACCCTCCACTTGGGATGGGGTACTGGGAAACTGCTAGAAAACTATCACAGTGTCTAGGATTTTGAATTCTGTTTACATAAGGTGTTAAAGGACATTCTTATGTGGCTTCAACTGTGCAGCCAGTGAAAAAAAACCGCATCAATTGGGAGATACAACACTGGTTTTCATTGAAAGTTCTGCCCTGCTCCTTTTCAAACAAATCAGTTTTTTTAAACAGTGTTAAAAGTGGAACAAAGCCAGGAGGACATTTTTGTGCTCAGCTAACAGATCTTAGCCAGTACTCTGCTCTGACAAAGGACTCTAAACACACTGGTGTTTTTTCAAAGGAATCCAGTGAAGTTCAGACCTGGCCTGTCCTTTCAGTACAAGTGCAACCGGTGCAGACACCTCCTACAAGCAGAGCAACAGCAAAGAGGAAGACTGGTGGAAATTGCACAGGATCAGAACAGGCCCCACAGCAGCCACACTGCACTGCCTCACTTCTACTGCCCAAAAGATGTCACGTTAGGGCTTCTCAGCTCCTGTTCCTTACAGAGTTCCTTACGGAACAGGCACGGACAGGTAACACTACCAGCTGTCTCCTAAGCCACACTGCAAGATGAGGAAAATGATCCAAGGAGCCTGGACTCCAGCTGGGTTTCATTTGAAGCTGCTTCCCACTCCTTTTCTCTCAGTGTCTGCCCAAGAGCTTAAATAACTCAACTCCGAACGACAGACATTATGCAGCACAACTCTTATTCTCAGCCTTGAATGCAGAAACTCTACAAGAGCTAAGGCATGTGCCAGCTCATGAACATCTGCTGCTTTTTCTCCATTTCTTCACATGAGGCAATTTGCACACAGCTCCCCAACACGGCATGGTGCTGATGCTTCAGGACAGGATATCTCTGTGAATTTCCTGACCTGACTTAGGAAAGCCAAAGAGCTTAGCAATTCAGGGTGCCAGAAAGAAAGAGAAGCAATCCCAAGCTGTTACCCACTTCAGAGGAATGGAACCAGAAGATGGTTTTGTTTTCTTCATATTTATAACACCATAAACTTCTGCTCTGAATTCTGCTCTGAACAAGCTCTGTGCTTCCCCTGTTACTCTGTCATGCACACTTACAGAAAGATGAGCTGCAGAAATAGGACACAGGGGGCTGTTTCATAACCAACCTGAGCATGAAGACAGGGCCCATTTCCTAGGCAGAGACAGGCTTCTTATCACTCAGCAAAGAAATTTTTAAGCTCTTCCCTTTCCTTAGGAAAAACCACCACACACTCTATCCACGCAGACTGTGAAGATCTTAAAGCTGATCACCAGAACTAGAGGAGTTCACTCCAAGGCACACGTCTGTGTGCTGCCCATCAGAAGGGTTTCCCTCACTGTTGTACAGACATTTTGGGGAACAGCTCCAGCCTGTGCTTACCCAGAACTCCTGCAGCTCTGTTAGGTGACTGATATTCTCAATCTTCTTAATTCTGTTGGATGCAATGTCCAGCATTGTGAGTTTGTTCTAGACAAAGCAAACACAAAATTAGATCAGATTTCCTTTCATCTTCTCTGTGCCGCTTTTTCAGGCCCAGAGTTGGAAACTGTCAGGAGCAGACACATTATTGCCAGCTGCTCACATTCAGCACAACTCTTACTGCCTATATAGAACAAAGAAGATTGTTTTCAATTAAGCTGGGCTACTGACCCCCCAGAAGCCACGTGACAAAAATGAAGGCAGTTACTGGCTGCATGGCAACTGCTAGCCAAGTGCTCCTAAAAAGTGAGCTTTCCTTAAGGTACTTTCCTCAAATTAAGAGGAAGATGAAAAATCGGATCCTAAGTGTCCTCTTGAGCAGCAGAGTTGACTCTTAGTAGCAGGAAACAACAATTTTAGAAAAACTTCTGCTGGGTGAGAATGAAAATACTTCCATGAAATCCATCTCATCCAGAAAGCTAGGCATGCACACTGACAAGAAAGCAAGCTGCGTGCCACAGCTGGCCTCTTACTGCCAGCTCCAGTTTTGTCCTATTGAAAAGCAGTCATGCTTATCTACAAGCTGCTGTCTGAAAGGCTGCAGCAGCCAGGCAGCTGTGTCCAGGAGCCTTTCCATGGCTGAAGACCAGCCAGGCTACTGCTTCAACCACATCCTGGGCTTCCCTTCCCCATGTCATGAAAATAATTATACTCCAGAATATCTGGAGGAGCTTTACCCCCACAAGATATTTTAAGTAACAAACGCTGGGATATTTGTTGTCTCTCAAGAGACTCAGGCACCCACGCATAACTGGGAAAACTGAGGAACAAAAACTTCCAGAAAAGCCACCAACACGAGCAGCTTAGGGCAACAATTGGGTCACACAGTCAGCAACAGCCTGCTCACATTGTTTTCCAGTCCCTCGATGACTTCGATGCCATTGTGGCTGAGGTACAACTCCCGCAAATTCACCAAGCTCTGCAGCCCCTCAATCTTGGTCAGACGGTTATTCTGCAAGTGTAGCAGGCTATTTAGTACCACTCCAAACAACCCCAAACCCATGTGACTTGCGGGGGAAAAAACATTTCTCTACAGTATGGCTGGGAAGGGGAAATAGTCTGCTTGGGCCCACACTGATCTTGTGAGCTCAGCTGTTTGATCTCTGCACCACTGAGGCATGAGGAAGTTCCATGGGAGTCCCAGCCTCCAGAATAATCAGACTCTGACCTTCCCATCAAAAGTTGCAGCCTGAAAGTTTTCCACTTGGTGTCTCTACAAACAACAGGCCTGTGCACAAACAGCATTCATTTTGTAGGTTTTTTTTAACTGGGATGGCCAGAGAGGAAGTCACACCACCTTAAGCCCACTGCACTCTGCTGTAGCTAATTCTTTATGGCACATATAGGTACCCCAGCATGTAGTCAGTACATCCTGCCAACAGCTTTAAGAGATACTCGAATGCACAAGCATTGTCATATGGATAAGAAGGAGACCCGGTGAAAGAAACTGGCTGAGTATCTTTTATTCCACCTTTTAAAAAGGAAGAAGCTTTTCAAAAGCTCATTAAGGACAGACTGCATTTAGCACAGGCTTAGAAGGCAGTGTCACTGAGCCACTGTCACTGTAAGGACTCCCTGGTGTAACACTTTTGATGTTACTTTAATACATTAGGAAACAATGTTTCAAGAAGGAAATAGGGGATAGCATTAATTTCCCATTCTTTCTTCCACAAAAATCAAGTATTTGTTTTATAATTTTACAGTATCTGTCAATCTCAAGTAGCATGAAAGGATGAAAAAAGACAACACAAAGGCTATCACACTTCCTTCCAGTACAGGAGTTTGACTCTAACACTGCAGACCTGCTGATGAGGGGCTTACAAGAAAGCTGGAGAGAGATTTTTCACAAGGGTATGTAGTGATTGGACAAGGGGGAATGGCCTTAAGCTGAAGGCAGACAAGTTTAAATCAGATGTTAGGAAGAAATTCTTCCCTGTGAGGGTGGGGAGGTCCTGGCACTGGGTGCCCAGAGAAGCTGTGGCTGCCCCTGGATCCCTGGAAGTGTCCAAGGCCAGGCTGGACAGGGCTTGGAGCAACCTGGGATAGTGAAAAGTGCCCCTGCCCGTTTTAGGGTGGTGCAACAAGATGGTCTTTAAGGTCACTTCCAACCCAAACCATTCTGGGATTCTGAAGAGCTGATCCTAAATCACAAGGTGGTTTGTGTCACCAAGGCTTTTCAGAACACAACCAATACCTGTATACTGAGCACAGTCAGGTTTGTCAGCGCATCCAAGTTCTGCAGCTTGGTGATTTTATTCTTTCCAAGGAACAAACTGTCAAGATTAGCCAAGGTGTCGATGTTTTCAATTGCCTGTGAAATGACCAGAGGAGACAGTGTTATTGCAGTGATGCAAAAGTCCACCTGGTAGATGTGGCTGTCATTTTGTAGCCACTTTATAGCCATGTGGTGTATCCTGGGTAGAAAATACTCATTTGTGAAGCAAGAAAAATTTGTCACTAGTGAATGGAAAGAAAATCTGGGAAGAAAAAACACTATTTGTAAATTTAGTCCCGCACACAAGTGACTGCATAAGACTGCGTAACATGGAGGCAAGTTGTTCAGCTTCTCTGCCATAAACAAAATTAACTGTCTCACAGGTGTATGTGTTAATAGATTTAACTGCTGGCTATATGGTCATGCTTTTGGCAGAACACACCCATACCAGTCTGAGTGATGTATGCTTTCTAAATACACATGCTACTGGGAGAATACAGACACTGTGCCAGTTTAACTTGAGCTCAGCCTTCAGTAAGAGAAAATAAGGATCTCTGAAGCATCAAGGATGTTACAAAGGGAGATAAGCATGAACAGAAGAGCGAAAACAGGGAAAAAAGCGAAAAAGGTAGAATTACAAAAGGCTCCTGCAAACAAAAGGAAACATTTTTATTTTGCAGGGGAAAGCCTCTGAATTAAAAAACCAAGATGCTGTTAAAAGCAACATGAATTTTACGAGACTTCAGCTCACAGTAAACAATAATATGGACACAGCCACACTCAGAGCTGTGTGTCAGTGCTCAGGTAGGTTGTGACATATCAGCTTGTCCACATGCTTCTTGCCTGACAGAGTTTCAAACTAGTGGTGCTGGTGAGCCAGGCCACTGAGTCCTAGCACCACCTGGATTACTCTGTGTGCACATGCACATTTACCTGTGCATGGAATTACAAAAGGAAGAAGATGGACACTCAGGAATGGTAAGAAGCTTTTCAACCTCTATCCTACAACTGCCAAAAGACTGAACATACAGTGTTAATCAGCTCAAATTTGCATTCACCCCCCTTCTAGCCTGTGGACTTAGCCCTGTTTTTACCTTGCAAGAAAAATTATAGATTTGTTGCTCATTGGCAGTTTCTCCAGCCCTGAGGAGGAAATACTGATGACTCAGTATAGGGAGAAGAATGGAACAGATGGACATGAGGGGACAAAAACCTAAGGAACAAGAAGTGCTTACATTATAGTTGCCTCAGTCTAACTTTAAGAAAAAAGCATTAAATATGTCACCTCAAGCATAAGTTCTGCTCCCCACCATTCATTCAAAAGAAACAGAGCAAAAAGTGCTAAGTCATGAGGGATTCCAAGAGAAGTGCACTCTGAGAGGTTTGAGTGTGCAGCAGAGTAAGCAAGAACAGCCCTACTGCAGCAGCTTTAATGCACAGGGAAGTGTCAATCAGGCAACTCAGAGCCAAGAATGCTGCCTGAAGAGTCCACAGGCTTGCACCCTAAAGAGTTAAGGATATGCCCACCAGTAAAGCATACAGCCAAGCCACCCTACACCAAGAGGAAACCAGTACAGGAGTTCTAGGTGCCCCCAAACAGCACGAGATTTCTTTGTGCCAAGCCAAGCCACAGGTTACTCACTCCACTAAAGCAATTAGAAGCACAGAGCAGTGCTGTTCGAAGAAGTCAGAACAGAATTAACAGACAAACAGAAAAAACCCCACCAAAAATTAAGTAATTTAAGGAGATTGTGTTACCCATACAGTGACAATTTCAGGTTTTTTTGGTTTGTTCTGCTAATATGCTCAGGCTCAACACTGAGAAAACACACATAAAATAAATCTAACCTCACTGTTAAAAAGAGACTCCTTGGCTTGACAACATTATTGACAAGGTACTGCCTAAGTATCAATTCAGGAATCTACCTAGATTTCTTTTTCTTTTTTTTCCCAGAAGATAATGATGCTTAGATACAGAATACAGTACCATTTTGCTTAACCTTGCTTTTGTAATGTAAAGATCAGTGTGCTGAACCTGTTCTGCTTCTGAAAAAAGCCAAGTGCTTGTCACCGTAACTCCTGTTCCCCCATCCTATGCAAACTCTGATTCCTAATCCCTCATCTGATCTGGCTGATGTTCTCACACTCTAGATTTATTCGCCTAAATAATTTCATTTCCAAAGCAGAAATTTCAGGAAAAGAATTCAGTCCAGTTTAGCTTTAGGAGCAAACCAGAATTTTTCCTCTTCAAAAAAGCAGCATGCATTTCTGCCTTAGAAAGCTGCTTATAATAGCTGAAGTTTCCTTCTTTTCTACAAAGAGAAGTGTGCTTCCACAAGTCCTGAAATAGAAAGGACAAACAGGTCTCCTAATCTGTTCTTTCAGCATAACAAGTAATTTCTCAGAGACTATAAATGGGCAGCACCAACTTACACCACATTGATTGAAACGCACTCATCTTTTGTAAGTATTTTCTAAAGCATATGTAATTGAAAAAGCTTAAAAAAAAGTTTACTTTGCATTTTGCAAGTCTTTTGTGTCATCTGTCTGACCAGTTCTCTTATGCACTGGGCAAACACATTCATACTTCAGGGGACAGATGAGACTACTCATAACTTCACTCCTGTAAGTGGCACAGATTTTAAATTGAAAAAGTCATGAACTGCACAATAAAACCCAAAAGAAATAAGCAGTACCATACCAAGTTTAAGGTTTTAAAGGCATTTCAGAGCAAAGCCTCAAGAAAATCCTTTTCCTAAACAAGACTGACTGCCATAGCAGGCTGTCAATTACACACACAAATCAAACTCATTTTGCATTCAATAGGTTTCATTGACTCAGCACCAGTCTGGAGAAAGGTAAAGAAAACAAGTGCTGGTTTTGATAGGCTTGGCTCTCTAGCAGGAAGAAACCTTCACCTGCAAAAGGAAACACACAGGGGATACACAAATTCATTAAAGACAAGAATTCATAAACAGTGATTTAGTAGCCAGGCACTAAAGGATCCAGCATGCACAGCAATAAGCACAGTGATGGACTGGAACAATAAAAAGCAACAAAAGTGCAAGTCAAAGTCAACACTGCACTTTCAGAAAATGCCAATCTCACAACAAAGAGCTCAAAACTCTCCAGCTAACATCTGACAGAGCAAGCCTACCCGAATTCGATTGGATCCCAACTCTAACATCTGTAGCATCTGCAAGTTGCTCAAATTCTCAATTTTGCTGATTTTGTTGTTGACAAGGAAGAGTTTTTTAAGTTGGGTAAGCCGATCTAGTCCTTCAATGTGTCGCAGAACATTAAAGGAGATGTCCAGGACCCTGAGGTAAAACAAACCAAAGGTCTCATCAGTCATGAATGATTCTGGAAGAGGCACTTGTAAATTGGTCGGGAATCTCACTACCTGCAGAGATCAAGCCTTTGCTAGGCCTTGAAGGCAAAGTCACTTCTTTTCATAAGAAAATACAAAACATATAACTTTCAAAATATATCTGTAATGTGTTAGCAAAACAAAAAAAATCATCTGCCACATGCAGAAGACAGCCATTATTTTGGCCAACCATGGAGCTACCACTGTGGGAGGAAACCAATCTGCATTTTCCTTGGGAAAGGTACTTGCCTACAAAATCTGCCTCTGACAGGACCATGCAAAGGCCTCCCATGGGCAGGAGGCAGTGGTGATTGTGAGAAGTAGGCCAATCCTCGCCCCACTGGGAACAGTTTTGTAATGTATCTCCAGAGTGATGCCAGGCAAGTGCCAGAAACTCAGAAACTTGGAAGGGTACTTACTCCTTCCCTAACAGTCTTCCAAAAAAGAAAAAAAAAAAAAAAATCACTCTCACTGTCATTCTCACTGCCTTACACAGCACAGGTTTCAATTCCAGTTATTTGTCCCTGCGGAGCTTCAGGATAATGCAACTAGTTTACTGCACAGGTTCAATATCAATAGAGAATACACATTATCCTTCACAGAGCACCCAAAGAAATTCTGAGAGAGGCCTGAACACTGGAATAAGTACGGCATGAGTAACACAGTGAGTAGCAAACCATCCCCAGCTTAATTCTGGTGATTCCCCTGGACTCACTCAAGTTCCACCAGAGACTCCAAGTTCTCAATCTTCCGAATTTGATTGTCATAGAGATCCAGCTCCCGCAAGGTCTGCAACTGCTCCAGGTTTTCAATGTGCTTAATCAAATTCTGACGGAGACATAGAGTCTAATTGTTGGGGAAAAGTTTAAAAAGAAACAGGAAAATGGATATGAAGGAATGCATACAATGCTTTTTGGCTTACAGACAATATGGGGGGTGTGTGAGAGTTTCCCCATTACATTTTGCTGGGAATTTGTTTGATTGTTGTTGGTTTGTAGGGGTTTGTTTGTTTGTTTTTAATACAATCTTCTCTTGGTTTACTCCAATTCTACAGAAGGAAATCTTTCAACCACAATGGTCAGACTCTGTAACAGCAGCCCAGAGAGGCTATATAATCTCCATCCTTGGAAATACTCAAGAGCTTAACTGGACAAGGCCTTAAGCAACATGTTCTAACTGGGCCTGCTTTGAGGGATTTACCAGGAACCTCCAGAGATCCTTTCCCATCCACATTATTCTATGTTCAGTCTGCTGTGCTAGTCTGGGACGTCTCTTAGGACATGCCTTGATGCATTGTCTCTCATTCACTTCCAAAAGAAAGTTGCAAAATCCCAGGATTTTTATTACTACTTGACAAGTAGGTAAACACTACGTTCTTCAGGTAAAAATGAAGTTAACTCACGAAGATCTCAGCCAAAAAGAGACTCTCTATCTGTCCTCTTATAGGTTAGATCTACAAAATCCCCAGTTCCAAGCGGCATTCTCTATTCTCTAGGACTTTTTACCTTCACTTTCTTGAGCACCTCAAATCCTTCAATCTTCCCAATTCGGAAATGATTCAAGTCAACATCCTTAAAGAGAAATGGAGGGATTTAGCAGTTGTTTAAAAACAAAAATCTTATCTTTAAAGATCAACTTGGTACTTTCTTCTAAGGAAAATTATAGTCTTACAAAATGTGTAGCTCATTAAAACTTCCCTTCAAAGAGCATCTGCAAAATGGGTTTGGCACATGATTTTACCACTACAGGTGAGGCACATGGCCTAAACCTGTCACTTGCAAATGCAGTATCTGTGAAAAGGGAACAGCCCTGTCCTGAGTCTGAGCATTGCTAAAATTAGAAATCTGCAGAAATTTATTGAGACTGAAAAAAATTCCGCTATATCTTGCATAAATAAAGTTTTGCATAAAGTTCTCTTACCTACTTTGCTAGGGCTTAACTGGAACACAAGTTGCCATTTCCAGTTCCAGGCCTCAGATGAGCAGGAACCACTGATGGTTTGAACAACCGGTGGTCCTGTGAATCCTAACTCTGCACTTGCAATCAGCTGATGCACTTCACATCTGCACTGTTCGGCCCCAGATGCTCCAGCTTTGCAAGTCAAAGAGAAACAGAGCACTTGCCCACCCGAGCTCAAACACCGGCCCACTAACGGGCTCACGAGGTTGCCAAAGCCATGGCACTGGGCTGGGTAAGTCACTGTGCCTATTCCAAATCACAGGGTTCACAGCAGCAAGCAGCTCATGGAACATATTCTCTGAAGCTCACAGCCCATCAACACCTCTTGCAGCACAGACACACTTTCAGTGCCTCTACAAGCACTAACAAAATGTTTCAGCTAGTGATCAAGAATAAAACACCTCTACTTCTAGTCTAAAGGCTCTGAATCAATTCTGGGGAGGATCACAGTAGCCAGCACCTTCAGAAGAATTAGATCTTTTAACCAGGTTTCAATACTTGCCTTTGCCTACCTTTGCTTCCTGCCGTATAAAGCCCATAAGGACAAAAATCTGCCTTTACCTCAGCTTCTGGGTCCAGGCTAATAGTCTCCATGTCCACTGGTGTCTCCGCTTCTCCTGCAGGAGAAGCAAACACGTTATGAACTTCTGTACCAGATAGCTAAAGGCAGGATAAGAGCTAACAGCTAGAGAGATGAAGTGAGCAAATGCTCCTCAGGAGATGAAACACATGAGATGCACAGTTCAGACATTCTGCTTCATTAAAACCACATTTCACCTACTTGGTTTTCAACGTGGCAGCTAGTCGTGGAAAAAAAAAGTTTTCTTAACAGCAGAATTTCATGCTCAGATGCAAAAGACACATAGATCAGCACTTTGCCCAGGCTGCCTGTGTGGTTGCTGAAAACTGCTGGCTCAAGACTGGGCAGGATGCCTTTCCTTCACACCTCAGGCCATCATCCCTTTGAAGATACACCATCCAAAGTGTCTGTGCTCCTCTGACAACATAATAAAACTCTGCCAAGAAGGAATCCTAACTGTCTACAGAGATGACCAGGAAGGACCAAGCATCTCAACAATCTCGCCCTTCAACTTCTTCTCTATTACGACTGCCTCTTTGTCACTCTTGTGAACACTTTTGCACGGATCTCCCTTCCTGTGTTTGGCTGAACTCTCTACTATGCCAGACAACACTGTTTATCCCACCACATGCATTTTCTTGGGAAATGCTTTTATAGCTCTGGAAGACAGCCCAGCATTTGCTGCGCTTCTACCACAGCACAAGAAGGAGGGAAATTTACTGGAGAATTCATGCTGAATAATTCATGCCAATTCCCATTTGTTGAAGATGATGTGCTGGTTGCATCAATTTCTGAAGAAAAACAAAGTCTAATTCAGCTTTGCAAAACTGGCATACAACATGCAAGCATTTTTTACTTCCTGTGCAGAGCTTCTGTATGTACTACCAAAAACCCAAGCAACTTTAATTACAGTCACATCCCAAAGGCTTTGCACTAACTCCTGTATGTATGCAAGCTCATTCCCTTAACCCAGCAGCAGTGACTACAGTCACAGCCCAGCATGGTTACAATGCCCCTGTAAATGCCAGTGTTCCTATTTAATGAGCGTTTCCCCTACTAATGCTTGGCTGTGTAAGTAGTAGCGTAGGCACAAACTGTACCAGCATCACCATTTTTAATACTGCCATCCAACTCCAAGGGTTTGATGGTCCACAGATCATCACTGGGCTGCTGCTCTTGCCTGGGCATTCAAACAGGAAAGAGAACTGATTCACAGAAGTTAAGACTGAAAAAGCAATCTTCTTCTTTTTTTTTTTTTTTTTAATAGCACAAATGAGCAAGAAACATAAATTATATTTTGGGAATGCAAAAGGAGCTGGTAGACTTGGGGATGTTGAATGGCAGGATATAAATGCCAGCAAAATTGACACAGATGCCTGTCAGCAATTTAGCAGTGGGCAACGCTTGCATTTTCTTATTTTAGTTCCAGATCAAAAGCTCTGCACTTCGGCAACAGAGTGGGATACCCTAGGCTGCTGCTATCAAGGCTGAACCTCTGACCTATTTGTTGGGTGCAAAGACTGTCAGTGAGAAGTGCTCCATGCCAAACAAGCTGCCTTGCTGAATTTACAGGCCATGGGAACAGTGCCCACGTTGGAACAACAGTTATTTGAGATATCACATGAAAAAATCCAAACGATGCCCCTTGTATTGAGTCGTACTGGCAGTAATTTAGGGTTCATGGTGAAGGAACTTTTTGAGTTTCAAGTCCTTTGAGACTTCAAAGTTGTCCAACAGTAAAGCCAGTCAGACACCTCATAAAAAAAAAATTCAATAAGAAACCCCATGCAAGTAAAAAAATTCTTTGACTCTGTTTGGCTAGCAAGCTTGAATGTTTTAATTTATAAACATCTGATTTAGGCAATCTGTTAAACACTCTGTTCTGGGGCCTGTCAAAGGGTAGCTCCTCGTAATTTTGATGTATGGCTTTGAGAGACCACTCACGATAGCCAGCGTGGAAAACAGCACTCAAATCCAAAGGTGCAAACCCAAATCACACAGGATACATATCAAATTCACTAAAATAAAAGAAATTTAAAACTGAACACATAGGCACTGCCCTTGTGTAAAAAAGCCAACCGTCACGAAATCTATGTGCTGTGTATAAAGCATATAGCAGCCTGAGTGAGAGGTGTATCTGGTATCAGCTGTAAAGCAGTATGGGTATGAAAACGTTAAAATATGTTTTCTCTCAAAGGAAAGGAAAAAGAAAGAAAAAGACGAGAAAGAAAAAAAACGGTTCTAGTAAATTTACAGTCATTTATGTGTCATTTTATTTATGAACTGACTGGATATAAAAAACTCTAAACTGACCCTCCTACAAGCACTTTACAGCCAGGACTGCAATTTCCCTTGCAAACTGCTTTAGTCCACACTTCTCAACACAGCATGTTTCTCAAGGGGAAAAAACCATCACCCTGGCAGAGAAGTTTCATAAGTGAATTTTTCTGTAACCTATGCCTGGAAGCCACATGCCTTTGCAGAGGCAGGAAAAAAATCCACCATTCAGAAATCCCAAATTCCACAGTAGGAACAGTCATTACCGAGTTACGTAAGTTCACAGTACCACAAGCATTTCAATCAACAAAAAGCCTAACTACACTTTTTAAGTGCATATGCATGAAGAATATTATAAATAGCTCAGTTACAAGCTTTCTAACCAGAGGCTCTATTCCTCAGAGAATTAGCTGAATGATGAATTTGAAATTTCAGCTGCTGAAGCTCTTTCTACTTAAGATCTTCTGGGAAAAAAATGTGGAAAACTCTTCATTTTCCTTTCAGCTGAGAAACTCAAAGCTGGCCGTGGAAACTATCTCAAATGTTCAAAAATTATTCCTCTGCTTGATTCCTGTCCTAGCAGAAGTTTTCTGAATGCTTACAGCTTGGAAAAAGTAACAATACAGTCATTATATTAAACAGTACACAAATGTAATTCAGCAAATAAATCTGAATGCATTTTTTCTTGCTTTCACTAGATTGAAAGTACATCACTTCTGTATTTCCTTTAAGAGAACTCCCAGGGGAACAATGTGCAAAATACAACCTCCAACACACAGCTAAATCACGCCAGCTGAGCAAACACTCAGGATTCCAGGCATGCAAAGGAAAGCTCTGTCTGATCTGCATGGTTGTATCACTTGTACAGCGCTTGGGATGCACAGTTTGCAAAGTGTGCTCTTCCATAGGCATCACCACAGCATTTCTTGGTTAATATTTAGGGGTTTTAAATTATCAACAACAAATTAGACCTATACAGAGTGCATTTAGTTATGAGATTTAAAATTCTAGTAACAATCTACTGGTTTGAAAAATCCTTTGGCAAATCCCAATGGGCAAGGTTAAGATGAGGAGGGATCCACCACAGACACACAATCAAAGAGAACTAAAATTTGTTTCATTATTTCCCTTCCAGTACCAGACCTGTAATAATCACATGGACATCTCTGCCAAAAGAATCTTACATTTCAGACTGCACCAAAAGCTCAGATCAAATCACCACCACACAGGGCCTGCAGAAATGGATCTGCTCTGACAAGTTCCATGCAAGCCACTCAAAACCCTTCCATCAAACATTCACGGGCTTTAAAGAGTCTGTCAATATTTCTATCCCATGTTCTAATACAAACAGTAAGAATAGAGCAAAAGTTTAAACCTGAGAGGATTCAAAAATACAATTTTGATATGTCTTAGAACTTTTAAATTAAAAAAATAAGATGGACAGGTTCCTTCAATCCATCTAGAAATAGCCTTTGTTGCCTTCCAAAGACAACTGGCAATTCTTTACGCAAAAAACTACATACACTAAAGTAGAATTATGAAAAGCTCCTCGTGATTACTTCTTATGAAAACTTCCAGCATCTTTCCACATGAAGTTTCTAAATTTTCATAAAATAAAAATATGAATAAGGATGGTTTGCGTTTTGATATTAAATATTTCCGAGAGAAACACTGATGGGTAAATAAACAAGAAAAGAATCAAAGGTCTAATATTGGTGTTTCCACAAAAAGCAGGCAACTATACTCTAGCAATGGCAAGGCTACAATTTATTTAAATTCTAAGAAGATTGCGCCAGGGCAGATTCCCATGGATAACTAGCATTGACACAGCCACAGGGAGCACGGGGGACTGATGCAGGCTGTGCAGGAGATTCCTCGAGGCAATGGCGAGGCTGACACGGTACCTGCGGAGTTCTCGCCGTTCTGCTCATCCCTCAGGCTCTGCTGGCTGAGGTCTGTCACCAAGCGAACCGCCTGCTTCCTCCCTTCCTCGTCTCCCGACTCCTCCGACTCGATCCGCTTATCAACTGCGCAAGACACAGAACAGCAGAATTAGGCTATTTCCAGCAGTGGGGCAGAGGGGAGGAGTAGCAAGCAGATATAATAACCAGGATTCACATATACGACTACGCAGTTAGTAGAAATCCTAAGTTAACTAAATGAAAGGTTTAGTCTTAAATAAAAGGCCTCTTACCCCTTGTTTCTACTTTGATTTTGGATGCACTTTTTCCTCCCATCACATCTTCCTAAAACCAACAATCTGGGAAGAAGACTGGAGGAAAAAGGAAATTTCTTAGATCAATGAAGTGCAATTCCAAAGATTATGGAGATGGAATTAGAACTATTACATTTTAAAAGCTCTTAGAAAAAAAATCAGTATCATGTACAATAGTACCAATGACACGAAGAAGTGAAGGCATCAATAAAAAAATCCTCGCAGATAAAAGCAACCGTCTCCCCAGAACAACCTGCCAGATCCCTTCACGTTTACCGAGCCACAGCTCCAGTGGCCACCCTGGGCCTGGACCAGAAGAAGCTCCTGGCTCTTCGCTGGTCCCCCCTCAGTATCTGATCTCGTTTCACCAGGGGACTAAGGAAAACCCGTGTCATCCAGAAGGCTTCTTTCTTGTTATCTTTATTTTTTACGTCACGGCCATCTCCACAACCCCACTCTCCTTTGTCCCTGCGGCGCATGGAGCCCCCGGGCATTACGCCATGCCGCGGTACCACACACCGCCCCCCCTGCCCGGCGGCCCCCCAGGGCCTGGCCCCCTGGGCAGTGGCCTTCGTGCTGGACACACGGGGGCTGCACGACCGCGGAGGGCCCGCAAGCCCCCCCGGCG
>VZTX01014368.1:0-12570 GCA_013400915.1 Pardalotus punctatus | reverse complement strand
CCGGAGGGATGGGACTGAGGGGTCCCCACGGGATTGGACTGAGGGGTCCCGGAGGGATGGAATTGAGGGGTCCCTGAAGGAAGGGATTGAGGGGTCCCAGAGGGATGGGACTGAGGGATCCTGGACAGATTGAACTGAGGGATCCCCAAAGGATGGGACTGAGGGGTCCCTGAAGGATGGAATTGAGGGATACCAGAGGGATGGGATTAATGTTTGATCCAGCCATGAACCAGCCAGGCTTTGAATCCCCCGTGTCCTGTTCTGGAGGCAGAGGCTGCTGTGATGTTTCAGTGGAGCCCAGGTACAATCTGACCCTGCAGAGCCCCCCCTGTCCCCTCCTTGTGACACCCCGGGGCTGCCCTGGCCCCAAAACCCTTCGGACAGTTTGGATCTGGCTCCCAGCTTCTCTCAGTGAGGCTCCCCGAGTGCTGCAAAGCCTCTGCTCAGACAGCTCGGGAGCAGGATTTTGGAGGATTATTGTTGTGAGATTTCTTTAAGACATGATTATTCTGCAAAGACCTTTTCGTCTCTGCAAAATTACACAGCAACTGGCTGGTATTAATAGGGGATTTTTTTAGTAAACAGACCCAACATGTCTTTTGTTCTATTTTGACTTATCTCAGCCCCAGAGAGTCAAACATAAATAATATTTTGCTGGGATTCATGCTGCCCCTGAAGGTGAGCAGAATCGATGCCCTGAGCAGATGCCTTTCACCTGGGAGTGTTGCTATCAGACACTTCTTTGTGTCAGCCTGGCCCTGGCAGATAAAACACCCAGTGCTGCTCCTCCAAACTTCTTAGCAACGCTGGGAACTCATAAATTCGTGCTTATCAGGAATACAAATATCCTGTCTCAGTGTCTGCACTCTGAAAGGAAACTTCAAAGAATATCTTTGTCTTACGGCTTCTCTGGCTTTTCCTAAAGGGATGAAAACCACTTTTTGGAGCCTCGAGTCGCTGCCTGCCCTCCCGTCTGCCTTGACAAGTGTTTAATGGCATTATCACCACGCCGGGGCTGGGGCTGGAGGCTGCCCCTGGAGTTCAGGGAGTTCATCCTGCCTGCAAAGGAGTGGATTTAGGGCTGAGTTGCTCTGTGAGCCACCCCTGGAGCCAGGGGGCGTGGGAGGCCAGAGCTGGAGAGAGGATGGGATGAAACGTGTGGGTTGGAGGGGCTGCCCTGGGCAAGGGCCCGTTCCCAGTTCCCAGTTCCATCCCTGCCCCTCCTCTTCCTGCGGCTCTGCTCTCCTCACTCCAGCTCTTGGGAGAGGATTTCAGTGTTTGAGAGATGGGGGAAACAGCTCATAGCTCTCTAAAATGTCATTATTGAAATAATTCCCTGTCCTGGACAGCGGCTTTAGGTCTGGCTTGGAGTGTTGGGAATAAAACACCCAATGATCTTTCTGGGGGAATTCTGAGAGGGCAAAATGAGAAGAGTCCTGGGCTCTTCATTGGCTCTGTGATCCCAGATTGTTAGAGTGGGTTTTTATTTCAGATTTCCATTAAATAGCCTTAAATCGCCAAACAGCCCTGGGTCTGTAAGTGGGCATCACTTGCTACCAATCAAAACCAAATAAGTTTTAAACCCCTGGTGAATGCCACGAGGCAAAGCCAGGTGTTCCCATGGCTGACATAGGGAAGAAAGGCAAAGGATGAGCTGAAGGATTTTCCTGCTTTTCCCAAGAACCAATCCCTTCCCCACCTTCGTTAAAGGTGTGTGCTCTTCGTCCTTGCAGCTCCCTTTGCCTTTCCCCACCAAAACCGGGGGATTTTCCGTGCTCTGCTCCTGAGGGGGCTCTGCTTTCCAAAGCCCCTGAGATCCCGAGAGACCCCAGGACTGGCAGGGAAGATCGGCCCAGGGCCGACTGCTGCTCCCTGTTCCTGTAAGAGCAAACCTGGAACTGCTGCCTTCCCAAAACCTCCTTCACCTGCCGTGAGCACGGGCTCAGGGCTGCTTGGGGATGGTTTCTGTCTGATGGATGGCCGTGTCTGACAGCAGGGGCTGTGCTGGGCTGGCAGGGATTTGGGCTCTGTCTGCAGGACCAGACACTCTCCTGGATTCTCCCTCTTCCCCAGGGGTGATAACGACATTTCCAGGCCCAAAGAAATAAAAATCTGCGGTCCTGCAGACAATTTTCATTAATTTTCTAATAACTTAATCTGTGTCAGGGAAGGTAAAATGGATCAAACCCTAAATGAAAATGACTTTTTAAATAATAAAATGTTGGCACGCAGCCTCCCTGCATTATCCTCCAGACGGAGGAGCTGGGATGTTGCAGCGCATCTCAAAGGGACCATTTTTAGTTTAATATCTTAAATTGCATTAAAATTAAAGTACAGAAATAGCCTCTCCTAAATTACAGCTGCAGCATGTGACTCCTCAGGCCTATTTACTAATGTTTTAAATCCTGCTGAGGCTGGAGCTGAGAATGTCAGAAGCTTTTCTATTCTAGATTGGGTGAGAACCAATTAGTCCTGGAGAGCTGGGCCTGGCAGCTGCTGATGTCACGGCCTCAGCTGGGAACAAAAGGGACTTATTGGGAGCATTTGAGCAGAATATTATCTGAAACTGGTGGATTAACACAACAAATGGAGCAGGGGACTCTTCCCACTCGATTTGCAGTGGAACTGCTGAACTTGCAGGGATTTACATCCCTGTGTCCCTCCCTCGCTCCCTCGCCCTGGTCAGGCTGTGGAATGGAGCTTTGGGGGTCCCCAGGGGGCTTTGCCAGGTGAGAAGCAGAACTGTGTTTACAGAACGGACAGCAGTCCTCTGCGGTTAATTAGACTTTAGGTTAATTGGCACAATAGTGCTGCTTCACCTGGAGGTGATGGAGCTTGGGGTTTGTGGGGTTTTTTAATTTTTATTTTTTTTTTTACATATCCCCAGAATAATAAATAAATAAATTTATAAAATCTGCTGCAGGTTCCTTCCATCAGCAGCTGATTGATCGCAGGATGGATTTCTGGGCTCTGTCTCAGGGCAGACAATTAACACGCTCAAGGCTGGAGGTGCTGCCCAGGGACATAAACCCAAGTCCTCTCCTGTTTAATTAGCCCCACAAATCTCATTTCAAGCTTTTTGTGGGAAAAAAAAAAAAAGAAACGAACCAAACAAAAAAACCCCCAAACCCAACAACCCAACCCCAAAAGCTTTGGGGTGAGCAGTGCCCATCCTTTCCCAGGGAAGCAGGTCAGAGCCCCTCGGGCTGTGCTCTGAATTCCAGCCAGCATCGTTCCCTGCCGGAGCCGGAAACCGGGGATGTGGGGGAAGAGCTTCAGGACTTTTTATCTGGACAGTTCCAAACCGTGTTCCCGATGGATCTGCCTGTTCCCAGAGCTCTGAAATCCCCAGAATCGGATTTTCTGTCCTGGCTGCAGGAGCAGGCTGTGTTTTTGCAGGATCCACCCCGAACTGAGGGATCTGGGGATCTCCTCTTTCCTTGCTGGGTGCGCCGGACGTGCGTGGCTGGGATTTTTGTGCTGGGATTTTTGTGCATCTCTGAGGTGCGGGGCAGGATTTTCCCCTGGGGAAGAGGAGCAGCCCATCCTCGGCCTGAATTCCAGGGGAATTTGCTAAAGGAGCTGGGATTTTTGTGCATCTCTGAGGTGCGGGGCAGGATTTTCCCCTGGGGAAGAGGAGCAGCCCATCCTCGGCCTGAATTCCAGGGGAATTTGCTAAAGGAGCTGGGATTTTTGTGCATCTCTGAGGTGCGGGGCAGGATTTTCCCCTGGGGAAGAGGAGCAGCCCATCCTCGGGCTGAATTCCAGGGGAATTTGCGTTGTTCTGCGGTTTTAGTTCCCTTTAAAGTGATTTAATCGCATGTGAATCAGGGCTGTTTCCGCTGGGCTGCTGCTGTCAGTGGATTCCAGACACCACAACCTCTGCCCTGCGCCCTCCCCGAGGCTGGCACGGACCCTGAGCCGCTCAGCCGTGACAGAATTGTCACCTGCGTCCCCATCCCCGAGCGCGCCCGCCGCTGGCGCTGCTGGCGTTGGAAATGTCACCGAGTGCCAGCACGGGCTCTGCCCGCTGGACATCGCCCCGCTGGACATCGCCCTGTGGGATGGGCTCTGCTCGCTGGAACCCCTGCAGTGCCCAAAGCCCCTCCGAGGCAGCCCCAGAGCTCAGAGCGGGTGGGTGCAGTTGGATTTAGAGCCCTTCGAAAAGAATTCAGAATGGGGCCTGTCCTCATAAACATTGAGAACTAAAAATCTGCCAAGTGCTCTGGAGTTGGAAATAATTCCATTTCCGCGTGACTCGGGGTGGGATGGTGACAACCCACGGGGACAGCCCAGAACCTCTGCAGAGGCGACAAAACCCACTTGGAATTTGAGCTTTTCCCCCTTTAGTTTTCCTTCTGTCAGATCATTGCGTCAAAGTTGGTGCTGTGCTGCTGTTTCCTGGCAGCTTCCCTTGTTCCGAGCTGCTCAGAGGAGTTTTGGGGTTTGTGACGGCATTTTCATGTGGCAGTAGTGCTGAGGGGGCTTTTTCAGATCTGTATTTTGGCAAGTGGCTGGGCCCAGCAGCGCTGCTCCCTCTCTGCTCCCTCTGCCTCCCCAGGCCTTTTGCTCAGCAAGGTTTGCTCCTTTCTGCTTCAGCTCCTGGACATTTCCCTTTCAGGTTGATTTTTGAAGTGTTTTCTTTGCTGCCCAGCTCTGAGAAAAGCGTCCTTCCAGCTTCCAGCCCTTCAGTGACACCTTGGACAGCCTGGGGATGGAAATGTCACAACTCCTGTGTTGTGTTCCCATTGTTCCCATTCTGTTTCTTTTTCTTCCTTTTTCCTCACTTTAACTCCTTTTCTTTTTTTTTTTTCTTCTCCCACTCATGGCATTTTTTCCCCTCCTCTTTCCAATGGCGTGCAAGTGGCATTTTCAGATAATCCCTAAAATTAATCGGTGCAGACAGGCCACTTTGCAGGGTGGGTTTGTCTGATGGACATTGTCAGGGGGTCAAGGCTTTGGGCTGAAACACAGCGGGTTTGGCTCTGATTTTACAGGTTTTTGCAGTGACCTTAGGCACGAGCCCTCCCTGGGCTGTGCCCTGATCAATCTGACACAGGTAAATCTTCCTGGCGTGTGCCAGGGATGAATTTGGGATAAATCTGCCTTCCCAAGCCCTGTTTCAGAGCTGGCTGTGAGGCACCAAAGGCTGTGCTGAAATTAGTGTTCAGTTAAAATGTTTTATGGGTGCTGCTGGCCACGGCCGCGTTTCTGCAGCTCTTGCAATGCCGGTAACGCTGCTGGGTTTGCTCTTCGCTGGGCTGGGAGCTGTCCTGGGGAATCACAGTCAGCTCCTCGAGACTGCTCTGGCAGGAAAACATCCAGGAAATGGGAAATTTGGTGATTTCTGGCAATGTTTGCATAGAGCCCTTGTCAGGTTCCATCGGGTGTTTGAGTTTCCAATGGAAGCTTTGCTGGGGTTGAGTTTTGTACGAATGGGGTAAAAGAAAATCTTCCCTTGTTGCTGTGCTGAGCTCAGGGTTGGTCCCAACCCTCAAAGTCCCGGTTCCTGCCCCTGCTCTGGCCCAGAACTCTTGGCTTTGTTGTTCTTTTCCTTCTCTCTCTCCTTTTCCCATTCAAAGCAATGAGGAGAGGAACGAGGGGGATGAACAGCTCTGAATACAGAACTAATTATTGTCCTGAAAGAAGATAGAAAGGAAAACCCAGTGCTTGTCCAGGCCCCTTTTTATCTGCACCAGGAGCCAATTACTTAATTCAGGATGAAATTGAGTCTGGGCAGCATCAGAACAGTGAAAAGTTGCTCTGGTCACATCTGTTCCAAAAAGTTCACCTCTGGTTCTGGTTCCATTTTCTTCTCATTACTCTGAGAGGATATTTGACATGTACAAATTAAAACCAATTAAAACACTTGTTGATCTCTTAAATTGTTATTTATTCATAAGAATTTAAATTATCGTTGCTTGTAATTTAACAATTTCATTTTAAATAATTTAAATAATCATTGAATCTAATTTAAAGCTAAATAATATCTGTAACAATAAATTGCATGAAACAGTGGTTTCATCAATAATACTTCAGAAGTCAATCAATATTTGGGTTTTAGAGCTCTGTTAATGGATGGTGACATTAAAAAAAATAACAACCCTCTTGAAGCACTGAAATTTCCTCCTGGTCTGAACCCCTGTGACAGCTCTGGCAGGGAAGCTTTGTCAGAAGCCTGGAAACAAAGTCCTCGGTTTTCCATCTTTGAAGCACAGAAGCATCTTTAATATTAAAGGATCAAACAGGAAGGAATCACAGAGTCAGTGGGAAGCGATTTGCTGATGAAGGAACCTGGAGCAGGGTTTGTGTTTCCAGTCCCGCGTGGCTTTACCGGAGCCCGAGGGGGCAGCGGGGCTGGCGTGGGCAGGGAGGGAATCACAAACTGCGTTTTTCCCTGTTTTACCTGGATCTGGAGGAGGGGGGAGGTGAGCAGGAGCGGAATCCGCGGCTGTGTCGCCGTCAGTGCTCGGAGGGTGAGCGTTGTCGATCAATCCCTTCTCGCCAGGACCCGTTTTGTGTCCGGCAGCTCCTGCTCGGAACAGGCTTTGTGGGAACTCTCGCTCTGACCCCTTCCTGAGGACAGTGAGTTGGGAACCGAGAATTTCTGAGGCACGAAGGTCGATTTGCAGTCAGCTGTGAAGGTGCAGTACCTGTCAAATGCCGGGGGCAGGGTTCACATCCTTTCCTGCTTCCATAAAGCCGCCGTCCCCTTTATTCCTTTGAGGCTGTGACATGGGAGCAGAATTCCTGTGAGAACCTGAGTGGGGCAGGGGTGAGGAGGTGGGGAGCAGTCCGGGCAGAAAAGGAGGAATTTTGTGGAAGGCTCAGCCCCTAAAGCAGGCAGGGCTCTGGAATTTCCATCCAGTGAGACCCAGCAGGGATGGAATTGTGGCTGGGGGCTCCCTGGGGGGACAGCACCGGGGGTCCCTGCAGTGCCTCTGGGGGTGACAGGGGCTCTGCAGAGGGGAGGGGACTTCGCCTCCAAACCTGGAATCCCTGGATGTCTTTGGGATGTCTCCTTGCGAGGAATTACGGTGGGATGAGGATCTTTGTTTTCCTGCTCGCCAGGTGGGGTTTGCTCCTGGCAAAGCCCTTGGAAGCAGCTGGGTTTGTGCTTCCCCACCCGTCCAACCTCCTCCAGTTAATGGGGTTTTTATTTCCCTGGAGCCTTTCTGGAAATACTTTGTGCATTTGCATTTCTACCATTATTGTCTCCTGCCTTCCCTGCTGTTTCCCCTTTCTTTGTGCTCTGTTGTGGCTGCAGTGGAGCTTCCCTTCCCTTTGTCCCCACTGAAAGTGAATTATCGGGTCAGCAAGGCAGCCCGTGAGAAATGGGCTGGAAAACAACTTCAGCAGCAGATCAGCCGTCCTGCTTGAAGTGTTCGGATTCGGAACACATCCTGCAGGAACTGATCTTACCTGGCTCAGGAGTTCCCCAGGAAGCAGCGATTCCTCAGCAGTAAGAGCTCATCTCAGACCCTGGCTTTGCCTCCTGGAGCAGTCCCTTGGTGCTGGTGAGGAGATCAGAGTCTGCTCGAGGTGTCTCGTGCTTTTTTGAGTGGCTCTTCCTGCCCTTGTCCCTCTGCCAGGTGTCCAGGCCAGAGGCAGCAACAAATTGAAGGGAATAATTCCATGCACGCAGGGATTTGGGAAGTCTGGTTCAGTGACTGCAGAGTCCAGTAACTCGTGTGCTCCAAGTGAAGCTTTTTTTTTTTCTTTAATTGGAATAGAATTGAAATCTCACTCTCCTGGGCCATCAGGTCCCTGGGATGAAGTGACAGATGTCACTGCTGATGTCCCGGGAGGGGGTTTTGGCAGGGGCTGGGGGTGGATGTGGTGCTCTTGCCCCCTCCCCTGTCCCAATTCCCAAGGTTTCGCCCTCAGATTCCCCGTGCATCCTCTGCTGTCCCGGGCTGTCAGTGCTGAGTACCCAGCACTGTCCCCTGGGTGTCCCCTGGATGTCCCCTGGGTGTGGACAGCTGGGGTGGCGGAAGGGGAGGGTGAAGGACAAATCCCAACAGATCCAAGCGCGGTTCCGGCTGTGTGGGGGTCCGGGCAGAAGAAGCTTGCAGGGTTCGAAGCCCAGAGCCCAAGAGCATCCTTGGCTGCCAGGCTGGGCAGGCAGAGCTCAGTTGGACAGGAATGCAGAAAGGACTGAGTGCTCGGGCAGCAAAGGTGAACTGGGACCGCAGGGAGGTGAAAATCCCCGGCTCCAGGCTGGGCAGGCAGAGCCCAGCCGGACAGGAATGCAGAAAGGACAAGGACTGAGTGCTCGGGCAGCAGAGCCCGGCTGGCACCGCAGGGAGGTGAAAATCCCCAGCTCCAGGCTGGGCAGGCAGAGCCCACCCGGACAGGAATGCAGACAGGACTGAGTGCTCGGGCAGCAGAGCCCGGCAGGGACCGCAGGGAGGTGAAAATCCCCAGCTCCAGGCTGGGCAGGCAGAGCCCGGCCGGACAGGAATGCAGAAAGGACTGAGTGCTCGGGCAGCAAAGGTCAACTGGGACCGCAGGGAGGTGAAAATCCCCAGCTCCAGGCTGGGCAGGCAGAGCTCAGTTGGACAGGAATGCAGAAAGGACTGAGTGCTCGGGCAGCAAAGGTGAACTGGGACCGCAGGGAGGTGAAAATCCCCGGCTCCAGGCTGGGCACAGGGCTCGGGCTGAGCGCTGAGCCCGGGGCTGGGCAGTTCTGAGCCCCTGAGCCCGGGGCTGGGCAGTTCTGAGCCCCCGAGCCCTGGGATGGGTTTGTGCCACGTTCAGGAGCTGCTGGGTGGTTCTGGAACCTCCCCAGCACCGGGGCCTTCTGCCTGCTGGTTATTTCTTGTTCTTATTTGTGCCAGGTGAGAGTCTGTGCTGGGAACGATGGAGGGACTGCCCAGGGACGGGGGGATCGTTCCTGCTGCTCTGAGAGCAGCCCTGCGATATCAATGACATTGGGGAGGGGGTGGGAGCTCTTCCCACACCTCGGGGACAGCGGCGCCGCAGCACCGGCTTCTTTGTAAACTCTTTAATGGCAACAATTTTCTAAATCAAAGCAATCTGCACTTCCCCATTTACAATTTCATTTCCAAGCACTAAAGTCTCATAAAAGGGTTTACAACTCGGAGTCTTTGGCTGCTGTGAAGTTATCCAGCAGTGGTGCAATGGCATTATCTTCAGTGGAGTATTTTATCTTTAAAATTATAAGGATTTGTTCTGCTCTCTTTTATGCAGAAATAGAATGCTAACAGATGCAAAGTTTATTTTTAAACTTTGCTAGGGGCTGAAAAAGCACATTTAGTGGAGGTGTCATTTGGTGCTCTGAATATATTTTAGACTTTAATAGTAAAATGTCTCAAAAAATGACAGAGCTGATCCTCTCTGTAGTGGGAGATGACACCGAGGTGGACACAGAGAGTTCCCCTTGCTCGTTCCCTTCAGTGCTGCCCTTTCCTCCTGGATGTCACTGGACAATGAGGTTATTATTAATTATTGCTGTATTAATGAATCGGAGAGGTGTGAATGGTACCATGCCTTCAATGCTGCTGCCTCTCCAAGTGCAGCCCTGGCTGTTCCCAGAGGGGATTTCTGGCAGGAAAGCAGCACTTTGGGGTCCCACCTGGGATTATTCCCCTGGATTTGCGCTGCCAGGGCAGGGCTGTTCCCTCAGAACGCTTTCCAAGGTCCCCAGCCTGGCTGTAAACATGGGATGCTCCCATTCCCAATAGAAACTTCCCAGATCCCGTTGCCAATGCAGTTTTTCCCGGATCGAGCTGCAGTCTCGCTGTCAGGAGAGCTTCCCGTGGGGAGGAGGCTGCAGCGCCGGCTCCCGTGCTCGGCTCCCGGCTCTGCTGGCATGGGCAGCTCGGGGAATCCTCTCCAGAGCTCCCCGGGCATCTCCGAGCTCTCAGGGGGCTCCACCCGCGGGCTCTGCCCGGGGAAATCGCTGTTCCGTGTTCTCGTGGAATTCGGGCGATCCAGAAACGCCTCCCGTCCGTCCCTGCCAGGCTGAGCGTGAGTGTCTGCTCCAGGTGTCACACTGGCACGCGGAGAGGAAGATTTGTGTGTTCAGCTCACCCGCAGCCTGTCGGCTCCCTGCTCCCCGCACTGACAGGTTATTTTTAAATGGTGTGCTCGGGCTTTGGGAAGGTTTGATGAGCACAAACAGACCCGAGCTGGAGCTGTGTTTACTCTCACCCTGAGCATGGATTAGAGCATGAACACGTAAATAATTCCTCCAAATAATCCTCCTTCCTCCCTCCGAGGGCCAGGCCTTGCTGGGAGTTCTTTCCCTGGCAGAGTTTTTCCGTGCAGCCTGACCTTGCCCGGGGGCAGGACCGTGTCCATCCCTCCCCACCTCCCTGGGGCGAGCAGTCCATCTTCATTCCGGGTCTAAGGAGGCAGCAGGAGTGTGCAGGTGTGGAATTGCTGGTGCAGGAGCTCACGAGGATGGATGGGAGCTCAGGGGAGGCGACCTTGTGTCCGTCAGAGCTGCAGCTCAGATAGCTGGGCTCACCTGCAGCAGGTGCTGAGGAACTGAAATAGGAAAGGGGTTCCCCCAGGCTGAGGGATGAGGAGGATTTTTTGAGCTGTTCTGGGTTGGGGGGGGTTGGTGGTTTGGGTTTTCTTGAGTGAGAGGGGTTGGTTTGGGGGTGGGTGCTCTTGAAGTGTCTTTTTTTACTCCTGTGACGTCTTCGGTGCCGTTCAGGCTGGGCAATGTCACATTCTGAGGTTAAATAATGCCTGGAAACAGGACAGGAGTGATGAGTGGCCGTGGTGGCGAGGGGACAGTGAGTGACAAAGCCCCAAGAGAACATTTCCCAGTCCCAGCAGATTTCAGGGCTCGGGGCTGGGGCTGAGGCTGCCGCTGGCACCGTTTGTGATCATCCAGAGCGGGCTGCGACACGATAAACCCTCACGGAGGGATTAGGGAGGGAGGGAGATGGGCTTTGCTGTCCTTATCAATCCTTCAGTTCCAGGCTTCAGCACTGCGAGGATTGAAGTTCATCCTTAAGGAGAAAAGTGGTGAGATCAGTTTGGACTAAGCCCATCTTTGTCTCCTCTAAGAGCTCCTGAGTGGGATTTTAATTAGAAAATGAGCAAAACGGGGAGTTTGTCAAACCCCTGGGGCTTATTTTTCAAGTTTTTCAATATTATTTTTTAAGTGCACGCTGTGGCAGGCGTGGTGTGTGGTTCTGGGCTTGGCTGGAGCCCGAGCTGAGGTGGATGTTGGCATTCCTTTGGGATCTGACTCTGCCCAAACCCTGCAGTTTGTCTGGTTTAGTGCACAACCTGCTCGTTCCGGGTGAGATATTCCTGTCTGCGCCTCTCCAGTTGCACCAGCTGGGTCAGGTGTGTGCTCTTCCCACCCATCCAGTGGGAATTTTTATTTATCACAGCTCAGTTCCTTGGGCAAACACTGGTGAGCTGTTGGAGCTCCACAAAGCACGGAGAACGAAGCGCAGGTTTCTTGGAGGATGTTACACAAACTTCAGCCGCATTACAGAGACTCCAAATGAGCTTTAATCGCTGCGGATTAATGGCAATTATTTGTTCTAAATAACAGTGACCCCCAGCAAAGCAAGGGGAGTTGCAGGGAATCAGTGTATCCCGATTTTCCTGACTCACACCCTTGTCTCGGAATCATCCCGAGGCTCCCGTCCCAGCCCGTGCAGGGAGTTCAGAGTGTGTGTGGTTGTGATAAAAGCTCCGTGTTCACTGTGGATCCCAAACAAGAGATAAGGAGAGAGGAACGCTCAGCTGTCAGCTCCCAGCCCGTGGCATATGGTTCCATTAAGATAAAGGAACAAAAGGTAATTTATAGTAACAGATGGGCTTGAACTCTTTCTGGAGCTGTTGAATACTTTTTAATTTTTAATTTACAGTGACTCTTTCATACAGCATTTAACCAACTCTTCTGTCGTGTTCCTTTAGAATTCAGCTGCCGGGAAAATGTGTGTGAGTGTGTGAGGGACAAAAGGAGCAGGAGTTTTGTGTCTGCCCCTCATCTGCTGGTGCAGGGAACAGGGAAAGCCTGGGCCAGGCTGGGATTCCTGGAGCTGCAAACCACGGGCGTAAGAGTGGAAGTGCAAATCCTTTGGAGAAGCTCCAAAGCCGCCCTCGTGCAGCACGGATGGTGCAGAATTAGCTCGGAGCTGACCGTGTTTTCTGCTCCCGGAGCTCCAGCCGTTCCATGTGCACATCTCCCATCATCTCCCCTCGTCATCTCCCCTCATCGTCTCCCCTCATCGTCTCCCCTCATCGTCGCCCCTCATCGCCTCCCCTCATCGTCTCCCCTCATCGTCTCCCCTCATCGTCTCCCCTCATCGTCTCCCCTCATCGTCTCCCCTCATCGTCTCCCCTCGTCTCCCCTCACCCCAATCCCGAACCCCCAGCAGCTGACGCTGTGTCCCAGAGCCGCACTCCGAGGGCTCCAATCTCCCGTGCCATCCCAGCAGGCTCAGGCAGGGAAAACGAAACGGGAGCTGCACGGGGCTCCATCACAGCCGAGGCGGTGCTGCCGGTTCCTTTCTTAGTTAAAATAAACCGGGTAAGGGACGGAAAGAGCAGGGCACGGATGTGGGCCTGGGA
>VZTX01014362.1:123027-233337 GCA_013400915.1 Pardalotus punctatus | reverse complement strand
TGTCTTCAAACCAAGACACCTCTCAATTTAGATCTCTAAATGATGCATAAAGAGGGTTCCCCTCAATTTAAACACCCAAAAAAAAAGGTGAGTCAAGGGGGAATTTTCCTCACTTTAACCCCTTAAAATGGGGCAAAATGGAGCTCCCTCCTCATTTTAACCCCCAAAACACTTCCTCCTCCCACCACAGTTTTTACCTTAAGAAACACCTTTTTGGGGGCTTTTTGACATCTCTAGGACCTAGGCTCTAGGACTTGTGAGGGCTCTGGGGTCTCTGAAGGGTCTCATGGTTATTGGGTCTTTGAGAGCTGTGATGGCTGTGAGAGATTATAAGGGCTGGAGGGCTACGGAGTCTCTGTAGGTACTAGAGGTTTTCAGGGCTATAGGGGCTGTGAAGGCTATGGAGCCTGTGTGGCCTTTGAGGGCTCTGAGGGCTCCAGGGTCTATGAGGGCTGTGGGGGTTGTGGCCTGTGATGTCTATAGGTGCTCTGAGGGCTATGATGGCTGTGGAGCCTATAGTGGCTTTGAGGACTGTAAGGCCCATGGGGTCTGTGAGGGCTGAGGTGGCTCTGGGGGCTCTGGGTGCTCTGAGGTCTATGGAGGCTCTGAGGGTTTATGGGGGGGAGGGTTTGAGGGGTGGGCTTTGGGGTCTGTGAGCTCTTCCAGTGCTCTGAGAGCTTTGTGGTCTGTGAAGGTTATGGTGGCTTTGAGGACTGTGGGGGCTTGGAGGGCTACAGGGTCTGAGAGGTCTCTGTGGGTTTATGTGGTCTGTGGTGGCTATGAGTGCTGTAGAGGGTGATGGGGCTATAGGGTCTGATAGGGCAATTGGATCTGTGCGGGCTGAGATGGCTCTGGGGACTGTGAAGGATATATGGGCTGTGACTCTTATTGGGACTTCGAGGCCTGTAGGAGCTGTGATGAGTATTGGGTTTATGAGGGCTAGAGGGTCTGTGAGAGCTGTGGGGTCTCTGAGGGGTCACCTGGCTAGAGGGTATTTGTGAGTTGAAAGGGCCATGAGAACTATAGCAGGCTGTTAGGGCTATAGAGTCTGTATGGGCTCTTGGGATTCTCAGGGCTACAGGGTCTCTGAAGACTATGGGGTGTGTGTGAGCTTTGGGGAATGTGAGGGCTCTAGGGGCTTGGAGGCCTATGAGGTCTGTGAGGTCTTTCAAGACTATACTTGCTATCGGGCTGTGAGGGTTATGGAGTCTGTGCGGGCTCTAGGATCTCAGGACTCGGGGGCCTATGAGACCTATCTGGGTTGTGAGGTCTCTGACCAAAGGTGTCCTTAAGGCTTTGTGGTCTGTGAGTGCTATGGTGGCTATGACATCTATGGTGGCTGTGAAGCCTTATAGGGGCTTTGAGGGCTGTAAGGGCTCTGGGCCCTTTTAGGGCTATGGGGGCTGTTGGGGCTGTGAGCACTGTGAAGGCTTAGACATCTCTGAGGGCTTTGTGGGCTATGGGGCCTGTGATGTCTGTGAGGTCTGTGAAAGTTATTGGGGCTGTGAAGGTTGTGAGTTCTCTTAGCATGATAGAGTCTGTGAGGCCTGTGAAGGCCAATGAAATCTCTGAGTGCTATGAGGGCTGTGAGGTCTACAAGGTCTTATGGGGGTTTGAGAGCTGTAAGGGCTATGAATGTTGCAGGCTGTGATAGCTATGGGGGGCTCTGAGGTTTATGAGAGCTATGGGGTCTGTGAGGGCTATTGGTGCTCTGAGGGCTCCTGGGTCAGTGAGTGCTCTGGGGACTGTGGTGGCTGTGAGAGCTTTAGGGGCTGGGAGAGCTATGGAATCTTTTAGGTCTTTCAGGGCTCTGAGGGGCCTTTGTGGGCTATGGGATCTGTGAAGCCCTGCAAGGTCTGTGAGGGTTATGGGGGTTGTGAGGTCTCTGATGGATATGGGGTCTTTGTGGGCTATGGAATCTGTGAGGGTTATGGGGGCTTAGAGGGTTGAGGCAGAGCAGGGAATGTGAGAGGCTGCCCTCCCATTTCCTCCCTCCTTTCTGTTCCAGTGCAGATGGCTCTGCCATCTGTTGCTGCTGCTTTTCATGTCATTATAGAGAGGCGCAAAAGAACTTTCAAGGAAAGATGTATTTGCTTGAAGAGGGAGCAGGGAAAGCTGTCAGAGAAGGGGTCTCTGGCAGGCGGGGCGGGGGGCAGTTATGTCTCTGCTCCAGCTGTGCCTTGTGAAATGACTGAAAGAGCTCAGCAGTAACAGGTGGTAACAATTCTTGGTTTTAACAGCTGTCAGGAAGGTTGTCACATTCAAAATGTACATTGGTTAGAAAAAGATGGTATTTGAGATCAATACAATTTACAGAAGACCCCCAGGATGTAGGAGGCAAGAGGAATGGCCCTGGTGATGGCCCAGTGGCTGGAGGTTACTCAAGGCTGAATGCTGCCCAGTGCTGTGCTCCAATCAGCACCCTTGGAAACATCTGGAGTCTCCCCTGCACATCCAACGGTAGTAACCTCTGCTTCTCTCAAAAGGAGAACTGCAAGGCTAGAGACACGATATGTTGGCACTCAGAAACCATTACAACAAGAGGGACTGGGGATGCAGAGAATCACTAAGAGCTTGTCTATTACTCTGCACTCAGCAAAATCTGTTAAATTGTTGCTTATTAATATTATCTATAACCCTTTTCTCAACTGAACATTAAAACAAAATAAAAGCATCTAGCTCAATTCCTCACCCTGGTTTAAGTAAGAAATAAAACCATCAGATGTTAATTTAACTTGTACGATTTTAAATGCTTACTGTAGGGCTGAAAAATGAGATTGTTTGGACACCAGAAAACACAGAGAGCCCAGACAGAGTTTCTATCATCCGTCCCAAGATGCAGCAATACACGTAGCAATGGTGAGTCACAGCATACCAGGCTATCTCACAAGATGAAAACAAAGTTTGAAATTGCTTTTGGGAGGAAGATTCCTATGACATTCGGGGGATCACTTTACATCCGAGAACGCTTGATCACAGGCAAGAAAGGATGACGTTATCAAAAACATCGCACTTAGAGGGGTCCTCCTTGGGGAACGTGATCCCTCATCCTTCAGCAGCAATGGTTGCGACAACCACTTTCTAGAAGCCTTCCAGATGTGTCTTCTGCACCCGAAGGGTAAAACGCCGTGAAGCCACTTCCCCTCGCCACGGAGGTGTGTGCAAGGGTGAGCAGCCACGGAACAGGCTGGAAGAGCAGCTGATTTGATCACAGAAACAAAGTCACATCAGTGCGGTGTATGTCACTGTACACCAGGCAGCGGCTCAGCCAGCGCTGCCCCTCCACCCCACATTCATAGTGGCTGTCATATGTTTACTACCATGTGATAAATACATGTTATAGTATTGGCTTTTTGCAAGTCTTAAAGTGTGTTGTGGGATTGTGAAAAATATATTATCGTGTTGGTTTTTGTGTGCAAGTGTTAAAATGGGTATTGTGAATGTGTAGTTTAAATCTTATGAGAGTAGCCTTGTTATAGTTTTGTAGTAATAACTAATGTGTTTATTTCTGTCACTAACTTAATGTAGATATAGTGGCAAAATGGTTGATATAGTTATTTTATGAAGGCTATCGTTTTACTTACAATAGCCAGATGACCTGCTGGATTACATAACATCCGAAGAACGGTGCCAGGAAGACCCCTGCCACATATGTGTCAGCTATCAACAACTGCCATCTGCAAGAGCTACAAGCTGGAGAAGATAACAAGAAACTGACAAAACCACAAGCTACGAAATACGCTTTGCTCTAAAAAGGCAGGACCAAGGAGGGGCCATGCTAAACAGTTCTTGGAAAAATTTTAATATGCATTATGGCCANGCGGCGGCGGCGGCCCCCCCCGCCCCCCCCACTTTCCTCGCCGCCGCCTCGCTCTTCCGTATTTCTTTCCCTTTATAGGAAAAGTATGCGCGGGGCCGGGGGGGACTGCCTTGAGTCACTGCGGGCTGCGGTGCCCGCCCACGCCCAAGGGGCCGGGGCGGGGCGAGGCCGCGCTGCCCGCGGGGGCCGCAGCGGCGGGCTCTAGCCGCGTGTCCTGCCCCGCAGCCCCTCGGCGGCAGCGTGAGGTTCGCCGCCATGACGGGCAGGTGAGGCTGGGCACAGGGGACCGGGGCGGGGGTCTGGGCCGTGCCAGCCGTCACCGCCCTGAGCAGGCCGTGACGTGTCGGGAACAGCTCTTGTTCCCCCTGGGTAACGCCATGGGGGCGCGGTGGGAAGGGTCGGGGGAGGACGCTTTGGTGCTGTGAGGCTCAGGCGGAGCGGGACACGCTCCTGTTGGGGATGCAAGCGCAGAGGTGCTGCGCTGTGCCTGAACCCTGCACGGGCACGCAGCGGCGAGCAGACTAGGGGCAGAGCTGGGCGGGAGCAGCTGGAGATGTGAGCGGTGCCTGCCCAGCAGCCGCGCTCTCTGGCCGCATGGCGTGACCCAGGCTGGCAGCCTGCGGCCGCTGTTCCTCGCAGCCCTGCCCCATCGGGGCCCTTGTCACTGATCTACTGATCTTCGAGATGGCTTTGGAGTTAACATGTTCCAGGAGCTGTTTAAATCTGGAGCTTGATTCTCCTCTCATGCTCACAGTGGAGAACGCTGTACAGCAACTTAATTGACGGTTGGAAATGAGAAAAGCAGCGGGGAAGGCATTTACTGGCATTTTGCAAGGGTTTGCACAAGTGCTTTAGTGTCACTTTTTCCCTCCCATCTGTAAAATAAAACCCAGACGTTATAAAGCAGTTCATGAAAATAATCTTGCTTTTGTGAAATGTCTTGGAGATGAGAAGCATGAAGAAGTAATACTACAATTAGCAGGATGCCCTTTTTGGGATACTCATCCTCATGAATCTTACTCTTGTTCTGAAGCATTGCTCTTCCTGACTAGGAATACTAAAATGGATCCAGAGCAGTTTGTGTATTTCCTTTTGTGTCAAGTGTTGATATTTGTATTATGCAGCTTCTTATGATTATTCAAAATGGATCCTGATTAGTGGGTTGTTGGGTATGAGAACCTGCTGAATAATTGTGTATGCTCATCTGTGATTTGGAAGTGTGTTATATTTGGTCTCTGTGATGACAAATTGATGCTCTTGGGTGATTGTACATGATCAAAACTCCTCTGGGTTTTGCCTTGTGTCTTTAATAGTCCCTTTCTTATTTTTCTGACATGTGACACAAGTGTGTATTTACAAGTTTATGTTAAATTTTTTTACAGCTAAAGGAAGACTCAGGAGCCGTAAATGTTCACAGGTCATGGGTACCCATCCGGTTTTTAAATGGAGACAAGATGGGGAGGACCTGGGAAGAATTGCGGCTGTGTGAACCCAGCTGATTTTATTTTTACAGAACTGTGGCATGGTACGGTTTAGAATGACAGGCTTACCTCGGGTGAAGTCACTCAGGAGGACAGTGGGAAGTGCTGGTGGACAGTAATCCTTGTCTTCTCTCTATGCTTCTGAAACTTGACTGTTAAAGTGCAACACTATTCAGTGAGAAGCTCTGACGTGAAGTGTGAGCTTGGGTGGACGGTTTCCAAGGTAGCTGAGACACACTGCAAAGTGTGCAGTTCAAAGTGACACAGGACTTCTGTCTCCTTTTCCTTGGGTTTACTTCAGAGGTTGTTAAAATGAGCAGGCTTTGGCTTTAGCTTGTGAAAAGTGAATACAGGTGTTATTTAATGTTTTCAGAAATGTTTGTCCTGGGAAGTTTGTCAGCTATGAATATATATAAAGTTCTGTCTGCTGTCATTCCCAGGACAGAACAATTAACTGTTCTATCCAAGTTGTTTGTCTCAGCTGGAACTGAGCTGACTGTTTCCTTGTTAATAATATCATCCGTTCAGGGTAGTAGTTTCCTAGCAAAGCTTTACAGTATCTCTGAAACATTGCGCTGCTCAGCACCTTGCCTGCCCGATGCCATTGGCAAGCACCATGTTCAGTGTTGTTTTTCAGGCTGGGAGAGACTCCTATGGCATTGAAAAGAATTCAGCATTGAGAATGTACTTCCTTAGATCCGGCTACAGGTTGTTCAGCTGAGTGGAACCTAGATACTGTTCCATGTTTGTTATGTGGTAGCTTTTCAAGTCTGCTGACATTGTGTAGTCAGATGTTCTCTAGCTTTTGAGACTTGAGGTTTTCAGGGTTCTGGGAGGAGATGAACTGCTTCAGAGCTGGAGCATGCCTGCAATATCCATCAGTGGGAACCTTCCTGAGCCAGGAATGGGACATAAACGTGCCTTTGGTCTTGAAACTGTTGACACAGGGAATGATTGTGTTGTTTTACAGTGTGCTAATGTGAGGAAGACTGGAAAACATGAGGTGCTGAAACAGCATTCTTTTTCACTTCACCTTTCATGTAAAGTAGAAATATGACAGGGCTCTCTTCTAGGTACTCTGATTACTGATGCATTATTAGTATTAAAATACATGAAAAATAAGTCCATTTTCATTGTGTTCTGTCTCATTTGGCTGCAGAGGGCATCTTGTGAATTAAAAAAACTGCAGTGGTTTGATTTATTGATTTTTAGCATTAGGAAGAAATAGAATGCCAGGAAAAAGAAGTGCACATTTTTCTTTCTGTGTATTCATAGTAAAAAATTACTTAAATTAGGTGACTATTTAGCAAATGAAATGTAAATCTTACACATATCACCAGTTACGTTTTGAGTGTGAGGATTGTGTTTTGTTAGAGAAAACTGATAACTAGATAATTGGATTTTAGAAATAATATTTGTGACTGCCATGTCTGGGCTGGGCTATTGGGGAAGTAGAGGAGGAGAACCACCTCCCTGACCTGCTGGTCACAGTTTTTAGTTTTATGAGGTTACATGTTGTTTTAACTACATTTAAAAACAAAGTCTGTATAAGAGATAGTGTGTTAGTGTGTTAGATGTAAAAACAATATGTTTCTAAGCAGTTCTTCTGCTTAGTTCTTCAACATTTTTCAGTGTTGATAAATACAGTTGATGTGATTTTTGGAAGAATTTAGAAGTTAACTATGGTACTTCCTTAGCAGTAAATAAGGGAAGACCGCTTCTAGAATTGTATTTGATGTATTTAGTCCATCTGTTCATTTTGAATTGTGCCTTTTTGAGGATTGTTGGAGTTTGGGGTGGGGTTGATTCTTCGTGTTTGGTTGTCTGGGTTTTGTTGTTTTATTTTTCTTTGTGTTTGTGATGGGCGTATTCCTAAGAAAGAGGATCTGTGAATGACCAGTGAGCAAAACACTGTCAAATACCCAAAGCAGAAACTAAACAAGAATGGTAGAGAGTTTCCTTTAAGACTTTGTTGCTGTGGTGTTGATTAGAAAACCCAAAAGTAAAAAAAGCCTGGCCTGTTCTGTGTTGCCTTTAGAAATTAATCTAATACAAAGTCCAAGAAAAAAATATTTCCAAAGTGCATGTTTCGGAGCATAATTGTTTTTGTAAGAAATTTTTGTTATCGCTATACTTGGTTGAATTGGGATCTGGATACGCCTATGTACTTCCTGTAGTCAACAAAAGAAGAGCAGCTGCATTTACAGATACGCTTATTGATTGTTCCTAATCCAGTGGAGGTAAGAAATAACAGTATATTATTTTCCATTAGACTAGCTGGTTAGATGCTTTTTAAATTCATTAGAGAGCTGCTGCTGCTGTACATGAAGCAGTTGCAAGCAAAGTGGTTTGAGGGAGGAGAGAGTATAAAGAACAACAATATTACAAAAGGTTCTTGGTTCTGAGTAGAAAATACCTGCATCAAATAGATACCTTGTCTCTCTGATTTAGAAGCAGCCATTTCTGCTCTTCTGGGTTGAAAATGTGGTTTTAATCTTAATCTTTCAATCTAAATCTGCTCTGTGAGGCTCTAGATAAAATTTAACTTGTTGGAAGGTCCATAGTCTGTTCTGGGGCCATAGAGGTGCTTCTCCGAGGAAGAACCTCTAAATGCCTGAAAGAAGTCTGGCTGCTTTCTTCTCTGCTTTGGCCCAGAAAGTAACCACCTGTAAGATTTTGGCATCAGTGCTGCCTCTTAAAAGTAATCTGTCGAGAGGAAAAGAAAAAACAAACCCGTCATTTTTACTCTTTATGTGTAAGGTGGCAAGAGAGGAGTGAGTGAGCTTTGTTGTGGGATGGGAAGACAGGATGTTTGCTGTTGTGATTTTGTTTTTTTTTCTTTAATCCCCTCATCTTCCCTTTTGAAGAAGATAGTCATAGTTTCCATGGAAGAGTGGTGATTTGAAAACCATTAAAATCATGTCATATGAGTCAGGTAAAAGCTTAAGTGTTTGAGAGAGAAGGAGGTTTTTTGTCAGATTGCTTAAGCATAAGGGAGATTAATGTTGTGGTGATTTAAGATTTTGCTTTTTGCTAGAAGTAAAAAGGTGATTTAATCTTACATCTTAAAAATGGTTTATTGCTCTAAAATTTCAAAGGTCAGCAAAGACACACAGTATGAAGGACATTTTTCTTTATTCCATTTATATTATAAAATAGAAATGGATAAACCACTCTTGCAGTCTGAAATAAATGATAGTGGCAGATTGCTGTTGGGTCAGGAGCTTAAACTCCCAATGAAATGTGGGGTGCATTGTAGATTTTAAGATAGCTGATTTGTGGTTTTGAAAGTGTGTTGTCCTTTAATCATGCCTGTTCTGCTGAGCCCCAGTAAACCCTTCTGTTTTTCTTTAAATGTCAGAAGGGATTTCTCCTGGTTAATATTCATTTAGAACTCATGAAGTCATCAGCCCTATCTTTTTTTTTTCCCTCTGTAGCTTGCCAAGCTGTATTTCATGCTTATGCTACAAAAATCCTCTTTTTCTTTTGTTTTAAAAGAATTTACTAAAAAGTAATTTGTTGGTAGTGACTCTTATGATATTTTTCATGGTAATGCTTGAAGACCAGAATGCTCTGGAGAGTGGAATGCCAAGTATGTTCCTTCTCCCTGCTTCCTGACCCTCTGCTGCGTGCCACTGCTGCCGGCTGGAGTGAGTCCAGAGAGCAGAAGTCTTTGCAACTTTTTTTCTTGGAATATGCTTTGTCCAAATGGAAGGAACAGCTCTGTTGTTTACAGTATCCTTAGGACACAGTGCAGCAATCTGCAGGGAAGTACTTGGAGATGCCAGGGTCAGATACTGTTCTGCAGGAAACTACAGGATTTGCTGTCAAGAGCTCTAGTAATCTCCTTTGCCTTTCTGCATTTCTCTGTGCTTTGATCAGAAAGTTTTCTTGAATGAAGTGGCTTAATGACATGAAGACTCAAGATTTATTTTTTACCTCACTCGTGACATTTATACAGATGCATTCTGCAAGGCTAGCACAGAATGAGGGGCTGATGTAGCCCCTAGTGTGCTGCATTAAATAGGTAATGACTAGTGGAATACAGGAGAGAGGTTCTCATACCTTTAAGAATGTGGCAAAATGGCAGACAGATTGTAAGAAACAGTGCTTGATTGCAGGTCTATGCATCCTTCTTTAGCTCTTCTAAAATGTAAAGGCAACTCCCCAAAGGAAGATGACTCATTGATTATTGGTGCTGCTGGTTTTGCTCCAGTTGTGTCCCTGCATTCCCCTGCAGAGAGGCCTTGGGTACCATGGCTGGCCTGAGGCTCCGGGGGCTGGCAGCCTCCAAGCTTTATCAGCGCCGGCAGGATCGGCTGAGTGGCACAGGGTCACTGCTGAGCAACAGGACAGACACGGCAGCTGGGATTCGTGGGTATGTCTCCGAGATGAAGGAAATGGCATTGTTAAAGCATTTTCCAGGATTTGATAGATCGTCAGTTCTGGTGGTGGGACTATTTTATTTAAAGTGAGAAATATCTGCACAGAGCCAGAGGGGATGACGTCTGTTTGTTTTAATTTCCAAGTAGATTAAGAAGGAAAGGACTTTCCTGATGAGAAAGCTTTCAGTTTTTAACAATAGCAGGAAAGCAACAATGAAGAACCTTTCCCAATGTGAGCTCTGTGTTCAGAACCAGCATTAGTGCTAGCGGTGTTAATGGTGAAGAACTTGGTCACTGTCAGAGCAAAAAAAATGGTAAAAGGCAGTAGTTTTTCAAAATGTTGATAAGACTCTATCATTCCTTGGGTTTTAGGGTTCAGTAGTCAATTCTTTACCTATACTGTTAATAGCAAGCTCATTGATTTTAGTTTTTGTAAAAAACTCCAATCCAGCAGAGACTGAAGCTTTCAAGCGTACCTGCTTCAGGAGAACATGTAAACCAGAGCTTCTTAAACCTGTCCAGACAATTCCATTGCTTGATATGATCATTACTTTTCCCATGCTTCACATTAAAATTTTACTCCTGAATTTTCATTAGGTAATTTTGTGCAGGATGTAGATTAACAGGAGTTAAATATAACTTAGTTTCTTGCATTTTGGTAGAACTGTGAGCTGCAAGAGCAATATGGGATCTGAAGTTCGTGTCACTGGAGTGAGCAGTGAGCATCTGGGACAGGAGATTTTTTTTTCTAGCTGTCAAAAGTTCTGAATTTTAGACTTTTCTTAGCAGCAAGTAGGCCTGATGCTTACCTGGAGCTGAGGAATTAGTTTGGCCTCTCAATATGAACTGTGCATCCCTCACTAAAACCCTGCTTTTCCTGCTCTTTTCCTTTTAACCAGTAGCTTTTAGTTAGTTGGTAAATTTTCTGTTTTTTCTACACAAAACTGTGGGTGTGAATGAATGAGAATTTAGTGAGGAGGGGGGCTAACAAGTTAGTGAAGGAAATGGTGATGCCATCGAGTGGAGAGAATGCTGTTCAGGAAAAGTGAGAAGCATGGAAGGTACTTATGAGAGGAAAGAAAAGCATGGAAAAAGCAGATTTACAGATAAATTGAGTACATTGTTTACATCGTAGTTCTTGAAGCAAAATCAGCAAATATATTTTGGTTTTATTGGGTAGGTGACAGTGCTGAAGATTTTAATGCCTTTGATAAGTTTCTTTCCTGAATTATTGTATTTTATCCTTGGGTTTTGAGCTAGTGATGACTTTTGCTTCTCCTTCTTGGTAGGCCTTGATAGTTTATGTCCTTTCTTCAGGCAAAGGAGAGTAATGCAACTGTAGTGCTGCTGCTAGTTGGTGATAATTGATGAATACATGTGGGGAATGATTTGTGTTACCAGTGCTGGTAAATATTGCATTTAAACTCCTTTGCGATAATGGAAGTGGAGAACAGAAAGATTTAATGTGCGTAAGGAGTTATTTATCAAATAGACATTCTGGGTGAAGTGGTCCATGCTTGATAATAAAAGGGTGGTTTTCCTGTGTAAGAGATACCATTTGTTTAAAACCTGTACATTTCTTTATGTTGTTGATATTTGCCTGGGCTGAGTGAACACTGCTAACTGTGTGTCTTTTTAAGTAATTGGTCATGATTTACTGGCAATAAGTATTGCATGGTGTTGAGAGGGACTTCCAAACACCCATGGCATAGGATTTTTTTCTGGGTGAATACCAACAGACTCTCACTGCTGCTGCTGGTCTCAAAGGTCTTCCTGATTGCAGCTTCCTGCAGGTCAACCATACAGATGTGGCACTCTGGTCTCAGCTGCAATATGTGCAATTTTTTTTTTAACCCCCTGGTTTCTACTGGTTGCAAATATCTGTTGCTGGTAGGCCCAAGGAGAGATTTTTTTTTTTCCCCATATTGTGACCATAAGTTGCATTTGTATGTTTTTCTTAATTTTCGTTGTCCCTGTATTCTAAATAAGAAAGAAAAAAATGTTTATTTCACTGGGAGTTTGGGGGTACATGATCAAGGAAGATATACTGAGAGAAACAGTTACTTATTTTACCTACTTAAATTTCTTACTTAGCCAGTGAAAAAATATTTAGAATGAACTGAAAACTCAATGCAAGCAGGAGAAATGCAGAAAATGCTAAGATATGCACATAGTTTAACAAATGCACAACAAATCATATATTACACAAATGGGAATTACTTTTTTCCACCATTTTATGACAAGTTTAATAATAACACTAAAGAAATTAATTCAGTTTGGGAAAGTTGTCCCAGTAAGTCAATTGCAGCAAAGAGATTTTGGAATGATAAGGGTAGTTGAGGGCTGTTTTTCAGCACAAGTTCATGAACTGACACCCTTCCTCTTTCGTCTTTGCATTAGTCATTATCTGTGAAATTAATCATAAAGTCTGGTATGGTCCCAGGAGAATTCATTTGTGTCTTTGTCAACGTTGATGACTTAAAGCCACCAATTCTCAGCCATGCTCTGGGGATGGGAACAAGCCCCTCTCCTGAAGTGCTCTGATTTTTATCTTGGCTACTGACATCTGTGACATACACAAGTAGTGATAGCTCTTTGGGTTTTGATGTTTCGCTATCCTATCTGTGTGTGCATACATACTAGAAATGTGATCATACTATGGTATTTTCTGTGCACACTTGCTCCTACTGGTAGATCAGAATGAGCAGAGAATACATTTTTACAGTTCCCCAGCATAGGTTTTGCTGTCTTCTGAGGTTTGGATAATGCCCTAGGCTCTTGTATCTCGAAGTATTGTCTTGCTTTCTTTTTGTAGTATCTACAAGGTTTTGCATCACTATTAAAACAATTCTTCATTCAGCATTGTGATGAAGGAGAACTCTGTTCGACACCAAAACCAAAAAGCTTTCAAAACAAATTAAGCTTTTTTTTAATTGACTGGGCTTTTCTGACAGAAGCACTTTTCACTCCTGCAGTTCCTTTCCTTCTCAGGCAAAATCTGAGACTGTTCATCTCTTCTCCTGATTGTCCAGTTCATTTTGTCTTGCATCCACAATAAAGATAAAGAAATCTGCTAATGTGATAGTGAAGGCTGGAGCTCCTCTTTTAATCTCTTAGCAGTGGAATTTTTAAATTTGCTTCTTTTTCCTTGATCTGTCACCAGTGGTAGATCCCCATGAACAAATGTTTAAAAAAGGAGGTAATATTGACTTCAGTGATAAAGGTGGCAAAATGCTTTCAAATATTCCTATAGCACCTGTACCTGTGGCACAGAATGGGTCTCATAAATAATGTCATCCCCTTTTTTTTGAAGAAGGAAGTTTTGTTTCTGTCTTTTTTGTTTTGCTTGTGTTTTTTTCCATTTGAGAGCAATGCTGGTACTTTATAGTAAATACTTCTGAGGAGTCAAAGCATGAGAAACATAGTTATAATGAGAAAAATATAATTTCTGTAAATTAGATACTTTGTCAAAGATAATTTGTTAAAGATACAGCACATAATGATGAAAGATTGGGAAAAGCATTGTTTGAACACTGGTATTTTTTGGATTTGTGCAGGACAGGATAACTACAGGATGCTGATCTCATCATGTTTTAATAGCCTTTCCTGTCTTTGTGTCACCAGCTTATTTTTAAAACAGAGGAAGATTCTTTATTGTACTGAAAAGCAGAAAATCAATGAGCCAACAGGATAGGAAAAGCACTCTGTACTGGAGACTGTAATTTGTGGGAGAGTGTAACTATCTGATGAGTGGCACAACAAGTCAAACTTTTGTGGTCACTCCTGGTACCACCATCAAAAGGATGGTTGTGGTGTTACCTTTCTTTCCCCATGCTGCTGGCAGAAGTACTTTTGGAGCAGTGTAGTAAACTGAATCATAAAAGTGCTCTGAATTAGCACTATGCTTCCTCTTCCTTACAGCTTTGGTTAATTTTAACTTTGAACTAGTTGAAAAAATGCTTCGTTTTTTATAAGCAAGAGGGCACACAGGGTTGTGTACTTGGGGGAAGTTAAGAAATTGGCAAATGTTAAAGTAAAACCTTTGAATAAATGCAAGGTCATATCTTTAGGGCAATGCTGAAGTGGTAAATTGTAGCTTGAGTGCAAAACAATAAAATGTCTTAAGTGAAAATGGATGCAGATTTATAAATGGAAAAAGAGCAGGGATGCAAAACCCTTGTGGATTGTCAAAGAGCTGCAGCTGCTGGTTTGCATTACAGGAGATACATTGGTCAGGAGCTAATGTGGTTCGGTGGACTCCTGGTAGCCTGGCTCTTCCCAAAAGTTTCAGTTGGGTTTTAGCTGAGGTGGAGAACTGTGTTATTTTCTGTGCTGGTTCTTTTATTTATACTTTCCTGGACTAATAGTTTTTCTAATGTGAGTAATGAGTCATACTCATTAGCTCATTTGCATGGACAACTCAGACTGTATCATGATCGTCTTACACCTTTGAGGAAATCTTGTAAGCATCAGCAGCAGCCTCATGAGGGAGTTCCTGTGTCATCATTTTATTTCTTGCCAAGACAGCCATGGGACTTGTGTGGGAATCTCTCCCGGGACAAGAGTATTCCATAGTGTCTGGTGTGAAGTGTCTCAGCTGCACTGCGTTTCATGCAGGAACATGGCTGTGCAGGTTGCAGGCTTTAGTTGTGAAATGCTGTTGTGGAGGTGGCCGCTCTGGTCTAGCAGACTTCATGCTGATGTTGGTATTGGCACTAGTGGGTCCCTTTGGAGAAAGAAAGAATAAAAGAAAGAAAATTAGGATTTTTTTTTAAATGTTGATTTCATGTTTATAAAGAAAAAATACCCAACAAGTACAACGTAAGATGGTGCTTTGTTATCAGTGTCTACTGTGTAATACTTTATGGTTTGCCTGGTTTTCTTCCCAGAGGAGATTTTTCACCATGATGACATCAGTCTTTCTTAATCTTGGCTGTTGGATAGCTTGTCTTGGAATTTAGGAACTGGATTTTTCAAGAGGGAGAAAGTACTTGATGGGAAGATTATATTTCCAAGTCCTGTACACATTTGTGTGATGTAATGTGGTGTAACTTGGAAGAAAACCAAGCCGATTAGGTGTTGGCTTTGCTGCAAACACTGATGTTTTTGTGCTGACCTATTCCCTTGCTACTGTGTCAGATAAAAAAATGTTTCTTTAACCTATGATCTCTAATATATGAAATTATAGGATTTCCTCTTGTCCACATTTCGAGTCCATATCTGGTTTTTTACATCTCTATACTGCAATAAGGAAACAAGTTGTAACAATTTTTTGCTAAATTGGTATTCCATTCTTGAAACTATTATGGTCTCTCTTGGTTTTTGCCTCCCTTGGAATTGCAGCGGTAGAAAGTCTGTTTTTACTGAGGGGTCGCTCCAGGTTACAGCCTAGGATATTAGTGCAGGCTGCAGAGGGGAGACCCTTGGCTCAGCTGAGCCAGCTGGAATGCAGGACTGGTTGTGTTACTCAGGAGTGTGAGGCTGCTCCCTGCTCATTCCAGTTGGGCTCAGGCCACAAAGCTCTGGAATAGAGACAGCGGCCTGATTTTGAGGGGGACGTGTCTGACCTGAGGAAAGAGAATCTTCTGCTCCTGGAAAAGTTTATTGGATTACTGTTCTCCATGAAGAGGTGGGGAAAGTAGCATGTTGGGTTGTAGAAAAACACTAGCAATGGAAATTCAGAGAAACTTTGAATCTAATAAAAAGCAAACTTGTAAACTAAGCTATATTGCATTTTATGCATACATTTCGTACCTCAGGAAAAGTACTGTACAAATAGTTTGGAGATTTTTTTTAACATGCTGGCAATTTTTTGTACTTCCACCTGTAAAACTGCAGTCTTTCCAATCACAGAATTCAAAAGGTGCCCAGAAGGCATAAAACATTTTCTCTATATCTAAAAGTGTAATAATATTGATGTTTTATACTATTGGATAATCTGGTGGTTAAAAGAAAGATCACACTGCAACAAGAAACTGAGATGTGCCTTATAATTTTTCCCCAGTTTGCAGATGTGATATATGATTTTAGAACGGCATTAACTTAGATTAGCATGATGGCAAACATGAAAATTTTGTGGAGGAGGTTAGGGTGATTCCATATTTCAGGGTAGATAGAGGAAACATCTTTACATGATTTGTACATGTGGCTTGGGGGGGTTTTAGCCTCACTTTCTGAGGAAATGAAGCTGAGGTTTTGACCAAGCCAGCTGGAGGGACTTCTCCCTGCCCATAGTTTTGTAACACTTTGACAGTTTGAACTAATTTGTCAGGAAGACTGGGACCTGTAGAGGGGGAAATGCGGTGTTACTTCTGACAGTGAAGGGGAGAGTGCAGTGGGATATTAGTGCTTATTACACATCGGAAAATCCACAGAGGTGGATTTTCCTGAGACCAGGCCTAAGAAGTCAGGATCATTGGGTATGCTGCTCTCCAAACTGCTGGTTTATGAAAAATTGTGCATATTTGCTATGAGCTATTAGCAGGATGATGTAGTGGGGTGAAATACTGGTGAAGCAGCCAAAAGTGTGCAATAGGTAAGTCTGCTACGTGACCTCATTTGCCACACATGAGTTGTCAGAACCTTATTTCTAACCAACGTCACTGACTCATTGATCTTTTTCTTTTTTTCATGTAAAAGGGAGTTTAAAGCAGTGGGAATATTGTGTTCATAAATGTTCTTATTCTTGTCTTTATTCCAGTAACATGTCTGATGCTCTGGCAAATGCGGTGTGTGAGCGCTGCCAGACACGGTTCAATCCTGCAGAGAGGATTGTGAACAGCAATGGGGAGCTCTATCACGAGAGCTGCTTTGTCTGTGCTCAGTGCTTTCGGCAGTTCCCAGAGGGACTCTTTTATGAGGTGAGTTCTCAGACTGGGTGGAAGAGAAGAGAAATAGCTCTGGTAAAATGCAAGGAATTAAATGTGGATTCTGGCAGAAATATGAATTCTCATCTTTCTTGCATGTTTAATTTTAGCCCTAAACCTTTGTTGCATTCTTTTGAGGAACTTCTAACTTAATTTCCCTTTTTTCCTTCTCACCTACTCCTTCAGTAACAGCAAAAGCTGCTCTTTGGGTAAGAGGCATTTCAAAAAGAAAATAGAAAGTGTTTTGTTAATCATCACAGAATCACAAAATGGTTTGGGTTGGAAGGCACCTTACAGAGCATCACATTCCAAGCCCTGCCATGGGCAGGGCCACTGTCCACTAGACAAGGCTGCTCAAAGCACTGTCTTAATATTAATATATTAATAACCTTAATATATTAATAAACTGGCCTTAATATTTCATTAGACATAAGTGAGCTTTTGTCTTTATTTTTAGACATGTACCAAACTGTTCCAGTTGGGCAGCTGAAATAAGTGAACCCGTTTAAAAGTTAGGTTGAAATTTTTTTACAGAATACACACAAACATGTATTTTGAATAACACATTATTTTAAACATCCTGTATTTTATTTTGATGTGAGTTTTAGCCTCGTGTAGGAGGAGTTCTGAACTAAACTGAAGCAAAAATGAAATTAAGGGCAACTATAGGAAAAGAACTGTGGTATTCTTCAGGATTTTTACCGTCTTGTAGCAGCATTACTATTAATGTAGCTGTGCCAATTCAGCAAGAGGCCAAAGTCATATGTGGACATTTCTCTAAGGAGAATGTTTAGCAGTTGAAGAACAGGTGTGCACGAGCCTAGAACTGGAAAACTTGACTGACCTTGAATAAATGGTCATATCAGTGAAAAATCATGCTGAACTGTCAAGATGTAACAGTAATTCAGTTATTCATGAGGGCTCCTTCTCTCTTGTTTTGTTTGCAGTTTGAAGGTAGGAAGTACTGTGAACATGACTTCCAGATGCTGTTTGCTCCTTGCTGTGGGGAATGTGGTAAGATGTGACAAATACCAACACCAGGGGGTAACAACTACAGGGCTGTGCAAACCTCACAGCGTTGCTGTGACATCCAGCCCTGGGCTGGGATTGTTGGGGTCATTGTAAGGAGCCAGGAGCTCTGGGTGGGAACAAAGCATGATACCAGCAGTGATTTTGGGATTATCCTGGCTGTCAGAATAATTGGGGTTTTTTTCCAAAATTAGACTGTAATAGTACTTGTGGAATTAAAGTGGAAGGACTATGAAGGACAGTAGATTTTGATAATACTGTTTTCTGCATATATCTCATGCTTTCCTTTTACAGGTGAGTTCATTATTGGGCGTGTTATCAAGGCAATGAATAACAACTGGCACCCAGAATGTTTCCGCTGTGAGCTCTGCAATGTAACCCTTGCTGACCTGGGTTTTGTGAAGAATGCTGGAAGGTAAGGTGGAGGTCGGAAAGTTTTATCAGTGTGTTATTGATACAGCAGTGAGATACTGAGGGTGGTCAGTTAGTTGTACACTGAGATAGAAACCCTTGAAAAGGTACAGAAGAAACTTTATGGAATAACCTGTTAGGTGGGAAGTTCTTCATCCAATGAAACATGCAGAAACTCAAATTTTGGTGGCTAGTGGATGGGTTCTGGAAAAAAAGGGATTTCAGGCAGAAGGCAGAGATTTCAGGGCTTTCAGGTGGAAGGCTGTTTGGTAAGTCAGAAAAAGCAATTATGTGATCTCAGGCAGGCTATTTATCAAGTAAAAGCTGCTGAGTAGGAAATCAAGATGTAGCAAGTCCAAAAGCATAACACAATGATTACAGCAAAGTCTTTTCAGCATGTGATTCCACTGGTCTTCAGAAATAATTAATTTTAAATACAGAAATATAAAAAAATGAATCCTAGAGGTTGATAAATGCATTTAATTCAGAAATAAGAAATAAAAACACAAAAGGGAGCTTATACAAAAGCATACCATTATAGGAAAATAAAACAATCCAGCAGTTAGCAGACAGTGTTGCACAATTCAGGGTTAATTTTAGGCTTTCATATGTTATGAGCAAAGCCTAGTAGTTTCCTAGAGTTTGTATTTTCTCTAACTAAATAGTAAAGGAAGGAAGAAAAGGTCATATACTTGTAGGTGTCTAGCAGGGAGTCCTCTCAACTCCATCTTCTTTTTCATTCTGCGTGCAACGTCTGTGCCTTAGTTTTTTGAGCTGGGCATAATTGATTTTCTTTTGGCACCTAAACTTGCTAGAATGAGCTGTTGGAATAGCACTTAAGGTGTTTTGGGAAAGCAGTCAGGATAAAAGCAGTTCAAGCAAGGTAAAGTATGTTTGCTTTTGTAATTTAAGGACCAAATCTAAAATGGTAAGGAACTTGTTCCCAAAATCATAGCAGAGAGATAGGTGTGTGTATATCTACATAAGAATATATTTCAACTATCACATGATTTCCTATATTTATCCTCATAGCATTGAAGCAGTCTGTAGTAACTATTATTAGAAACTCTTGCCTTCTTTTTTTCCCTTTTGCATGTACCTGGTCTACCCTAGTTTGCCTGTCACTTCCAGGAATATTCTGCTGGATGCAATTTGTATCAGTGAGAATAAAGATAATCCCTGCTTTATCCATAGTGAAGGAATGGTCTTGCTAGATAAGTAACAAAAAAGACCTGTAAACCATCTTAAAGCTAGGAATCTTTTCTGTCTTAATTCCAGTCCAGGCTGGGTTCACTGCATCATTCTGGTCTTCTTTTTTTTCTTGTCACTCTTTAATACCAATTTTCTCTCTACTGCGTATAAATGCTTTGAATTCAGAGATTTGAAAAAGATGTGCAAATGTGGAATTTTTTTCATCAGGCACGTCTGTCTCGGGAGCAGATCTCTACTGCGGGCACAATGTGAAATTTTAAATAAGGCTGTATGCATTCTGCAGAAGAAGCACTGAGTGCTTTGGGAATAAAGTTCTTTTAAAAAAAAGAAATATATAGGTCCATTGCCCTCTTTGCCCCCTTCCCTATTTCTAAGTGCACAGCCCTCATTTTCACATCTTGGAAGTCAGTAGAACTGTCCTGTTTGCAGTTTCAGCAAGACAAGCACGTGTGTTCTCTGTGGTCAGAGGGGTCCTTGTTAATGGCAGTCACACAAAAACAACAGAACTTCCCTTTTCGGGATGAGTTTGACTCTGGGTGGACTGTCTTGCTGCATATTTGTGCTCTCGGCTGATTTTGGTGGAAGAGAGCATTCCTAAGGCAAAGCACTGACAAGAGTCATGTTCACAGTTCAGATTTAGCACTTAGCGAGCTTTCATTTGTCTTGCCCTCATATGTTTGAGGCAACATTACAGTCTTTTTAATACAAAACAGATTGCACAAAGCCTCACGGAATTTCTCAGCTACAAAAAAATATATGATGGGGTCAAACGCCCCATTGAGGCTGGTGAGGCAGGAAGTGATGCGGTTGCTGAGGGCCAGGAGATGCTGTGTGCCACAGGAAGCTTTGGTGCCGTTGTAATGGAGAATATAAATGTAGCGATTGACATGATAAGGTACAAAGCAAATCAGAAAGATCATCAGGACCATGATGATCATTCTGACAGCTTTTTCCTTCAGGTATTTCTCAACTCTGTTCCCACTCTTCAGGCTCCGGATGATGAGTAAGTAGCAAGTCACTGTAGTAACAAAGGGGAAGGTGAATGCCACTGCTAAGGACACGAGGGCGTGACGTGAGGCCTTTTCTCTGTAGAGCTGCAGGCAGATGGTTCTGTTTTTCATCTGGACTGTCTGCACACTGAGCAGCAGAGGTGCCATTGCCACCCCAATGATGACCCACAGAAAGGCACATGCTACGTGGGCGTACCGTGACCTGCGGAACTTGATGGACTTCACAGGGTGCACAATGGCCAGGAAACGGTCAACACTGATGCACATCAGGAAGTAGATACTGGCATACATGTTGAGGTAGAAAAGGAAGCCGGTGAGTCTGCATGGGATCTCGCCAAATGGCCAGTGGTTACCAGAAAAATGGTATACCAGCCGGGTAGGAAGTACCAGCACAAAGGACAGGTCAGCCACAGCAAGATGCATCAGGAAACTGTTGGCAGGTGTGCCCAACTTTTGGTCCCGGATGAAAAGCCAAAGAGCCAGGGCATTGCCAGCAAGAGCCAGGATGAAGTCCAGGAGGTAGAAAGTGGCAAAGAGGATGTTCTCAAGTTGTGTCTCTTTGCCACATTGCTCCGATGTTTCCAAAGCAAAATTTGATTGATTTGAGCAGTTGAAGAGCAGGCTTGAATCTGCTGGCCCATTCATTTTTCCCCACAGTTTTGAAGAAAAAGAAAAGCCCTAAATGTGAAAGAATTAAGACAGTATATTACAAAAAAGCCTTGGTTTGTAGAAAACAAGCAAAAAACCCTAACAAAAGACCCAAAAACCCTCACATGAAAGTCAGCAATGTCTCCCATTTGCTAGCATCAGTGTTTAATATGACAGGCCAGTCTGAATTTAAACCATATGTTAAAATTCTGAATACTCTCTGCTCAACTGGGTTTACCAGAGCAGTAATTCTTGTGGAAGGAACCCCAGTGAAGAGTTGGCTAGCTGGTGATGAGCTTTTCTCCAGCCTGTGTTGAGATCAGTTGTATAACCAGGTAGTGAGATGCTTGTATATCTGGTTAAGAGGAGTAGGAGTGAGTTATGTATGTCTAACTAGAAGGTATTTGCCGTGTTTTAATTTGAAATCCTGGTTCAGGTCTGAGGAGTTCCTAATGAGTCAGCTTTTCTGAGCACAGGTATCTGTTGTAAGGTGACTGAGCTTAGAATATCTGTCTTGTTCTTAGAAGAGATAGCAGACCGGTCAGGTATTGCTGTTATTAAAAAAATCCACAGGGTTCCTGAAAACCTTTGAGGATAATTTTAGTCAAAAGTCCTGTGTTTAAGGCAGATGCACCTAGTTCCAATATAGGAGGAAACTTTTCAGATGGGTAGCAACATCTCATTTGACACTGAATTGACTCAGGGAAGGTTTTAAATAATGCCCATGCTATCAGTCACCTGTCAAGGTGTCATCCTTCCCTGCAGCTTTTATCTTCCAGCATATCTCTCTTTTTTCTTCCTCAAAAGCCTGAGCTCCACTGTAGGTTATCCAGGGCCTTTTCCAGGGAGCAGCTTAGTAAAACTGATCTTAGCTTTGCCAGTCTCTGTGACAGTGTCCTGAACAGCATCAACAAGAAATAGGATTTTTTGAGCGCCTACCCATGGCTTTTTATGCATTGTTTATCTGTGGGTATAGGTGGTAGGAAAATGCAGGCAGTCTGAATGAAATTCCAGCATTGTCCCATTTTCTTGGATTCCTCAGAAGTACTGCGGCATGTGCAGCTTTACCTCCGTTGTGCTCACCATTGCATTTTGTACTGACTGATGATTTCTCCATAATATTCAGTACATCTTTAAATACATCCATTATGCTCTGTGTCCAGCTCCCCAACAGAACTCATTGTTCAGATGTCTAAAAATATTGGGATCATAGAGAAACTGAAATGGGATTAAAGACAAACAAAGATACTGGAAAATGTGAGAAAATTCAAAGGTAATTAATATGTTCAGTTTGGCTGCTGTTACTTTCAGGTGAATAAAAAACTGGAAAAAACTGGAATACCTGGAGATAATGTACTGGATCACTTCTGTTTGGTTCATAGTTGAAGAGACAAAGTCAAGAGCAGGGAGACTGGATGAAATTCAGAAATTGGAGGTTCTTCCTATGGCCACAGAGGGCCCTTCTTACTTCATGCATTGCCCGGATGCCCTTCTGGATTTGAGTATTTATAACAAGTTGTTATCTCGCCATTACTTGCAATTGCATGTGCAAGGAAGACTGTACAGCCCTTTTGTCCTTGTCTATAAAAATACTTGTGAAATTGTGCTTTCACATGCAAAAGGAAAATGCCCTGCTGCAGATTTTTTGTGTGAAGGTCACAAGTTTACAGAGGAAGCCACAATTTTTTGTTTATAGTATTAATTTGTCCCCTACAAAGTAAAACCTTGCAAGTGTTCTTGAACCCAACAGTTTAAAGTTTGTATGGGATAGTAGCATTGACTCACATACTTGTCCTCCCTGGATGGAATTAGTTTAAATATGTATTTTTCTGTTGCATACCAAAAGAGAAACATGAGACCATGCCTTTTTACTGGCTGTTAATTTATGATGGTGCTTATCACTTCATGTTCTAGCTGTTAAGCCTTTTTTGATGTGTCAGGCCCATTGTTGAATTATGCTTTTCATCTGCAAAATGTGTAAATTGGGTGATCTTTATGTACACACCTGTCAGGGACAGAGTGGTCTGATGGCTAAACATTGCTCTATCTGTGGTTGTGACACCTGAGCAAGCAGTAACTCTGGCTTGGAGCAGCTGAAAAGACAGAAACCAGGGTTGTCTGATGGAACGGACTGGGATGGCTCTTGTCTTATTGATAATGCTTTATATCAGTTCCCAGAGTGAAGGACTAAGCAGGCTTTTCCCTGTTTACAAGCTAACGGGTTTAGCAGCATGATACACTGAAGCAATTCTGTTTGAGCTGATTTCCTAAGGAGGATCTTGGAAATTCAGATTCAGCTGTGTGTCAGTGCCAAACCTAAAATAGGCAGGACTTCAAAGTTGAGAGTTTTATCCTCACGGATGCCAACATTGAGTCTGCTATGGATTTCTGTCCAGATATGCTTTCAGTGCAATGTGCTGTGGGTTGGAGTAGAAAGGAGAATGTTAGAGCTATCTGGATGCCCAGTATGTCAATGTCAGGGAGAGGCTTAGAACTAATGATAAAGTAAAAATGGATTCAGTCTTTGCAAATGATGGCCTTCATAGGAGAGCTGCTGTTACCTAATTTACTTTTTAAAGCAAAGTGAAGGGAGATGTTTTTCATTGTCTGGTTAGAAGTCACAGAAAAGGGAAGTGGTCCTCTTTCCAATTTTGCTTATGTTTTAAGTTAGAAGGAAATTTTAATTACAGCTTTAATGGGTTTTTTTGTAATTCTACTTATTGGGTGAAAATTATGGTGTAGCACTTGAGTAGGTTTGGAAAAGAAACAACATGTCACTAGAATTAATTGTTGGACTTATTTTTGGGATTTATATGTTTTCGACAAAATGCTACAGCTTTAGAAAAGTAGTAATTCTTCTGACAGTGTGTTCTCTAGAGGGTGTCAAAAGTCCTTTGCAGTTATTTGCAATTCCACTCCTATTCTCCTTGGGTTTATCCTATAAATTTAAAAGAAATGTGTTTAGTTTTTTTTGTGCTTACAGACAAAGCATTGGGATTCCTATCGTCTGTATAAATGCTAAGAGCAAACCTTCCCAAATGAACTAGAATGTGTAGTTTGTGTTAAGCTATATAGTGCAAGAGGCTTTCACTGCACAGACAGAAAACTCCTTTCGGAGTCTGGCACATTATCCAATAATTTCCGCTTGGACTGCACTCCTGGTGTTATGCGAATATTTAGTGATTTACGTATTGCTAAACAAGACGCTGTTCTGGAATGAGCCACTGTCCCAGGCCTCCCAGGGCTGAGCTGTAGTGGGGATGTCGCTGCTTATTTGAAATGCATGCACACTGACCATATTTCATGTCCTGTTTCTCTTCTGCTCAGAAACAAGCAAGAGAACAATCCACAAGACTGTCAGTATTGGACATAATGCAGTCACTCAGCAGATGATCTGTCTGTCATTAATGAAAGAACTATTCGCAGGAGAAATCTTTAGCTTGTTGTACGCAGTTACCCAGCTAGTTGGAGCTTTTGTTTGCCCGCTGCAGATAAACTTGACCTATATGTTAGGTTTGTGGTGGGTATCAGAAATTCCTGTTCTTGTTATCAGCTAGAGCAGTTTCTGATATGATTATACTGGTTTATACATAATCTTTTTTTATGATTATAAGTTTAGTGTCTTGTCAAATGAGTGTCTCCTATCTTTCACTCAAAGTACTCTTCCTTAGAAATAGTCTGCTTCTGACTGAAGTTATTCTTCTGAAAATCACTCTCTGCTGAGCCTGCATTTCACTGAAATACTTGGTTTTTGTGAGCATCAAAGCAGCGTCAGAGAGCACTGGACATACCGTACAACTGGCACAAATGGATATATGTTAGGTACAAAAGTTTGAAAACTTACTTGTTTTGAAGGAGAGATGGAAAGAAAGGCAAGGAAATTATTCTTTGAAGTTCAAAAAGTGCTGCCTGTTCTTAGATTCGGACAGTTCCATTATATTCGTCCACCTCAGTATGTGTTCTGCTCCTCACTGGCACCAGCTAAAACTAATGCCATTAGGAAAGCTCCCAAAAAAAGAAAGCTCCTAAAGCCCCTACTGGCAAAAGTTTGTCTCTTACCTTTTTACAGTGCAGTCCTGTGGGTGGAGTATAGGGTCCTTTTGGGGAATATCTCAAGGAACTCCTGATGACAGCAAACCAGGTAGAAGCAGAGCAGAGTAAACAAGATGATCCCAAGAGAGTGCACAGTTGCAGAGTTGCTGAGGACAGAGAGGGGAGCCCCTCTACGAAGTGTCCTTTGCGTTCCGATAGCGCATTATCAGCTCAGCCGCACAACAGAGCAGGGGAGAGGACACCCCATCACTGAGGAGCAGTCTTCATCCCAGCTGAGCACTTGGCACAGGGACTGCTGCTGGTGGTATAAATATGAGTATCCTGCATGAATATTTCAGTGTTCATGGTGCTTACTGAAGGCTGCTACTGAACTCCCAGCCCTAAACACAGAATCCTTGGAGTGCCCTGATTATTTTAGGAGGGTGGAGAGATGCATTGTTTGGGGGAAATCTAGTATTAATAGACACAACAGGACATTTCAGAATGGCATAATTCCATAATGGTGAGAGTGGGGAGGAGGAGAGGGAGAGGGGAGGCTGCTATGGTAACAGCTTAGCCTGTCCAACACTTCGCTTTGCTTCCAATAGAGAGGGTCTGTGGGAGGACAGAGGGTTTGTGAGTGGGGAGGGGGTTGATAATGGTTTATCAGTGCAAATGGCTGAAGGCATCTCATTCAGCTGAATGAGAGGGGTCTCTTTCAGGACACTTGCTTTGGGGTCCTCATGTCCAACCCTGTGTAATTACTCTGCGTTTGACAGTGCTGAATAAAATTGATGCCTTTATGCTGAGATGAGCACAGCTGCATGTTTCCTTATAATGGGTTGCTGTCTGCTTTTTCTGGACTCCGTCTGGGCAGACAGTACTCCAGCCGTGGACAGAGACACTTGCTGACAGGAGGACTCAGATTTGGACAGAATAGTAATACTTAGCACTTAGACAGGCGCCTGCCAGCTGAGAGTCATAAATGTTTGAGGCCTCACAACGATATCTGTGTTTTATTCTTATCCCCATTTCACATTTCTAAGGGTGATTCATCACAGCAGAATTTTGAAAGGGGCCTCGTGAAGAACCCACTACTTCATCCATAAATCTGCCCTTTCCATTTGAACTTTTTCTTTTGTCTGATGTGTTTTGAGAATTACCTGTATATCTCAGTGAGTGTTTGACATAGTGATACAGTGAAAGGAATTAAGCAGTCTTGTTGGTTTTAGAACAAAGCAACCAGCAGAAGACATTCCCCTGTCATTTTTCTTTTATCATAAATTCTTCCCAGCCCACAGCATTGCAGCTAGAGGGATAGGTAATAGGCAAGTCAACTGAACAGCTTCTCCTCAGACCTCTTAAATATTGGGATAAAACTGGTGGCTTCCATCAGCCTTCACAAGTATTTTAGGCCTTTGCCTGCGCTTTTCTACCGGAACTTTGGATTATCTGCCTGTTTAGAAGTGTGCTTGTAATGTGCTCAAGAACGTGTGCTAGGAACACAGTTGCTTTTACCACATAAAGTTGTATAGTTCTTAATTTTCTTTAATTTAGGACTAAGAGGAATTTGTAGGCAGAAGAGCCGATATTCAATGGTCTTTTGTTTGTCCTAGATATTGAAGACTAAGGAATCCAACCGTGGTAAAAGGCATTCAAGCAATGCACTTTGGTTTGGTACATTTTATTCTCTCTCTTTGACTCCCTCACAGTGCTGTAATGCCTCTGTTATGGTTGGATCCATTAGTAATAGAGAGAGGGTGTTGCCACCTTTCCTTGTCCAGCTATCAGAAAAGATCTAGAGGGTTGGAAAGGATCCCTAGAATGACTGGGTGATATCCCTAATGGCATATAAATCAGTGTGTGTTGGAGGAGTATTCTAAGGAAATACAGCTGTGTGACTGCTTTGTATTCATATTCTTCTCTGTGTAACTTATGTGAAATACTGGATACCAAACTGTATTATGTTTAGTCTGACCTCAGGAGACAGTTTTGTTACATAAAGTACTTCCTACAGTATACACTATATGTTGTTTTAGGAGAAAGATTTTTTTATATATTATGTTGTACTTACATGACATGATATAGTATATTAATTGTATTTATTTATTATATTTATTATATTAATTAAAAAAAATATTTTAAATATTTTCTTTCCTTTACTTTCTTCAACCAGGCATCTGTGCAGGCCATGCCATAACCGTGAAAAAGCTAAGGGATTGGGCAAGTACATCTGTCAGAAGTGCCACTTGATAATTGATGAGCAGCCTCTGATGTTTAGAAATGATTCCTACCATCCAGATCACTTCAACTGCACCCACTGTGGGTATGTTCTCATACTGTAAACTGACAAAAAAAGGATAGAGACAAACAGTTCAGTCAGCAGTGCTGCCCTTCCCAAGGTCTAAACTTTGCTGCCTTCACACTGTTGAGCAAATAGGAATTGTGTGAGGAGAAACTGAAATAAATTTGGAACAACTACAGTAATTTTAGTTTTATTTCGCTATTCAATGTTCTCTTATTCTAGCATTGGATAATACTACTTTCCAATGAAAGTGAAAATAGTTACTTGGTATTAACTTAGTCTGGAAGGCTGTGTGCAAATAACCATAGTAGAGTTTTCCAAAGATAGTGGTGACCAGGCTGTCCAAAGTAGTTTCACTTTGAATTCATGGATAGAAAAAAAATGGCTTGATGAGATGTGTCAGTCTTGTGGCACAGTCCGTTACCACACTGATATTTGTCTGACCTGAATTACTTACCACGAAGGCATTTTAGTTGGGTGCAGTACTGCCCCAGAATGGGTAACAGTGCAAGTAAGTGTCTCACTGTTGAGCACTGCTAGGATGGTCCTTGTACCTGAGCTCTCCCATTCAAAGATACCTCAAGTCTTAGCATGACACTGCGATGTTCCATGTAAGTGCACCTCTTATTTTTGTAAGAGTATCCAACTGCAGACGTGATGTTCCACAAATGTTCTTGATTGGCAAACTGAGAAAGCAATTTTAAGAAGATGAGTTGACGATAACTGCTAAACTTAATGACTGCACTTGTAGCATTAATGTTGCTTAAGTTGACTTTCAGGTTTAGTCTTCCAAAACTTGCTCCTGGGCATTGAAGAGTTTCCCGTGGTGTTCTTACTCTGGGGACATGTTTGTGTTGCCAGGAAGGAGCTGACTGCTGAGGCCCGGGAGCTGAAGGGGGAGCTGTACTGCCTGCCCTGCCACGACAAGATGGGGATCCCCATCTGCGGAGCCTGCCGCCGGCCCATCGAGGGCCGGGTGGTCAATGCTTTGGGGAAGCAATGGCATGTTGAGGTGAGGCCTCTCTGAAGCTGAAACTTCCTTCAAGAAGAGCTCTTTGGGAAGAGGACTAGTGCTGGTTGGAAGCTGTAGAAATGCAAGTGGTCTGTAATATATGAATTCAGACAAAACCCAATTGCTTATGTTTCTGATTGTCTTCACCTTTTTTGAGTGAATGAGTACAGCAGGGCCATCAAGGTTCCTAAGAAAGCTATGCTTTCATGACTGTAATAAACTTAATTTTAAAATTTGTAAAGATGCTTGCAGAACAGGATTCACTGGACAGCATTTACTTACTAATAAATGTACGTATTTTCTATAATGTACTTAGATATATCCTCTCCAATTCCAGTTACCAGGCACATAACAGTGTTGGAATTTTTACTGCAGGCTGAGCCAGTGCAATTCTTGCTTTTTAAGCCTTTTCAGCTCATTGATTCTATAGCTTTCAGCTGAGACATCACAACTTGCTCTGAAGATTTTTAGTGATCTGTGTTTCAGTCGTTTGCGCCTCCTAGGGCTTGGCCTGAGAGAGCTGCTGCTGCTCATTTGAAATGTGTTCATACCAACTATGTTTATATTCCTCCTTCTCTTCCCTGAAACAAGCAAGATAATAGTCCACAAGTCTATCAGGATAGACACAAGATGATTGCCTTTCCAGCAGGTCTTCCACCCATCTTTAATACAACTCTTAATTACTATAAGTAGACTGAATATCTCCTCTTTTCTTTTGCTTCCGTAAAGATCTTTCCTGTCTGTGCTTCATTAAAGTGTTAAGAGGTAACAGCTTTAAATGGAAAGAAGTAGATTTAAATGAGATACTGGGAAGAATTTTTTCCCTCTGAGGGTATTGATGCAGGCTGCCCAGAAAAGCTGTGGCTGCCCCATCCCTGGAAGTGTCCAAGGCTACGATGGAATGAGATGAGCCTTAAGGTCCCTTCCAACCCAAACTATTCTGTGATCAAGTGTCATGTATTGAGCTATGATTTATTGCCATGTTTTTTCCCTGGTGATGGGAATGTCGTTTTGCCTGCCATGGAATATTTTTTTTTTCTCTTTTACAGCATTTTGTTTGTGCCAAATGCGAGAAGCCGTTCTTGGGGCACCGACACTATGAAAAAAAAGGGCTGGCCTATTGTGAAACTCATTATAATCAGGTAAATTCTGCCATCTATGCTGTAGGTACTTGTTGTGACTGGCAGATACTTTTTTATATTTTATATATGCAAGCTATGAAGATTTTGCATGATCTGAATTTGGAGAGGCAATGAAATATTAATAAATTAGTCAGATTTAGCAGAAAAAGGATAGTTTTTCTAGGCAGCTAGAAAAGTGATGCTGAAAACAGAATAGAAATATCTTGGGAATACTGATTTTAATTTGTGCCATTGGCAGAAAAACACTGACCTTGGGTTGTGATTAAAATCTCTGTAATTGTACTTCTAAAGTATTTGTGTGGGCTTCTTTGATAATTATTTGCTTCTGTAGGCCTGAGGCAACTGTTGTGTTGTCTAAAGCACAGAAAAGTAGATCAATAAAAAACATAGAAAAGCCAGTCAAACTCTGTTCTTTCAGTATAATTCAACTGAACAACCATGAGTATTTTCTTCTCTCAGATAAATGACTCTCTCTCATAAGAAGAGTTACTGTTCTGATAGTAGGTCTGTTTTAGCAGTAGTTTTATTTTGTTGTTTATAGTTAAGCATCAAGACACGTTTGTCTACAGTAAGCATCATACTCTACCCATCCTTTCTTCTCCAATTGCCACATATACAGGACTGTAAGATCCCATAACAGCACTAGAGTGTGAGGCATCAACAAAAAAGGTTTTGTAGTATTTATGGTGTGAGATCCAAAAGCACATAGATTATTTGGCAAGTGTATGAGAAGTTATTCAGAAGATTTAAATTGTTATAGTTGGGGGCCAGTGCAGTATCTAGGAATTCTTTGATTATTAGAATTTAATGTTCACACCAGCTGTGTAATTTGGGGAGTATAAGTAGTCAGCAACATGAGTTCCTATTCTTATTTCTTTTTCTGTGCAGCTCTTTGGAGATGTCTGTTACAACTGCAGCCATGTGATAGAGGGAGATGGTAAGATTTGTTCTCTCCTTGTTTTGGGTTGCTGTCCTTGTTTCATTTGTTAGTGCAGCTGTAGCAGTCCCACAGTTGCAAGACATCAGTGTTTGTTTTCACATCTGGCATCATTTGAATTTGGATGTAAATCTGAATTCAAATAATCCATCAGTTTACTCTTACTTGATGCTTTTACTTTTGCAGTGGTATCAGCTCTTAACAAGGCCTGGTGTGTGAATTGCTTCTCCTGCTCCACCTGCAACATCAAGCTCACACTGAAGTAAGTCAGTTTTTGTATATTGGACCACGTGAGACATTTACCCCTGAGGCAGGGTATCAGCCTGGAGGAGCCATGAGCCAGTGCCTCTCTGAAGGCCAGTGTGCTTTTCTCTGTGGGAGTAGGTGCTTATAATTCTACTGATTTCAGCACTAAAAGAGAGCTGACACTCAGCATCCTCTCTGGTTTATTTTCCTTCATTAATCTATTCGGTAAGGAGGTTGGGTAAGAGGGGAACTCATGCAACAGCACAGAGGGAAGGCTCTAAACTTTGAGGAGCTGCCTGTCCTGAACAACCTGCAGCCTCCATGTCTCCTTAACTCTGGACAATATTTGCCATTGTGTAGATTATTTTGAAATAAAATACTATGCTATTTACTTCATATATCTAGAAGAGGGACAGAAAAAAATATATAGCTAATATATATAGCTATATATATTAGCTATATATAGCTATATATTTGCTATATATTAGCAAATATATAGCTAAATCTTGTTCCTTATTTACCTAGTGATACTAAAGACCTCAGTTCACTGATAAGAACCCCATGTCTGTACTTGCATCACCAGATGAGGAAATGAGTTGTTTTATAATTGCAGTAGAACACTAGCAACAACATTGATGTAGATGCATGGAGATTTGAATTAGTGAAGCATATAGTTCGCAAATACCATTTTAATAACTGTTCTTTGTGTTAAAGGAATAAATTTGTGGAGTTTGACATGAAGCCTGTGTGCAAGAAGTGCTATGAGAAATTCCCTCTGGAGCTGAAGAAACGTCTGAAGAAGTTGTCAGAGCTGGCATCCAAGAAGACCCATCCTAAAGCTTTAGATTTAAATTCTGCTTAAACAGGTCTGTCAGTCTCCTGACTGCACTCTTAAGACAAGCTGCTGCTCACTGCAGCTGTTGATTACAGAAGCAATTACTAAGAAGTGAAACCAAAGATAAGTAGTACCTTCACCTGCTTCTGGTGATGTCTCTTGCATCTAGACTGTCCCTTTTCTCAAGCAATTGTCTATTAACACTGGCAGGAAGAGGAGTATGATTTGTGCTTGAGCAGTGCGCCAGCTGATTATTAATTTGCTACTAACATTGCATTTTGCCTTTGTGGAATTGTACACAGTCTTCCCTTCCTCAATTGAACTGTAGTTCTCTTTCTACTCCTCTTAGTCTAAGGAATTTGGAAAAATGGTTGAGTGTAGGGCTGTAAGAAATGTCAGATTTCCTCTTTTTCAATTAGAGTATCAAAATTTTTCTTCTTACTCTGGGTGAAGAAATTTTTAGATTTTTTAATATATAGGCAAATATTCTAGAAGTTGTCACTCTTTGCTACATGGAAAAAGTTCTGGTCTTTCTTCAGATTCCTATAGAGAATATATGGTTTGTAGGTTTACTGGACAAGCCCAGGAACCAATAGCTATGGCATCTGCACTTCCCACTTAGGCCTAGTTGTTAAGGCAGCTAAGAAGTTTCCTTTGCTGCTTCCCTGCTCAGTATTAAGGAGATTTCAGCCATCAAGGCCATGTGAGCCTCTTCAGAATATTTGGGCTCTCCTTCAGGAGAAGGTGGCTATGGGAAACTAAACATTTTGTTAAAACTGACACTAATTTTCTCTGTTCTCTATTACTACGTGGCTGGTAGAGCTTCTACTGGTCAACACAACGCGTGTCCTGTCCCCTGGCATAGCTGATACTTATTGAGGCAGTGCGGCTGGAGCCTTGGTTATTCTTTTGCATCAGGAAATTGAATGGATAATATGGTATCAATTTAAGCACTTCAGTTTTCCTATTCTCACTTTATTTGCAAGCCAAGTATATGCTTGTTGTTCATGCTCCAGAAAGCCCAATTACAGAAGGAGTTTCTAATGTTTACAGGTCATAGGCAATGTGGTGTTATTCAGAAAAGAACCCATTTTTCTTAAAATTTCTACCCAAATAAGAGTTTCCCATTCGTCTTTCTTCTTAAGACCTGAGTGTACTTAAGGAGAGGGCCTCAGACACGACTCTGAAACATCTCAAGCATATAGTCCTGCTCTGTAATTTTGCCTGTCACCAGTGAAGCTTCACTCTTCTAACTGTCTCTGCTACCACAACCCAAGGTGCTGAGAAATCTACTGGTTTTGGATATTCTCAATACTTCTTTAGAGGTGAGCCATCAGCAGTGCTGTTCCTGAGCCCACCTGCATGATGTGTGATCCCAGTGAGCTTCAGAATCCTCCAGAAAGTCCCCCATACTTTCTTGTTCTGAACTGACCTGAAAATCTCTTTCCATGAACAGTTGTGAGACTGTTCCCACCCTTTTGCAAGGCTGGCAAGCACTGGAGGACTACTGTTCTTTGCATGATTTAAATCTTCCAAAAAGTGGCTAGTTTAGTTGGTCAAATGAACACAGCAGTTGGGTCTAGACAACACCCTGCAGCCCCAGGTGAATTAGGTAGCAAGAAGTTAAAGCTTGCCCACTTCTTGTATGTGTGAGCAGCAACTGGATTGGGGCAATAATCTACCTTACGATTGTGCTACCATGCTTGCTGGCTCCACTACCCATAGAGCTCACCAGTGATGCCACAGCTGTGGTAGGAAATACTGGATAACTGTGTACAGATCAGAATCCCACATGTGAGACCATCTCTTAGGTCTTCACTGCCTTTTCTAACTCAGTTTCCCTTGGCCGCTTTGCTTTTCTGTGCTGTAAATTACCATAATCTTTTAACTGGGTTATAGTGTATCCCCTCTAACAATGATGAGGGGATAGGCCTGATTTTAACAGTAAGCTCTTTCATCTTTCCTGACCAATCTGCACTGTAGATTCCAGTAACAGTAGCTGCTTGTGTCACTGCTTTAGGAGGACATGTGGCTATTCACTGTTCTCTCACCAGCCTTAAAGTGGTCTTTTAGTTAAGGGCACAAAGAGCAGCATGTCTTTTGGTGCACTAGTGTGGTCCCTGCAAAGACCCCCATTTGCAATCAAACCTGTTGTTTGGCATTTTGTCACAGCATAAAACACATGAAGTTCTGACCTAGGTGCAGATCAGTATGTTATGCAGATTCTTCTCAGCATAAAGCATTCTGGTCTGTTCCTGTAATCTCAGTCCCAGGCCATGTCTAATGCTGAATCTGAGCAGCTGTGTATTCTCAGCCTCCTGGGAAGTGGTGGAGGAACACACAGCCAGACATTCCTGGTAAATATGGAAGGACTAAGTAACTGGCAGCCAATAGGTAATACTCTTCCAGCAGCCACTCTCATGTTCGGCAATGGAAAATGCATGTATGTGAAGGTGAATGGAATTACCTTCGTGCTGCTGGTAAAGATTTAGTGTGTGCTGTAACCTGGTCTCTTGTTAGAAATTGGGCAGACCTAGAAAGCTACAGAGTTTAAAGGACAGTTGATATCGTTCTCTTTGATAAGATGTTCAGTTCTCTAGGATTTGGAATATGTCCTTATCTTCAGGACATTTCACAAAAATAGTTGGTGAAAAAAATCATTGTAATCCCCGATCTCTGTATTAGTGGAGGGTGATAGTCTCTTAAAATTATTAATTTTTCACAATTTTTTTGTATACTTCTGCTGCCCATAGCCTGCAATGTGCAGAGTTACAGTAGGCTATATTACCAACATACCTTTTTTGTGAGAATGGAATTGAAGGATTAGGCAAAATAACTACAAATGGCTCTACTTCTGTCAAGTCTGCTTTTTAAAAAACAAGTAGAATATAGTGCAAACTTACAAGTTCTCCTTAGTGCCTTGATAGGCTGACAGATCGAGTTTTTTCTTTTTAATAAATATACTTAAGGTGTCAGTCAGAAATAAGTTGGATGCTTTTTCCCATTGCTGTGAATAGACCCGCTGGCCAAATTCTTGCTAAGTATCACACCACAGGAGAGTAGATATTTATATCAAGGTTGAACTTGGCTCAGAAATCTTCACTTACTGAAAGGTGTTGTCTCATTCTATACATTTATAGTTTACATTGATATTTGTACATTATTAAAATCATTAACACTCACTGAGTACACCTGAAAATGGTTTTGCTTTTAGAAAGCACGGTATGTGAAGCTTGTTTGTATTCACAGGGTATGCTGATCACTTGCAGTCTTTCTTTATGGCACTAACCTGCTCTCTAGGATTTGCATCCTGGTGTTTCTACAGCAGTCTGTGCAATGCTGACAAACACTGGTCAGCCTTTCATACAGAGAATTCCTGATGTGGCATGGTTGGTATTAGATGATATGACTGACACTCTTTCCAAAGTGATTGGATGTGGAAAGACCAGATTGCATGTAATAAATTGGTTATACTAGTCTGTAAAGCACTGTTAAGTGCTGAGGGTATTAGACTGACAAAAGAATTAGCAGCTCCCTGCCTTGGTTCAGGCCTTCAGGCACAGTGTAGAGCTCTCATCGCCCATTGCTTGAGCTGTCTGACCAAAACATGTGATTGTGGATTGAAATGCTGTAATACTGTACCTTTGTATGTTCTTGTATTAAAGTTAACTGTAATACATTTCAAATCTTTACACAAAAAAAAAAGTTTTAAAAAATTTTATAGTGTACAGTTAATACCATATTTTCAGTGCTTAGCCAGAGAGCATTACACACTCTGAGGAACTCAGGGATTGCCCAGACCTGAGGCACTGGTGTGGTGAATTCACATTTTGGACCTGTGCTGCTTCTGTGGCAATGTGTTAGTTGATGAGGATGTGCAGAAAGGGGTATTATCCTTTTAGAGGCTGTGTTGTACAAATTGTACTGTGTACAGGATACAGTGGATATTTGGTAGATTTAGGTTACATGGATCTGGAGCAAATACTCACTTTTCTTGGTTTAAAAAAAAAAAAGACATTGTCATTGATTTTCTGCAGTCTTTATTTAAATCCAGAAACAATACAGTTTGGCTGAAAAATTTCTTTTTGTACAGGTGAAGTTTTGAACGTTTCTCACTCACAGCCAGTTAGATCAGACACTGGGTGACAAAACCACTCTGGGTAATTAGACTCCAACGTTTCCATTGCCAGCAATGGACATTACAACAGGAGTCTAACTTCTTGCAAAAGGATCAGCAATTCTGACCAGTGTGGCACTAGTTTAGATACACAAAGAGAGTGGGGCTCCTCCCTGCCACCCATGTACAAAACTCCCATCAGCATTTGAATTTTGCACACATGTGTCAGAGGGAACAAGAGAACCATTGTGCATCCATTGGCAAAGTTGAGAGATCAGGCAGAGCTGTATCTCCAGCATTGCCAGATCATGTCTCAAGGAACTTGGTGTAAATGTTTTAAGACATGCCCATGTTTCACTGGGAGCAAGGGAGTAGTACTTGTTCTGAGGGGGAAGCAGGTAAGCTTACTCCCACCACAGTGCACATCTGCTTTACACACTCAGAGCACACTCTGGTTCCTATGGCACCAAAGCTATGTTTCTACAAAGCTCTGAGAGATGAACAAGTGCTGAATCAAATTTTACCACTCAAACTGTCTGTTAAACAGGAAATAGAACTAAGATCAGGAGAAATTAAAGATACTACACTTGTCTCATGAAGGAGTGTCTGCATAACTCCAAGCAGAACATTTTTGTAGAGCAGAAAAGTCTCTTTTCAACAGACCTCTGTTAGACCGAGTTCTTAATTCTGATTTGCACTGAATAGCTCATCTGTATCTTGAAATAGGAGCTACTAGAAGTGATGGACCCAAACCCCAGACTCATTTCAGAGCTTACTAGAAACTGCATAGTAGAAAGCGGTTGTTAGTTTCCAAGAGCACGATAAGATGGGGAAGAAAGACTATTTCATTTAAGTAAGGCTGTGGTAAGTGAGGGGGCAGCCTGCAAGTTTAGTAGCATGCAGGAAGGACAGTTACATTCTGATGTTAGTTGGCTGTCAGTCTACTGTAACATGCAGCATGTGACCTAGGGCCCAGAGGATGAAACCCAGCATCTTACCCTGCAAAGTGTTCAGTTACCTGCTAAAGGGCATCTCTCCACTCTTAGAATTGCCAATAGAAGGAAAAAAATTACATTACCTTTGTTTCCAAAGACTCTTGGAGTTTGTGCATTTGGTAAGAGCATATACTATAAGGGGCATTTTCTTCCCAAAAGGAAGGCAGCTCTTAATGTGTGTCTGTTTTTGAATGGAGAAGATTCAGGCTATTAGAAGGGGCCTTCACAGGGTTTCCTCACTTCCACAGAACATTAAAGTCCATCTAAACTTTCTCTAAATCCAATATCTGAATCGAATTCTCATACTACATCTAAGACAGAAGTATTACAAGTATTTGAAAGCACATGCTCACTTGAGCTTCTCTTGTAGTAGTATTTCAGCAACTCAGTTCATTCATTGTGTGATCAGAAGATTGATCTTCAAGATTAATATTTTTTAAATGGCATTTCTTCTGATATATGAAATTACAGGTAGTTTGGCACAAATACAGGTCATGGGCTCTATTTCCACTCTCAGCCTGGGAGGTTCTTTTGCTTATTTACAGCATTCATGAGTAGGCGTATGTAGGATGTTAACAGGTCATCCATTTTGTAACCCTGTCAGGAAAGAAAAAAAGTCTTAAATCTCTCAGAGAGCTCCAGAAGCAAAAATAACTATCATTTCTGCCCTGGTTTAGAACATTTCCTCTTTCAATAGCTGTCACTGTTTTAGTTATAATTTATCCATTCCTCCCTCTGCTTTTCATAGATTTCCAAAACTTTACAGAGCATAGCTTTACTGTTTCCTTGGTATTCATGCTGTAGCTTGGCTTGTACTTGTATTTAAGAATCCAAGCTTTTCTGTCCAAGCTAACTTCTCTGTTAGCCTTTAAATGTTTTTGTTATCTTTAGAAACCTACCTTTAAATATTAATACAGTGATGCTTCCCTGAGACCGTGAATAGTCTGAAACCAGTTGTTAAAAAGGTGGTACCACTCACTGAGAAATTTGAAGTCTTACAAGGCTAGCATTACTACATATGTGGAGGCAGACATGCAAGACAAAAAGCCTCTTACATGGCTTTGCAGTCTTAATTTCTTCGATGGATAGAATTTTGATGTATGGGAAGAATTTGGGAAATTACTATTTTTCCTTGTGTCCTGTATCTTGCATCTTTGTATCAGATAGCATTATATGTGAACTGAACTAGTTCTGAATGGCAATTTTATTGACACAGCAGTGAATGCTTTTTGTATCTGCACTGGTATTTATGTGTTTTCACATCATTGTTTTGTAGCAATCCTGGTTGGAAAGGAAAATTTGGGATTTTGTTGCATCTAAGTTGGCAAAACTTTTCTTACCAGAGATGTCTCACATAAGAGCCGGTTTCCTCGTACCAGGTTCCCTATTGTCATGTGAAAGTATGTGCTCCCACTGCTCCAGTTGGAGATTTTATTGAAGGGGTAGACTATTAAAATATCCTGTAAGGGGAAACAAACTGAACTATAGAACATTTCTCAAATGAAAACAGGCTGTTACATAAGAAAACCTGTAGAGCCAAAGAATTCTTGTTCTCTCCCACTTCATTTATAAAAACAATGGATCAAGGTAGTTCTTGCATCCAGATTAGTGGTATACTTTCACCAAACAGGTGAATCTTAATCACACAATCCTTTCATTATATATTGATCTTTGCCTTAGCACACTGCCATTAGATTGACAATAATCTAAAACTCGCTTTTAAGTTGTTTCATTATTAAAAGCAAATAGTGATATTCCCTTTTCCTTGAGAGCTTGGTAAGACCAGACTGTTGGGGTTAGACAGCAGCTAAACATGGCCATTCAGCCTGATCTTTTAGGCAGCTGGGACTTCCTGCAAAGTGTTTTTCTGAAGCAGGTTCCCAGGTGCACTGCCCATCCATCTTCCTGATCTTTGCACCTTGCCAGGTTCATCATGACTCCCATGTGTTTTTCCAGAGATGCTCTACCCTGTTCCTTTCCAGTGTAGGAACTGCAAAGAAGTGATTTGAGGCAGTAGCATTTTATTCAGTTTGACATAGAAAATTAAAACAGAGCCTCTGTCCTCTCCTACCATTCCTGGGCAAGGTCCTGTCACTGTCCCTAAATTAGCAGGGTCCATTCAATCCTTCCTTAGGTTGTGAGAAGCAGCTCTTACCTTTGTCTTCTGATGTATCAGTGAGACTCCTTGCTTGTTGATTGCAATCAATATAATCTCTGGGAAATTGGGCTCCGAGGCTTGCTGTAAATGAGTAACACAGCAAGATAAGCAGAAAATTGAGGAACTGTCTCTGTCAGGGGCAAAGTGACTTTTAACAGTGTCCACTGCTTCTTGTTCTCTTTCCCAAATGAACACTGAAACATTTTGGCCATATATTGATGACTTGAGCAAATGCTACATGACAGCAGAATCAGGTCCATTATTTACTATGCTGTCTGAAAACAGGCTTAATGATTGATTGCAAACCACTTAAGAGCCTAGTGAGGAGAAATTAAAGGCAACACGTGGGAAATGATTCTTGGGAGGTACTCACTCCAGAATGAGAGGATTAATACAGTTCTGTTCTGAGGGAAGAGTCCCCAGAGATAAGATTTGGCAGCATCTCCTTGTGGAGAGCAATGACAGGACAATTAAGCCCCTTACAGCTACTAGAACAACAACATTGCTAGTAAACAACAGGCGTAGTTCAGAACAGAGAAAGAATCCATCTCTGAACTTGGAAGGAACTGAGTGTTCCTCAGTCGATTACAGGAATTCATCTTTATAATGTATTTTCACTTTCAGATATGGAATTATACTCAGTCTATATCCCTCAATACTGATCTACTACAAAATCCCCTCACACAGGCCTTCAAACCTACCTTCACCTCAAAAAAGGCTGATCCAAATGTTGGCCACCGGTGTATCATTTTCAAGAAGGCAATCTTGGCCTCATCCACAGTTTTTCCTTCATATTTACTGTATGCTGCAGTAATGCTCTGTTTGGGAAAAGAGGATGCAAACCCAGTTGTGTTGGAGACAGGCAGGTTTCCAATGCCCAGCATTAGCACTAAAGACAGCACCAGCTCATCACCACGACCACGCTTTTTGCCCCAGCAACAGAAGACTGTGAAAATGAAAACAGCTGCCATGTCATGGCACAAGGTATTGAACCCTCCAGTGTTCCTTGTTCCTGTGCTGGGTGAGGAAGCCCAGCAGCCCAAGGAAACGGACTTCAGGGCAGATGGGCAATATGAGATAAAACTCAGAAAGCCATTGTTCAACACCCACAGACATGTGTTACATCTTCTGCTGAAAAATGTAGGGTGATTTTTCCCTTTGTATTTGAAAGAATGTCTTGTGTTTTCCTCAGCAGACTAAGTGATAATTACCTGCTGAAACTTCCTTGCCCTCTTTGTGGATAAAAGAGCCTTTTACTGTAAGTAGCATGGACACAGTGCAAGGAGATTGATTTGCTGCCACACTAAGAAATACTTACGAGACACCTTAATTTTCTGTTTCTGTCCAATAGCCTCAACTTCCGAGTCCCATCACTGACTCTCCTATCTCTAACTCTTTTTCTGGGCACTGGAAATAGATTAGTTTCTCCAAGAAAGATGCACACCTCAGATAAGCCATCCAGGCCTGCAGATTATCTTTCAGAACTTTGGTAGAGTATGTAAAATCTGGATTGTAAGAGGCAAATCCTCTTGCTATCCTGCTGGCAAATCCAGCAATATCCAATACCATCCCTTCACAGTACTTTCAAAGATCATCAGATCAAAAATGTAGTGTGGCTCAATGAGTCCTCTCTCCTAAAGCTCTGTATATGTAATACAACTAATGAAAGCTGATGTTCTTACCTTTTTCCATTCATCTGGTGACACTGCTCGGAGCAGATTGTCTGGCACCAGCTCCTTCAGGATTTTGGGGATGGCTGCCAGCTGTGTGCGGTCGTTGTTGAAGTGCACTTTATAAATCAGCCCTGCCAGCTGCACAGCTTCCTCCTTGGAACACTTGTGGTAGCCTCTGAGGTACTTCGGCAGCTCCTGGAAGATACCAGCTCTGAATCCAGGCAGAATGGACTAAAGCAAACACTGACTTAAATATTCTAAATTTGTGAGGTCAGGACATGAGTCTTGCCAAACACAGTCCAAGGACATCCCATGAACTTTTGACTCCTTCTGAAGGATCTCTGGATGATCTTTAAAGATCCTTTCCAGCCCCAAACTTTCTGTGATTCTGTGATTTATGGAGCAAGACGAGCATTTCCACCGAAAATGAGGTAAGGGAGCTGTACTCTTTAACATCCTCAGTATAGCTAAGGTGTGAACACTGTGAGAAATAAATCTGTTCCTGAGGCTGAGCTGTGCCCTCCTCTGGAGGAGGCATTCCTCTGGATGCTCTGTAATACAGGCTTTGGAGAGGGAGATAATAATACTCCTACAGACTTAATTTCTCAGTATTATTTCCTGGGTCACAAGGTATCTCTTCTTTAGGGAGATGCTTACCTGATGGAAATGGAAAATGGTATCAGCTTTCAGGTCCTTGCCAGGAGTGACGTTCAGCCACAGCTTTCTCATGAAGTACACCTCATACGCCACAGACAGAGCAGCCCCTAGGGAGACCAGATCTTGGTAGTGTTCTCTGTGTCACTGACAGTTCTACAGTTTTTAAATGGCTTGTGAGCTTCTTCAGAAAAGTAATTATGGTTTTAATAGTAACAAACAAGATTACTAATAAAACAACACAAAAAGCCGTTTTAGATAACAAAAGAAATTATTAGTTTTCAGTTCCTGGACACTGTTCATGTAATGATCAGATGGAGGAGAAGTTGAGGGACTGCCATTGAGTGTTTATTATTGGTGCTCATGACAGCTGCCTGCTGGTGTACAGCAGATCCGAATTCTCTTACACCAATGTGAGTACATCCCCTGATATGTGTGCTAATACAAATGAATTGTGATTTAGTGCACCCACATCTTTATACTGTGATTTTCAGAGCTCCTAGCAGCTACATCAGCTGAGGGAAGAGAAGTTAGAAAGTCTTAGATACATAGAGCTTCAGGAAGTTGAACCTCAGCTGTCCTGAAATAAGCAAAGGTCAAGACAAATTGATAAGAAATTTGAGTGAAGTTTGAGTTTGATGTAGATTTCAAAATGTATATTATCCATGGGCAGGGAGGGGGGAATGGGATGGTAAATACAAGGAATTGCTGATAAGGATTACATTATTTCATTCTAACAAGTGGTTCCCTGACAACGTAACTTGTGCATGGGTATCACCAGGTAATAACCTGGTTAAAAATTTTCTGACAACACAAGGAATGTGAGTGGGTAAAGAACTTACTTGCATTTGCATGCATTGGCTGATTCTTAGTATTTGAGGATCAACCTACCTAACTTGCATGTATCCAGCTGTGTGTTTTGGATACAACAGGTCAAAAAAATCTTTGTTACCAATCTAAAATTTCTGGAGAGATCCACCCCCAGAAATGTTCTGGTGTTTTTGATAGCTAGTGCTTGCCTGCATCAGGTCACGATCTTGCTGCTGCTGCAGGCAATAACCATGTATGTGCAGACAAAAATGATATAAGACTTTGCTAAACACTTCCCAAGATGGAGTGAATCCTAGTGGATGGATCAGTTGCTTTCCAGTTCAACACAGCATGTCATACAACTTCTTGTCATGCCTGCATTCTCCTTACCATCTTTCCCTGGTTTGTTCCTCTTGTTCCAGTCTGTCACCTGCCTTAGTGAGTCAAAGAAGTAGTCTGCTTCATTCTGACTGATCACCTGCAGAGGCCAGGAAATGAAGGAGTGAAAGGAGGGGTTAGCACATATAAAATACTGCCTGTGCCACATACCCAAGTATCAGGCTGAATTTTTATTCCCTGTTTACAGTGAGAGGGCAGAATTACAGCAGGAAAGAAGCAGAAAAATAGGAGGAAGAAGGCTCAATTTATTTACATTTCATATGGGGATCTTTATTGCATCTTCTGTTGCTTTTTGCTTTCCAAGCTGGTTATTGAAGTCATGCTGAAAATGCCTACCTTATTCCTAGTCTTCTCTTTGTAAACTGTTGTTACATACTGGGTTTCTCTTTTCAGGAAGGCAGCATACCAGAAACTCCCTGTGCTAGGGTTCAGTGCTTCTTTTGCCTTGATCACAGTTTCAGAGAGAACGGACCTCTCAGCGAGACAGCCATCCCAAGCTTCAGCTCACACAAGGCAGGCTCCCAACAACCCAGAGAGTAATCAACTGGTGCTGGTTGCCCCTGCTTTCCCTAATTCTAGTGGGCACTGTACATGTGCAGCACATCTTCTGGGCAAAGCCTGAGTGAAAACGGGCTGAATCCAGCAGTATGCAACCGTCCTAGCAGCTGCTGGAAAGCCTACATCTTCTCAGCTTTTAGTGCCGCCTGGGCACTGGCAGACTCATAGAAACTCTGCATCTCCATACAGCCCCTTCAAGAAACTGAAAATATTTGTCAGGTGCTAAAAGTTCAAGTTCAGGTTGAATAGTTTGTAAGTTCTCCTTACAAACCCTCAATAAGACAGAAGCAGTAAGCACCTGCTCTGGTCCTTGGCTTCATATGGTTGTTTAGGTGGTCTGGCAAATAATAAAAGAGGAGGGGCAGTCTGACTACCCTGCCAGAGTCAAGAAGAAGTTACCTTGTCTGCAATCTTCACAAAGAGGCTGAAACCTTCCCAGGAGTTCAGCTGCAATTTGGAAGCGATGTTCTGACACAGAGTCCGGATTTTGGTGTTTGTTCCCACATCAAATGTCTATGAGATAACAAGACTCTTGTTACACAGAGGAGAGAAAGAAGTAAGAATACCGAATGTCTTCACACAGGCTCCTGTATGAAAACATCATGGCTGGAAAAATGGTCAAGACTGGGAAAACAAGTAAGTGCTCACCTGTTTTGTTTCATTGGGGAAGCAAATCTTGTGTGAGATCTTAGTGTTGTTCTGTAAAATGGCCTCAATCTCCACAGGATGAGGTGCCCACTTCCTGCAGCCGCTCCTGGAAAATGCCACCAGCCATCATAAGAGAGATCAGTTTAATGACTGAGGATCTGAACAACAGTATTCCAGCCAAACAGCAGACACCTTCCAAAATGCCAGTGCTGTTTGATGGGGAGGGCTCCAGTGGACCTCCACCCCAGTGCAAGTTCAGTGTATTAACATCAAGAAACTGAGGGTCTTATTAGCATGTAAAGTAAAAGTCTGTTCTAGTCTGCATGGAGATTGCATGAATAAGGCACCTTCCTAGCCAATACCATTGCCTATGGTACTCATTCTATGGATTGAGCAGCATTTTTACTTACTGAAGTGTGAATATAATGGCTACAAGGAGAAACACATTTTAATTAATTCCTGCAAAAATCAGCAAAAAGATATGTATTCAGATACAAAATTACTTGGAGCCCAAGTACCAAAAAGGTCTGGAGGGCTGCTGAAAGCATTACTTTTCATATAAGAGCTGGAGGGCAATCACTGACTCAGGAGGTGCTTACGCTGTACAAACACAGTTCTTTGAAATTATACCTCAGTGCAGAGCTCCCTTTTAAAGCAAAGGAACTGGCCCTGAAGTCTCAGTCATGCCAAAACCTTGACATAGTTAAAGTGAGAATAAATCTAGCAAATTATCTCCTGGGGCTGGTAAGTTCCTGCCCTTGGTGGCAAAGAGCGGGCTGCTGAGATATTTTGAACACCAGAGCTTATGGGCCTCTCACACTCAGGGTCAGTCTCTCAGGAGGAGGTTAGTCTGGATCCAAGCTTTAATTATGTGGATTTGAAAACTATTTTTTTTCCATTCAATAAAGGAGCATTTCCATTTGGAGAAGGAAAAGTTGACTGTAAGCAAACTAAACAGCATGTGCTTTGTACTGTGCAAGCACTGTACAAAGTGTGGACCTGCCCCACTCAGTCACCTATTCCTGAACTGGCATCAGAGTGAGGCCCTGTGAGCTCAAAGAAGTGCGGCAGCTTGGCTGGAGAGGCGTGGGGCTACCCAACTCTTCTTGCAGCCTGAGCTGGGAACTGACTGCCAAGGTGACATGTGCTTAAAACCCATTGGAGTGGTTCTCTGGCCAGGATTCTGGGGATGAATCTGTAAAGTGGTTTTATGGAGGAAAAGGTCTATACCCAAGGGCTCAGTTGGCTTCCCCTGTATCTATTGTAGGTCAATCCTTTGAGCTCCTTGCTCTCCCCTTGCCAAAGAGACCAAGTTACTTACAGGGAGAAGTTGGACTAGATGATCATTGAAGGTCCCTTCCAACTGAAATAGTTTATTCTATCCTATTCTATGCTATGCTATGCTATGCTATTCTAAGCAGGTACAGGTTTAATCTTAGGAAAAAGACTGCTCTTAGAAGACAAGATTTGTCATTGTTCCTCTTCCCATGCCACAGGCTCCAGATCTGGGGCAGTTTAGCAGATAAAATTCTCCTTACAAACAGCCCATTCTGCTTTCCCCTCCCTGTTTGCTCTCTGTAAAGAAGCTCTGTACAGCTCAACAGGGCTTAGAGCATGAATAGCACATGATGTAGGGAGGCAGGAATTTTTAAGTCTTCTCCATAGAAATAAAAATCAATAGCATTCATTGCCATGCATTTTTCAGGCACTTCAAAGTTGAGTTCAATGTGTGATGACAATTCCCCAGCAGTGCCAAACCCCATCCACTACAAGCGGGCTATCTACTGTGTTAGCATTCCCCTAGAGCCTGACCCCTAGGGCTCACAGACTGTGGGGCCCAGCCTGAGAGAAAGGGGAGGATGGAGGAGCTGGCAGGAGAAATCATTGGCCAGATTCTTTACTGATGAGATCTGTGGCAGCAGGTGGTAAATCACAGCACCATCAAAAGGGAGAAGGCTGGAGTCAACCTTGATGACAAAGTTCTGTTCTCAGAGTGGCAAGCTGGGTGATTCCAATGCTTGGAGGAATCTAGGGAGAGCTTTCCCCTACAGTTCAGTTGACACTTCTTGAAATCCTGTTAGCCCTTTGCCTCTCTCTGTTTGTGTCATGTCCCTTAGAAAAACAACTCGTTCAGAAGCTCAGGAAGCACTGTGGTTTGGGAGGTCTTGTTGCTTCAGCCTGGGGTGATGCCAAGTGGATGGAGAAGTGTCTTGCTGTGAGCAGCCGGGTAGGAGTCAGGGCTTTTGCTCATTTGGGTTTTTTCAAAGAATAGGAATTGATTTTACTGATCCTTTCAACAAGGACATGCTGCCTCACCAAAAAAAAAGTAGGGTCAGGACATTATCAATGACATCATTCCAAGCTGCATGACCTTTAGGATGTTTGAAATACCCAACTCTGGGAGTCCAGGGATTATGTGTGATGATTAACTTTTTTAAATGCTGCTAACTCTGTGAAAGAAAAAAGTGAAACTGTGACATAGCCCTCTCTTTAATGATTCAAAGTCCATAAAGCAAGTTAAAAATAATGATGACTTAAAAAAAACAGGACGTAAAGAGGGAAAGTGAGACTCACACTATTTTAGCCCATGTGTTTTTTGGAACCTGATTATTGATATTTGAACTCTTTGAGCTGGTTATATGCCAGATTATTTACCTCATTACTGTCTGAATCCTCCGACGGCATGCCAGGGCCAGTGTTTCTTTCTGACGTGTCTCTATGAACTTCTGAGCGTGTTTGAGCAGTGACTTGCTGGGTGGGAAGAGGCCAGTGCAGAGCCAGAGGAGCTGCCAGCCCTTGGTCTCACTGTACCTGTGAACACAAAGCCAAAAGTTCACCAACAGCCACATATAATTCTCTGTGTGACCACACACCAGCTACAGGGAAGAGAAATACTCTCCCATCATGGTCCCATTTAGCAGAGAGCTGCAAGTCAACAGAAACTTCAGCAAGGCTCTGGCATTCATTTGCTGTGCAACAACCGGAGCCTGCATGTGAAGACAATGCCAAGTCCTGCATGAGAAATACTCATGACAGATGCAGACCTCATGAACAAATATAAATTCCAGTTTAGCAGACATCTTAGCAGCAGTGACCCTGGTGCCATCCTCTTTGAAAATCACTGTTGATTTGGTGTTCAAGCTCACACGTATTCAGATTGTGGTTTCTCAATGGGTATATTCACCTGCCCTCTGCACTGGCCAGCTTTGCTCAGGGCATGAGTGCTTTGTGTGCACTGGCTTCCCCTTGCGTGTACTCCTGTTCTGAAAAATGAACGTTGATAGCATTATGCAGTGTGGTAGCTGCAGTTCTTAAATGCTCCAGATCAAGCTGGTACTATTCTTCAGGCAGAAATCCAGTTCTTCTATAGCCTCTGCATCTGTGAAATCTGCCAGTTGAAGCTCTTCTGGCACCTGCCCTCACCATTAAGAAGGGCTCTGCAGCCTTGAGGTGGTCAGTCATTCTGCCTCAAAGCCAGGAGCAGAACACACTTCAGCTGTGTCCCAGGATTGCTCTGAAATGCTCACTGGTGTGAAGTGGTTCTGGTTGGGAAAGTGAGCATCAGACAGAAGTCTGAAAGGGCATCAGAATTCCCTGAATAAAGAGGTCCTGGCTTCTTTAGTCCCATTTTCTCTTCTAATTTTGCAATGAAGACACACTATTTTAATCCCATTTATACTCTATAGATCAGTGGTATTTGTGTCTATGAGAGAGCAGGATATGTTTCACAACACAGCAGCCTGGGAAGGATGAAAGATTTGTTGCTCTGGCTGTTCTAATGAAAGTCTATGGAAATAGCCACCTTTCAAGCATTGTTTTTTCCACATCAGTGATCCCTCTCACAACAGCTACTAAATTGGTGGAGTACATCAGGCATAGCACTGGCACCATGGTTACAGACTGTGCTGTAAATAGCCTGTAAGATTCACTTCATGCAAGGGAATTTACTGTTCAACACATGAGAAAAGTTCCACTATGTATAATACTTGTGGAACAGTAAGAAAGAAAATAAATAAAGAATGAAATGAATAAATAAACACAATGCATCCAGAAAGAGACAAACAATTCTGTTTATAATTAATACTATTTTAAGCTGCTTTTTGCAATTCAGCTCCCGTGGAAGTAGATCAAATTACCATTTTGTGAGTGGGGAAGAAAACACCAGCCTGTTTCAGAGACTTTTATGTGGGTGGGGGCCTCTGTAACCAATCTGTTCTGCAAGGCAGTTATGCAACCTAATTAATATAACTACTCAAAAGTACTTATTCACTGGTGGTAAAAATCCAAATGTTTTTGTGAGACATGAATGCTGCCATTGGAAAACTTAAATGGAGAGTTGTCAGGGCAGTCACTTGAAGGGATGCAAGGACTATGCAGTGCCATGTTTCCCCCACAGACTGCTTCAGGAGCAGGAGAGCCTCAGTGACACCATGCCTGCCTCACACCAGAAGGAGATAAGTACAGAATGCTGATGGGAGCAAAGCAGCTGCTCAAGGGAGATGATTGAAGGTGCTCTCTGGCCTCTCCCTGCCAGGCAGCTGTCCTGAGCGCTCCACAAATGTGAGCCCCACATCACTGCCTGGCAAAAAGGGAAGGAAAGCTGTTACTCCAACATTTGTTTATCCTTTCCCCTGCCTCCACCGCATAACAAGTGCAGCAGGGCTTCCTGCTGCCACCTGCACTTGAGGCCTGGCTCTGCAGGAGCAGGGTGTTTTGCACGCAGGTGAATACCTGTTTCTGTTCTCAGTCAGTTGCTTCATAATCTGACAGTAAATCTCATCCCGCAGGACCTCCTCCTGGATAGCTGGCACAAATATCTGGTCAGTGACTTCCACGGAGGAGTGTGCCTGTTTTGAGGGGTAGTCTCCCATGAATTTCATGATGGGTGAATGTGCTGTTAAGGAGAAAAGCGGCCAATTTTGGAAGGCAAATGGGAAGTTTCATCTGTATCCTAACATGTTGGTGACTTTGTTGATGTCTAAGTGGCAAATACTGGGAGGAAGGTCTGGAGCATGTTCCCTGTCTTTCCCCTACCCCCTTTCCCTGTGCAGTGGTTGCTGCCTGGCTGTGATTTGTACTGTGCTAGTAGGTGCTTTCTCTGGGCATGTGCAGGAAATTCACTCACTCCTAAAGCCAGATTTTCAGTTAAGTGAGCCACCAGTAACTGTGGAGCACTGGCAAGGAATAGGAACCTTTTCACTGTAGACAAGGGAAACAGATTTGATCTGCTCCATCTTTTATGTGAATGTATCCCCTGTAAGGTGGCTGAGGTATCTCAGTAGAGGTAGTTTAGTGCACCTAGCTAACTCTTCCTTCCGCTGAGTGTTCTCAGGTCCCAAAGAAAGGAGAGAAAGGATATCAATGAAGGCCTGACAGGCCAAATCCCGAAGATCAGGGTCTGTGCATGCTCTCTTCAGCAATGGCTGTTTCAGAGGCTCCTTAGAATGTGCCCACAGTTGACTGTGCCCACGGGATTTCTGGAGAACAGCTTTGCTGATGGATTCCTTTTCAGGAGCCCTGAATGAAGACAAGTGCCAGCAACACAAAATTACTGGATCAGTATTGCTATGAACATAGGAAGTCATTATTACTAAGTCATATCTCTAGACCTGTTCTTTCTCAAGACAGTGATCTCACTCCTTTGATTCTGCAGGTCTACAAGAGCAGGGAAATATAGTTTCCTGTATATCCAGAAGGTAGGAGGCTTGCAAAAAGAAGAGGGGTTTTTAGAAAACTAATTTTCCCCTTATTTCTGAGGCCTGAGATGTTACATATCCTTGCTAGCTGGTAAGTGCTGAAGAAGGGGTGAGAAGTAAGAACAGGGTCTGCTGGAAGGAAATCAGTCCAGCTGGGGTTCTTCTACCCTCCCCTTTGCATTTCTGCAGACTTAAGATACACCATGGCCATGTGCCAGAATCTCTGTGTATTCAAAGTCACAGGGAACAAAAAGAAGAAACCCAATCAGAAGTGGGAGATGCCATTACATCATAGGCTTTAAGGATTAGTGATCAACAAGAACTTTTCTACAGCATAGTCTATAAAGAGAGCTTCACCTGAAGTGTTCATAGGAGAACTCCTCCAGGGTGTAAGGCTTCACCTTGACATCCTCTTCATCAGGTTCCTCCATGAAGGAGTTCTGTGAAGCTGTCCTCCTCTGGTCTGGAGACATCATCAGCAAACTCTGGAATAACAACCACACAGAGATGTCCCATGGAGACAGATCTCTGTACGCACTGTCAGGTGCTACCCAGCATATATGTGCAGGTAGTACTCTGTGCTGCCTGAGACCTTCTGTCCCAAAAGCAGCATCTCCAGAGACTCAAGAAAGATCTGGGAACAGTTGACTCAAAGAAGCAATTTACACAAACACTACTAAAAGTAGTGGACATTAAAATGTATGTGATTGTCCAAAGCACAACATGTTTTACAATACATGTGCATTGTAAACTCTAGTGTGTTTTGCCACCAGTTTTTTCTTTTTACCTGTTAGCACAGCATCCAATATACTGAATGCCCAAAACTGAAGACAAAATTATTAGCAGAGGCATCAATGAGAAACCTTGACTCCCTCAAAGACCTTATTTCCTTAAAGTAACCTGCTGCACTCAGAGCTTCCCTTGAGGCATAGTGTGATCAACACTCAAGCCCAGAGTGAACTCAGGAAAATTCAGCTGTGCACCCATACCTGTTAATTACTACCAGTTCCAGGCACTGAAATCTCCCATAGTGAATAGACTGGGTTTTGGGTTTTTTTTCAAAGTCATTGCTTTTGTGCAGCTGCAGTCTTCTCCTTAGAGTCTGGGCTAGGTTTAGTTTTGTTTTCAGACAGGACAGAATGAAATGCTTTTTTCAATGGGAGGCATAGAACTTGTTTGATTTTGGAGAAACAATTGTCTTCCAGTTAAAAATTCAGACATATTTAACATTTTTATCTTCTTCCAGTCTTTTCACAAAGAGTGCCTAGTTTTCCTTACCAGCACTTGACTAGAGGGTTTTGTGAGAGAAGGAATGATGTAGATGTCTTCCAAAAATACATTCCCTGTTTTGCCTGTCCTTTCATTCTGGGCACAGATCCAGCCAGAGTCTATATCCAGCCTTTTGTCTTCGGTGAAGATTAGCAAGTCTCCCTTCTTGAAGGACAGGATGCCAGGATCTTCTGGAAAACAGAATAAGGGAGTACCATTCAGGCTTGACAATCCAAAAAAATACAAAGGGATTGCAACATGAAAGACAAGGGAATTGTATTTTGAAGGCCTGAATTCAGTTAGCAGTAGAAAGTGATTTGTGTAAATATATCTAATTTTCCAGTAACACTCCAGAGAAACCACTTCTGTTTCCTCTGACACCCTGATTTTGATCCACTGAGGGCAATGGCAAAACTCTATTTGATTCATATGTATGCTGACTTTGTGTCTAGACTGGCAGCAAAGCATGGAATGGAATTCAGTAGTTGTAAGTAGCTGAAGTTAACGTTTACATTTTAAACATGCGTGTCTGTTTGAGCCACCTGTATTCCACAGAAAATTCCAGTTTACTGCCTCTGTGAAATTCTTCTGCAAAGTATTTCCAGAGAGCCCAGATCCAGATTCCTACTATAACCAAACTGAATTCCTGGACACTATACTATCTAAATAAAGTATATGAAGAAAGAGAAGGAGGAAGGAAAAGTTATTTGTATGTTACTTGTACTCAATCCCATTGCCTTATGCTCAGCATTGCTGTGCTGATGCATCCCTCCAGGAGCAAAGGGACTCTTGCTGAAGTTCTCACTCTCCTCTTTGAGCACCTTCAAACAAATGCTGTGGATTCTCTCATGATTTCTTCCCCATCCTGTAGAAAAGTTGTGAAACTTACCCTGGGATTTTTTCTCGTGCATTGCCACAGCAAATCGTGATCTTTTCTTCAGTCCTTCCAGAAATGTCACCACCAGTTCAGCAATGACAATGCTGTTTACAGATGTCAGAACAAACTCCTCAGCACGAAGGGTCATGAGAGTGCAACTCTGTCCAAATGACTTCACTGCCCTACGTATTATTGAACAATTTGTTACCAGAGCATGAGAAACTTACAGACCCATCTGCAAACACAGCCAAGGCACCCACACCTCCTTGCAGATAACTCCCTTACAGTGAATATTGGTAGTTCCTAATTTGCCATGAGCTGGTAGGTGTGAAGGACTGAAGTGGTTCAGCTTTACTCTGGACTCTACCATGTTTTGTACAAAAGTGCTTCCTTATAGACAAAAGAACACCCTTCTTTTGGAGTAACTCGACAACTAATCAAGGGATTTTTTTGTGTATGTAAGACCCTTTTCTCTGAGTGACCTGATGCAAGGATGTGTGATGTGAGCAAGCAGTGGTTACCCTCTTTTCTCAGTGATCCTGTTCCAGTTCATGACACCTGCGAAGTGCACGAACTCCCAGCACGCACAACAGACAATGGCTTAACTGTGTCAGTTACTTGGGCTGCTCTTGTCTCGATGCCTATCTCTGTTTCCTTACACCTTTCTGACTGAGCAGGATCACTTTCCACCAGCTGGAAGGATCCAGTCCTTTCAGTATTTCCTTTACAGGCTGCTCAGGAGTTTTCCCTTTCTGTTTCCCAGACCTAGGCTGAACCACCTTTCCAGGCATAGATCAAATCACCTCAGAAGGTGGCAGAGAAGGTATACCCTTCCAGAATATGGAAGAGATGCCTTCTTCAGATGCCTTTTTGGGGCCCTCACCTGTTGGTGTGGATTCCAGTTATCTCTGGGAAGGTCAGCTCAAGGAGCCGCTTTTCTGACTCATCCAAGAAGCAGATACCTTTCCAATTTATAGCAATAATGAAGTGGTTCTTAGGCAAGCTGGGCCCTGACAATACAAAAAAAATTCTTTATCAATGCTATGTAAGTCTTCCCCTATTGGTCTTATATCTGTCCTCTACTCCCAGGCTCCAGGTATTACCTGAAAACTTAGTGACTTCAAAGAATCTGGAAAAAAGCAAAGGCCACTGAAAGCGAGCAAAATCTACAAGTTGCTCCTTCACAGTCTGAGAGGAGAGATGGTCCTGTGTGTATGGGGCCTGCAGGAAAAAACACACCCAAGGTTTTCTCAGTAAAATCTGGTTTGCATGATCTGCAGACAATAAAGAACAAGCCTGATCCCAGAAATCCCAACAACCCTCTGCTGCTACTGGTGTCAAGGAAACTTGGAAAAAGTAAATCAGGAAGAGTGTCCAGGGACCCACATGCAGCTAAGAGTGCCCACAGGCATGTGGATTCCAAATTTCCCTCAAATCCCCCCGACCTCTTCAGAGTCTAACATACTGTGGAAATAATTCAGATAATCCATTTCCAAATAAAAAGCAGTATTCCATCCCATGTCCATCCTGACTGGGTTGCCAGGTGGAAAATATAAAGCCTTAAAAACTACACTATTCTGAGACTTAAATGTACTTTTTTCATTCTTCCCCCCTGCTCTTCATATGGAAGAGTGAGTAGAAAGATTTTCTGCTCCCCCAGACCTAATGAGCTATTTGAGATCTACAAACTGAGCTGGTTTTCCTTCTTCCCCTGCAGACTATTCACAAATGGAAATGGTGAAAGAAGCAGGAGCTGGTGTTCAAGAGTGATTACCCAGCAGTTCCAGACAAACCTCTTACCTTAGCATGTGCATAGGTTATAAGGCTCACCCACTTTTCCAGGGGCTTGGACTTCAGCTGTTTCACTGGGATACAGTCATGGAGCACCTTCTGCACAAGTTCATTGTGGATGGTATCTCCAAATTTGATGTAACAATATTTTGCACCTATCTCCACCAAATCCTCCTCCTGAAATAATTAATCCATTAAAAGAGGCCTAGAAGGATGTCACAAAGGCTGGATAGCCTCTTTCAACCTCTGAACCATTTAGGAATGGGGTTTTCTCCATTTTTGTCTGGATAACTCTTATCAGTCATCCAGCATAAGGAGGGCTGAACTTCACACAGTCATAACATCTGAGAGATTATTAGCAAACATATTTGAAAGTATGACCAAATTTGCCCAATTTGCCTCCAGCTCCCATATGAACTGAAAGTTGCAGGGAAAGAAAAAGTATTAATTAGAGCTGCCAGTGTGACAGCTGGCACAATCACCTGGACAGGCATTGTTCATTAAGAAGGGAAGGGTTGTTCACATCCACTACAAACTCAGTTCATATTCCTGCTTTTTAATGTGGGAAGTATTAATACAGTTTTGTCTATTTAGGAGGATGAATCAGGATACCCACCTTCTCACAGCGGTACTCTCCAAATCGGATGCCGCGGATGACTTGGTGGTAAATGAGATCAGTGCTGACAGGATCCTCATGGGAGTTGTGCCAGGGAGTGAAGATTTCCTTCCGGAAGTAGAGGCGCCAGGGTGCATGGCGTTCATGTGTGCCCTGCTCCTTCACCAGCTGCTCGCACTGAGAGATGGCATCCAAGACGTGGTCTCGGCCCCCACCCAGCGACCAGACCTGCCACAAAGGGACACTGTGTTTACTGGCATGCCTGCTCTGGGTCTGCCTGAAGGACAATAAACACAAAGCTCCTGATCTCCTAACAGCAAGAAAAAACTCCGAAAAGGTAAGCAGATGGATGCAAGTTGTATGTGGTAAGTGGATGTACTTTCACTAGTCAGCTATGTGGAAAAGGAAATCTCACAGGGCTGCAGCAGGAATTGCTCAGTGGTGAGCCAGCAGAGAGGAAGAATAGGATTATCAGATCCTGAGATCCAGCTGAGATTCAGAACTGATTTGGTTTCAGTGCAGGACTGGGTTGAGAGTGTTCCAGAATTCAGAGGGAGTCCTCAGTGAGGCTGGGTGGGCAGCAGCAGCTCCACAGAAAGACAAAGGAGCTTTCATTCTGTTTTTCTTACCTTATCAAACACAGCGATGTAGAGTGAAAACCCAAAGGCGTCTTTCAGTTGGGTTTTATCTGCTATGAATTGACAGATCTCCTTGGCAGTGGAAGCAGAGTCTGCAGGGACAGTGATGCTTTGGCCATTCATCAGGGTGACATTAAACATAATGGGTTTCTTCTGCTTTGTTGCCTGTAAAGCAGAGTTAAATGAGAGAAACAAATTATGGGAAAATGTTACTTTCTTCTGAAGAATGAAGAAGGCATTTAGATTTAAGAGCTCCACACACTGTACAACCCAGTCAACAATCTTTAAGTGAATGTCCAACACCCACACAGTTTCCTCAAAGCGTGGTTAGTCATAAATATAAATTACATCTCTGGAGCAGCACTGTATTCAAGTTTTCTCCTCCTCACAGCTCAGGAGAACTCGTAATCACATAACAGTGCTGACTGATAGACTTTTCATGAGCAGTATTTGTCCTGATGACTTTTGGGAATAGCCTTATGTGCATCAGTGGAGACATCGTCTGCAGCAAGTACTTGGCCCAGGAAGATATGTGTTAAGCAATAGGGTCCCTGAGATTCAGGGAGGAGTTGAACTGACATCTTTACTTGAAAGGGGGGTTGTATGACATTTAATTACTAGGGTGGCATTTAATTACTAGGGTGACATTTAAAGGAAAGGGAGGACAACACAGCATCATCATACTCCCTTCTTCCTTTCATTTTAAAAGCATAAGCCTTGCTCAGTTCTTTCCAAAAGTGATAGTAAGAGCTTTCTTCAGGAGGTGGTTTGTGGCCTGTGATTCCTGAGTGGATGGAAGTATCTCCCTGCAAATCATGTGCTGTTGCTTACATCCTCTTCTGGATTTAGGGTAACTGAATAGCCAGAAGAGGTGTATCCAAGAAACTGCCCAGACCAAGGTGGCTGGTCTTCAATCCCCTTGTGCAATTGATTTCCATGATTTGATTTAGGAAGGTCTGTTATTACAAGTTAGTGAATGTAGTATAACTACAAAGTAAGTAGTATACTTACAAAAACGAGTAAAAATGTCCCAGATCAATATAATTAAACCAAAAGTAACAACCAGGGGTGTTACCTGAAGTTCCAGCCAGCTGGGAGGTTCAGTCCGGGCGCCGTTGAGGTAGGTGCGTCTCAGACGCTCAGCACAGTACGGAGCGTAGCCTGTGGGCCCGTAGTGGATGAAATTCAACAGGTACTATATGCACAGAGCAGGAGAAGGAGTTAGGAAACATTAAATTTCAGAAAACATTAAAAACCTTCTGCAGCAGATACACTAGATTAGAGTGATCTATTAGCTTTCAGTTCATCAGAAAATATTAAAGATTAGGGTTGGAATTAGTGTCTTCAAAAAGTTTCCACTCATTCTTCAGAACTTTCAGTCCAAAGGGAGAGAAGACTTGTGGTGTCAGTCTATTCACCATGTTTAACTACATGAGTGGTGGAAATTTTATTCTTATGGTTAAGTTAGAGCAAGAGTTGGTGTTTTCAACCCAAGAACCTGAAGTCTTATGACATTCTGTGTGAATGGAAGAGCTGGGAAGAGGGCTAATGGCAGATTAGGACTAATGATGATTGCTACTACCAAGTTCTCTGGCAATATCAATAACTGAAGTTCACAATTAAGATTGGACATTTGAAAAGATGAATTGCATAAACTGAGGTGTTGGAGTCTGTGTGGCTCTTGGATGACAGGGACTTGTATTTACATATACGGTCCATATTCAGTGCAAGCATGGGTCATTCACCTAGTTATTTTAATGATTAAGAATATTCCTAGAGGTTAGGGTGTGGTCATGTCTTTCATGAATTCTGCATGATTCCATCTCTATGGATGAAGACTGGTGTTGAAATATGTCTATGGCTTGTGACTGGTTTGTTCCAAGTAGTGTCCATTTAGCAGCATTTATTATTAGATTGATCATTTGAACTGGGGTGTTAGTAAAGCAAGGCTGAAGTTTCATGCACATCCATGGATCCTGTTTGCCTCTCAGATCTAGGAGAAAGCCTCATATCAAGTTGGAGCCACAGGGTGAGTTTTTATTCTGTGGTGAAGTGGATTTATCATCCATTTAAACTTGGAAATTAATAATTAACAAAGCCCAAATATCTATTGGACTTTTTAGGGCTTAGAGATATAGGGTGAAGACTGATAAAACTTGGGGGTGTGATTTTATACTGGCCTCCTGAGTATATTTAATCACTAGGGTTGTAACTGGAGACACCTTTTGGTTGTATTTGGTTGGAAAGGCAGAATTGGAGAGGTTAAAATCTGCCAGATCCCTTGCAGATTATAGATCTAAAAGAAGAGCTGTGATGAACAACAGAATCCATACTGTATTATGTGTAATGAAAAAAATGAAATGTGAGTGCAGCAATAATTTATTTAAATTCCCAGATAAGAATATGAGATGAGAAAGCCTCTGCTGAAACCACAGCACCAGCTGCTCTGGCAGCCAAATATTTTATGTGGATGTCAGCATCAAACCATCAAAATACACAAGACACCAGCTCAGCTGAGGTGTGTGAGCTGCTGTAGGAAAGGTTAGCAGTGTACCTTCACAAATGTGTCTGAAGGAGGAAAGCAGCCAAGGCAAAGTGATAGAAGGATCCAGCCACGAGCATAGCTGCTCCTGTTGCTGTTTTCAGTGAGTTGTTTGCAAATCTGGCAATAAATCTCATCTCTGTAATGAAACATGTGAGAGCAACAGATAATGATTCACTGTCTGAACTGTCTTGGCTATGTTTTGACTGCAAGCTTGACAGGATTGCAGCATAATGAAGTAGATCTGAGCTAGGTTTAACCACAATAGCTTGGAGAGCACCTGTAATGCACCACAGGAAATAGCTTTGTTATGGAAAAGGCCCTAGGCATGCTTAGGGTCCTTTGCCACCCCTTCTTACTCAAGCAGCTCAAGTGCAATTCCCATGCTGGATTAACTCCTGTGACAAGCAGGGGGCTGTGCAGGAAAAACAACTGCTGGATCATCCAGCTGTAAAATGGCATTGTTGTCCAAGAGTCTAGATGTGTAGCTTGCTCTGAGCTCTCTACAGCACAAAGCTTGTAGCTCATGGCTCTTGTCTGTCTGCTTGTAGGTAGATTTGGGGATAAGGATGAGGGACACCCTGCTTAATTTTATATCTATGTATTTATATATCTGCATATTTATACATTATATTTATATAAAAACTTGGAGGGAATCTTTATACAGAAATGGAGGAAAGAGCACTTCAGAGTAAGCTTCTGAAAATGCAAGTTACCTGCAGCAAGGACCTAAGGGGAAGAGATTCAAAAATCTCCGTACAAATAAAAAACTGCTATTAAAAAATCATGTTAATTTTTTCTAGACTCTTGGAACACACATTTGTCAAATCTGATGTGAGAGGACGTAAGTTGGATGAGTTTTTGTTCCCTGATAGAACATATGATGAAACACAGACTGAGGGAATAGGCACTTAGCCTGTGGCTGTTATGATATATGGATCGAATGCAACTTTTGCCAGCTGAGAATCTGCTTCAGGGAGTGTCTTGACTGAAACAAAGTGACTGTGGGGAGATGAATGCAGCCCATGACTGAGGTCAAGGCACAGCCTGTCTCTGTGGACTTTGTTACAGAAAAGTGCTTAGGATAAAACAAAGGAGAGGATTCATGGGATCAGGTCAGAATCAAGGAGCTTCTGTCTTATGCTCAAACCATGCTTGGCCTAAGGTCCAGCCTCACACTGCTTGTGGTCAGGATTTCTCCTTAGTGTCTGATACATTCAGCAATCCAGACCTTTGACCATCTCCAATGCGGGGACATTGCTTGAGTGCTCAGCAAGAGGCTATTGGGAAACCTCTCATCCACCTAGTATACATTAACTCCATATTTCTTATTCTTCTGAGTGACTCTTCTCCCTTATTCTAGGGCTGTTCTCCACCTTCAAGTGTTAGTGAGCCACAGCCCTGAGCTCTGCCCTTTTCCATACCTGTGGGGTATTCAGAAAGCCATACATGGAGGCAGCTGGACTAAACTGCAACATGAAAATACTAGAAAAGGCAGTAAAGGAGTCATTCTCCAGGACTGTGGAAAAAGGATGCTGGAGTTCCTTGATGTAATGGGCACCTGGCCCTAGGAAGGAGGTACAAATTTCCTACCTGATGGCGGGACGCAGAATTGCATTGCCAATAATGAAGTGTACTTTTTCTAGGTTGGACATGGGTCTCTCAGAGATTGAGGTGTCCTCTTGAAAAGCCTCTTCTCCATTTCGCAACTGCTCTGTCACCTGAAGGAAACAGAGTGGAACCCCAGAGTGTTCTAGAAATCTCCCGTCTTGGCAGGCAGCTCTCCCAGAAATGAGAGACATTTCTTCTCTATCTTTCTGGCTAAAACTCTTCCTGCTCAGTTCCAGAGAACCAGGCCATATTTCCCCCTTCCCTCTCAAGGTAACTCATTAAATGTGCTGTTACAGCACCATCACTTGGCTAGGAGAACTTTATTGTACTGTTCTGTACAGCCCTAAGCACATGGTTCTCAGTCTGCTCAGCCCTCTGGGTAAGCTGTTCTGTAATGCCAACAATTCTTAGTAATAAATTTCCCCGTGTTCTCTGACAGAGAACAGATGACATCCCCCGGTGCACATGGGGATCATTTCCAAAGAACACTGCACCATGTATGCCACACAGGGCTGCCCTGGCTTGGTAGGGCAACGAGTTCTCAGCTGGGAGGTTGCTTACATAACATCTGTCAGAAGGTGAAGACAGCGTTCCAGGCAAGAAGTAAGGGAAGCAATATATTTTCACCTCTTACCTTCCCTGTCACCTTGGATGACCGTTTCGGTTTCAGGGACGAAATCCCCTTAGAAATCTTGTGATCCCTTCTGCCTTCTCTCTGCAATACACATTACCATTACAGGAAATCAGTTTAATGCACAGCAAGAATGATTCATTAAGATGCTGAAAGATGCTCAAGTGAAGATGTTTTTGCTTTGTCCTCTCCTGCCAGAAGGAGCTGAGTGTCCTGCCAGGACTGACTGGTGCCCTTTTGCATTTGTGGCATTTCAAGTACAGTAGCATGAAAGAGTTCCTTTGCTTTTCTCACTCTTGGTAGAACAGCACAGAAACCAAGGGAAGCAAATGAAAACACAGACATAGCCTGCTTCTCTCACCATATTTGGGCTGTCACTCCTCAACTGGACCTGGTTTTTCCTGCCAAGTGTGTCATATATCTGTGTCATCATGGAGCTGCTCTTGGTGGTGGCATTCTTGGCAAACACTGCTGGCTCTGGCAGGTCCCCCATGAACCTCAGGATGATCACCCACACAACTAGAGAAGCCTATAGTAGCAGAAAGCACAGTCAGTGCCAAAAGGACCAATGGCTTCATGCCATATCTGCCTGTTTAGATTAAGAGCATTTTCTTCCTTTACCCAGTCCAAATTGTTAAAATTCCCATTTCCTCTTGCTACTTACATGAAGAGTTTAGTTTCATACCAAACAACATGACAGCAACACACAACACTTTCATGCTAAAGGAAGAGGGTAGAGCTCTAGTGGGAAGTTCATATTTCCTCTGTGATTGCTGAGCCCTCACCATTCCCTTTACTGGCACCTTGGAGGTGTGCTGTGGCTGAAGGGAGGTGGAGAAGCCTTGGCTGAACTGCACTCTGCATTTGCCCACCTACACAGATAAGCAGTGGAGTGGAGTCTGCCAGTACCCCTCATGCCCAGAACTAGAAAGCCAAGTAATTATAGTTCTTGATACATGGGGTCCTCTCTTCTGCCAGGCTGCTTAGAATCAAGGAAAACACCCTCCTCAATCCCCCTCTGGTTCAGCGGGATATTGGAGGTCTGGCCCTCCCCATTCTGTCCTATCTCACAGACCAGCAACCCTAACAAGAGCAGAGAGATGGGTAAGCTCTCATGCTTCTTCTCTCCAGTCCATTTTTGCCCCCAAAGGGTATCTGGAGAAGTCAAAACACACCTCTGAGTTCCCTCTTTGGGCAGACCAAAGGTGACCAGAGATCCTGTGTTGGGCAGTTTTTTGTGTGAAGTGCCTGTCTACAAAGTGCCAAAAAATGCTGATGGGAACTGCTACTTTCAATACAAGGGCTCAGGACTATCTCCTTGGCTCTGGAGTCTTTGGTTCCCAGGGCTGTGCCAGAGCCAGGACCCAAGGATGAGGGGACCTGTAAAGCTAGGGCTGTGGAGAGAGCAGGTTCAACAACAACAAGAAAGAGCAAGATACCAGGACGTTGTCCTTGTCATCATGGTAGAGTAGTGGGTGCCGCAGCTGTCTCCGGATATGTGTATGTGTAGAAGACCCCTGGAAATAAGTAGCTGCAAACTTGGGGAAGGTGTACTCTTCCAAACCATCTGCTTCCTCTTCTAGCTCCACACTCATGGGAACCATGTCCAGGTCCACTTCCTCCAGCTTGTTAGGCTTTGTTTCCAAGTCCTGTGCAGAACATGAGGAAGAAGCATATTTTCTTTTACTGAACTCTGATATTCTTATGTTTGGCTTTGCTCTTTTTTTTTCCCTCAGTCATAGGTCTTCCAGAATTTGCCTTTCCAGCTAATCCCAAAGCCATTTACAGCTGCTACCAACAGATCATTTGGACTCCGAGCTCGTCCTTCTGAAATGCATCCACTCCATATGGCCTTCCCATCTTGGTCCTTCCATCTTGCTGATGGAAAATACAGGTGTTAATGTTCACATCCTGTACTAATCCACACCATTCTATTCTGCCCAACCTCTTTCTACACAATTCCAACCTCCACAGTTATCAGGACAAGTATATCCCAAATTTTGCTTTCAAGAATATGGTGTAACTGTGGTCATGAACTTTCAGCTTGTTTCAGGCAGAAAATCACTGAGAGCACTGTCAGCAGAGCATAAGTTTGGTGCCAAAATGCAGCAGATGGCACTGTTTGTCTGGGCCAAAGAAACAAATGTGCAGTTTGAAGCTCTATAGTGCCTAAACTGCATATGACCAAAAACTTTTGGGAACTGACCTCTGCAAGTAGATGCCTCACTGACTGGATGACCAATTTGGGGGATTCTTTCACTGTACAGAAGTTCATTAAACAGAACTGACCACTGATGGAATTCCAACAGTCAGTGGGCTTACACAAGGGATAAGCACAACCCATTACCAGTCTGCAGCTCTGTACCTCAAAACCCAGAGGAGCCTGTCCTTCTTGGCCTCCAATCATAGAAGGTAAAAACCCAAAAATTTTGTCAACCATTTCTTGGTCACTGATAACATCATGATTTGTTGGTTTATTGGCAAGCGCGTTCCTCCTTTGTCTTGCTTCTGCCTCCTCTCTCTCCTGAGTTGGCAGGTGTTCCTTTAAACACAGAAATAGGTTAGGCATGACTTGAACATGAACATCATGAATGAAAATCTTTCTGATAGAGTGAAGGGGTCTGAAGGATGAAACACTTTTACAAAGGTGTGTGACAGCGAGGTCCAGCTCTGCCAGTGCAGTGCTGAAATGAGAAGTCAAATCTTGCCTATGTCAAGCTGTCACAAAGACCTGGCACATCAGCAGCAAGGCCCTGCTCTTACAGTTGTCTTTATGGACAGTGGGCCTATTGAAAATGATGTGCAATTATTCAAGAATTTTATCAACAAGAGATAATACAGGAAAACCACAGAATTTCTAACAGCAGAAAACCCCACAATATTTACAATTTTAAAATGTTTTGTGTCAGGAGACTTGTAATAGCGTTGGGCGTATTTGGCTGAAGTGCCAGTTTATGCTGCAGTCAGAAATGTGTGTTTGCCTTGTTGTCTTTTCAAAGCATCATACAAACAGGTTTACAACTATGTCTTTTCTTTAAATATAGCAGTGCTCAGATGTTTGCTCGAGTGTTCAGGTGTGAGCTGGGCAACACTGGCCACTGCACCTCCACCAACATACCTACCTTTTGTAATCTCACAGCTTCTTCCCTTGCTTTCGGTGGCCCCAGGACTTGAATGAGATGCTTCTCTTCTTCCAAGTGGATATTCCTGGCTTCCAGCTTGTTCTGTAGACAACAGGGCCATTCTGTGACTGTTTGTACAACTGCTGAGCCAGCTCCCTTCTGCCATTAACAAACTGTCCACACCAGGACTTTGTCCCAACGGAAGCTCAGTTCTAGATTTGGCATTTTAGGGAAAAGGCCACAGGCAAAAATCTGCAAATTCACTTTGTCCTGTTTGTACTGCATTAGTGCAGAAAGGAAATCAGGGAAAAGCCTCCCATATACTATGGACTGCCAAGGGCTGGTAGCATCTACCAAGACACACTGCATTGGGATTCCCTTCTGAATGGATCCCTGAGTCCCATTATCAGGCCTTGGTGTAGAAATTGATCTCCCCTTGCAGGACTGGGTGATAATACACACAGATCTTATCTTTTCTCCCTTCTGTCAAAGCCACTGCAGCTGTGTCAGGGAAGTTTTGATCCGTGATAACGATCACACAAAGCAAATGTAATCAAGATCAGTCTGCTTAACACTCTGTTTTTGTACTTGGCAAGAGTTCAAAATAAGATGCCCCAAAATAAATATTCACACCCAATGCTACGTTGAGGCAACACTTGCTGGTCATGAAATCTCTATTGGAATTTCATAGAAACAATGTGTTCACAAGGTATCTGTAAGCATTACCTCCCCCTTCATCCTCTGGTAGGTTTGGCGAGCAAACATGCCCCTTGCATATGCCTGTATGACACACGCAGCTTTCTTCTGCTCTGCTACCTTCTGACGCACCAGATAACCACGGCACATGGCCTGGAGCCTGATGATCCGAGCCCGGGTGGCCTCATACTGCTGAGCCAGCTGCCGGCTGCGGTAAAGGGCCTGCAGGCGCCCAAAGCCCAGCAGCACCTGTGGGTGGTGCAAAAGGAAGAAGTCATTATGGTTCCAAACCACAGAGATGGGTTGGGATATAGGGTGGGATGAGTAGAAGACAACAAAATTTGGTAGCTGGATAAAAACACTGGAAGTGGCTAATGTAGTATTACCCTTTAAGCTTTGTTTTCTACCAGTAATAGGCCTTTAAAACTAGTATATAGAGTTATTTGGGGCATCTGTTCTAGGGAGTGGGTCCAAAAAGTGGCAATGGTAGCCTGGAATTACAAGGGAAGGAACAGGGCAGAAATGAAGCCAAGTGCATGGAAACAAATGAACAAAGTCACATCCTTAGAGTGATGGATGTGGCAATGCCAAGAGAAGCAGCAGAGGAGGACAACAGCCTGGCTCTTCAGACGGGAGTTGCATCACTGATGCAGAATAGAGAATGTTTCTGACTGAAACTGGCAGTTTCTCCTCCTGCCGGTCTCAAGTGGGATGTATGGGATATAATAATAATAATCCCTGCCACACAAATACACAATCTGTGAGTGTTCCCAGTTTCCCTCACCCAGAAAATGCACCATTTATAGAAGATCAGCCAATATTTTTCACACAGAATCATACAGAATCATCAAGGATGGAAGAGACCTTCAAGATTATCTAGTCCAACTGTCAACCCAGCACCACCATAACCACTGCTAAACCATATCCAGGTGCCACATCCAGATGACTTCAACATGTCCCAAGATGGTGACTCCACCACCTCCCTAAGCAACTTACTCCAATGCTTGACCACTCTGTCAGTGAAAATTTTTTCCTGATATCTAATCTGAATCTGAACCTCCCCTGGCAAAATTTTTAATGGTGTGAGATTGATATAATGACTTTTCTGGTAAGTTTTTACAAATTCACTCTTTTCCTGTAGCAGTTTTGAAAGACACTTTGCTCATAGCATGGTGGGGATGCACAAAGGCTAGGCTTGGGTTTCTGACTATTAGAAGTGTGGGATTGCTCATATGTCAGGTCACTGGAGCCAGGCCTGCCAAAGGTGATACGGGTTCCTATTTCACCAGAGAGCAGAAATATCACAGGTTCAGCAAGCCCTGAGAAATCCCTGAGCCCTCCTTGGACTTTACACCTTTCTTTACACCCTGTCATCTTGTTTCTTCTCCCTTCAGTCGTGAATATCTTCATTCCTAATACTCCACTCAGTCTGGCAGGGCACACACACAAATATATATTCATTGATACACCTTCATCTTACCATTCTGAATTCCTTCCGGCAGCAGTAGCCTCTCCAGGCTGACTGAATGGCTAAAGCAGACTTCCTCTGTTTCAGGAACTGCTTCCTAAGCAGACAGACAAGTGAGGTGACAAACAAGAGGTTATCTCTATTGCTTCTTATGATAGTAGTAAAGAATAAGGTGGCACTTTTGTTTCCTTTTGTGGGATGTCCATGGTCTGATGTCAGCCTTGTTTGCTGCAAAAATACTCATAGCAACTGCCAACCAAATTAATCCCTGTGGTCAGAGAGCTCTGTAGGAACTGAAAACCCCTCACATCAAGACTGGATAAGTTAACCTCCCCACCTAATAACCTGTTGCTCCCCAGTGTTTTGCTGCCGGGACAAGGAGTCCATCTGAGCAAGATGAACCTCCTGTGGTACAAGCTGTCACACTGCAGCTGAAAAAGCAGCACATAGCTCCAATGGTTTAAAAGTAAAAGCAAGTTGAGGCTTTTGATTTGGATACTCTGTTGGATAGCAGGCAGAATCTGAAAAAAAGAGCCAAGTTTTGGGGCATTTGTGTCATGCTTTTTAGTTCTTCCTTCACTATGGTCAAGAGTATTTCTAAACCAAACCAATATTCAGTCGTATATCATGGTTCTGGTTGAAGGGAAACAAGATCAATGAATACAAATCATGATGTAAGGCATTTAATGAGGACAAATGTTTATTTGACAGTGACTGAATTTCACTTCTCAAGATATTTCAAACTAAACTAGACACAATGCAAGAATTAGGCATCTTTGGCAAAAAGAAGGACTATTTAGTTTCTATCTGATTATTTTCTACATCTTACGTCAAAGAAGCATCCTAAATAAGAGAATTCTTGTAGCTCTGAGAAGGGCACAGATTCCATGGAGATTTTCTGCTTTCCAGATGTCTGCTGTTTACTAGAAATATTAAGAGCCAATGCTCCTTTCAAGCCTTTCCTTTCATACATGCCACAGCCCTGCATTTTGAAAAACATCATGAAAATAACAAAACTGAGCCAAAACAAATCTTTGTCCAACATCTACATAGATACACTGTGCATTGTTACATGATGAGCATGAAATTTAGGACTGGTGGAAGGTATAGACTGATACATTTCATACTCAAAAATGCTACACAGAGTGTGTTCAGCTGCACCACAAAGATAAATTACTTCAAACTAAAGCGAATTCCCTTCTGTAAAATCACTGACCTGTCCTTCAATCCTCTCATCACCTTCTGGATAAGAAGAACCTTATCTGTGAGTACATTTTGGCGTTGCAGCTCCAATACAGTGTCATGATGATCCTGTTAAAAGAAAGTGTGGATATGCCAGCTTAGCAGACACACCTACAACCTCTGGAAATTAAATACATGATCTGTAAGAGGCCCAAAATCAGCATGATGTAGTGTAATGTAATTAAAATGCATTTATGGGACTAAGTAGGAAGAATGCACACCACCTGACCAGACCTGGTCTAGCTATAGCCATAAACAAACAAGAATCTGCCTGCAGCAAGACTGTTTTTATGTGGGAGTATGCTAAAGGCAAGGTGGTCCTCTGCAATAGTACACCGGTATCCTGTTGTTTTCTGTGCTCCAATACATTGCACTGTGCTGTTTCAGCTGCAATGCTGTAGCACAGAAACAGGAGCCTCTCCTACACCAAACTCTCTCCATTGAATTAATTGGCCTCCAAGAACAAAGATCAAACGTTCAGATTCAAAGGAGAGTTTGTAAGACAACCCAGTCCTCCTTGATCACCACTCTTGCACAAGCAGGCTAAGCTGTACTGGGAAGCATCCTGTTTTCATGAGAAGAGACAATAAACTGTCCTTTTTACTTACTTTAAGGAAAATCTTGTTCCTTCCAACTTGCCAGCTTTCATCCTTGCCCAGCACTGCTTCGGAGATGCTGATGCAGCTCTGTCGAGCATCATTCTTCAGCTGATGTGCAAAAGCATCATGATGTTAGGGCTTGACTGTGAAACACAGCAGCTGTACTATGCAAGGATCTACTGCCCTGCATTCCAAAGGGTGAAAAACAGAAACAGATGAGGTCTTTCAGGCCTCTGAGCTGACAGTATAACGAATTAAAGTGGTTCAGCTCAAATTGGCAGGAAGAGAAGGAACATGATTGCATGAACCAAATGTTCCAGGGTCAAAGTGTGAGGAGGATGTCAGTGACCTGAGAAGTGTATGATTACAGTAAAGAAACATCTGAGGGCAGTGGGAATGGGGATGTTACCCTGCCTGGGATGTCTGTGTGGAGCAGGCCAAGGACAGCTGGACCTCAAAGCAACTCTGCATTTTCAGCTAAGGTCGAAAGGAGTATTTAAGTGTTTAGCTATAATTACTGTGATGACAGTTCCTGTGATGACATCTCCTGTGCTGACAGCTCTCTCCACTCTGCCAGCAAGAACTTTCTGCCATGGGAAAGACTAAAGCCTCACAAGGAAAAGTTAGATTAGCCTTAAACCATCTTTTTGCTTACATACCTGTTGTCGAAGAGACCATGGCAGAAGAACTCTGTATCTCTCAAAGAACTCCTCAAAGCTGTAGCGAATTGGGTACCCAGCTTTCCTGATCTGAATGGTCTCCATCATCCCTGAATATCGCAGCTGTTTGATACATAGTTCCCGATCAAACAACTGAAAGGGAAAGAAGACAAGAAGAAGACTTAGCACTGAAAGAAGGTAAACATGCAGGATCCCTCAGAATATGTCTATTAACCTCCAGCCTCAGAGGGCCTGCAAAATGGCCTACTGTGCTTTTTTTAATTGTATTTTTCTTTAGTGCACAAGCAAAAACAAGTCACCCCCAAGGGTCTTCATGTTTGTGTATGTCAGTCCATTAACTTCAGTCTGGCTTTAGCAACCATTTTTCATTCTAGAACTGCAGTTTCAGATGAACAGTGGATTGATCATATAATTTTGCAGGTGTGAATAACTGCAGTAGCAACTTAGGCCTTTGGGCATACCATGTGAAGCATAGCAGGCATGCTGTTCTTTTCTTATTATTATTATTTAATCTTATCTGAGATCAAAAATTGTCTCACTAAGCCACATGCAGTGCTTCAAAAATTTTGAATTCACTTGACAAAAATCATACAATGTTTTAGAGTAGAACTGGGTTGAAATCCCCTGAGTTCCAGCCACGCAGCCTAATGACAAACTGACTCCTCCTGTAGTGTCAGATTAAGCCACATCACCCCTCTCACAAAATCCAACAGCTCTCCTATTCTCTCTCAGGCTATTTCAGAGTATGATCATTGTTGATCTCAATGTTTTTTGTTTGCCCCCTTGTTGAGGGGCTACAAACTATTCAGTTTTGTCTTTATCTTTACAGAAAACCTGCTATAACTCTGCTCAGGAATACACCTATGTGCTTTTTTCCTATCCATTACTCTAAGGTGGTTTTTTTTTTTAATGCTTTTATAAATTAACAACTCTGTATCCTTCTACTACGTTTATTGCAGGAATAGCCTGTACTCCAGCTCTTCTTGGATGCAACCAATACATCTATAAAATGCTACACAGCAAACGAGAGCCTTTTCTCATTACAAACTTTACCAAAGGTGAGAGTTTGTATTGTTAGAACATTACCAGTGGTTTCTTGTAGTCATTTGGCTTGATGCAGCGGATGAAGTATGGCTGGCACTGCTCAAGGATTTTCATTAGTTTTTCCAGGGATTGCTTGAATTGTCCTCCCAGTGTTGAGAGCCTCTTGGTGGTATCCAAGCCCTGGGAAGAGAAAGCACATGCTGACTGCAACTTCATTCACTGTCAGAGGCCAATTAATAAATATATTTTTGTACAGCATAACAGTATCACACAACCACCAGAAAAAAAAAAAATTACCTACATGGGAGCTAGATTGGCCGTCTGCATCTTAATTTGGGTTTATTCTTGTAAAGAAACCCCCCACTAAGTGCTTTCACCTACTCAGGCACTGAGTTCTAGCAGTGGGAGTGGTTGTGGTGGAAAGTAATTCCACCCACAGGAGCCCACACATATCTCTTCCACCCAAGGCTGCTTAGCCCCTTTGGCCTGGGTGCCAAACTGTGATTCCTGGGGGTGTGCCTGAAAGCTTGGTGAGAAACAGCCACTCCCAAAGCAGGAATAAACTCCACCCCAGACATTTTGCTGCCATCATAGCTAGAAATGCTAAAGATCCAGAACAGCCCATTCCTTAGGGATTAGGACAACTGATCACCTTGCTCATTAATACTATAGTAAGCAGTGAAAAGGCAAACTTTTACTGGAAGATAAGGTATGAGGTACTCCAGACTTCCCCAGCCTCTCTGACAGCACAGTTCCGCCTGTCTTTTTCACACAAATAATCACATTAGGCCTAAGTTTCTGCCTCTCGGTATGGGCACATTAAATTACAGTCACAACAGTACAGATTCCGAGTAACAAAAGGACTCCATTGGCCTTTTACATACAGGCAATGAGCTGATCATTGCAGCACAACACAGCTGGTTTGTTTGTATGTTTGTGGGGGGTTGGTGGGTTGTGGGGTTGTTGGAATGTTTTCAAAATAAATAATTTAAAGTCCAGTGGCTCCCCTCACTTCCACGGTCTTTAGGGTACCTCATCCTCCTGTTCTTATGTCTCAAGTGCTCTTTTGAACACTCAGATTTCCACTCTCTGCTTTACTACAGGGCAAGGCTGCCCTCCAGTGATCAATGACTCGTCTTTGGAAAACAGCTCCTGGGAATTTCTCGCCACAGCTCTGATGCATCTTAGGGCTAGCAAGCATCTGAAGTGGGTATGATAACAGCATATGCATTTTTTAGCTAAGTAAGGGTTAAAAATGATTTTCACTCTCAGGCCTTTCTGCTGTACCGTCAGTGGGATGGTCACACAAGGCCAAAGCGCATGCCCTCATGATCTCACACATACATTGTTAAAGCTGAATTTGTTGTTAATGATGACTTTTCTGCTGTGGTGTGTCAGGAGAGGAACTCGGAGACCTCAGGACAAAAAAATGTTTTCTGGCGCATCATTCATTATTCTTTTCTGTAGCCTGCTTCTTAGGCTTCCCAATGGTGGTCCCATTTATTTGAACATCAACAGCTAATTTCTGTGCATTTTGACATGGGGTAGCCCACATTTGGTATTTCTTTTCTTGACACACTGCTGTACATTTTTTTTCAATACACAGCCTTATTTATAGGGAAAAAACCCATTAGAGCATTAAAGCAAACCTGATATTTAATCTGGAGGTATTCATAGCATTTAAGAGATGCTAAGCCTTAGCATCTCTGTTGCTGCTTATACCACTTCTGACATTCTTTGCCCCCAGGATGTTTACCTGTCCTTGGCCAGGTGTTCTGGACAGCAGAAAGCCACACTGGGACAAAGATAAAAGAAGAAAGGACAAGATCAGAAAACAGGTAAGAATTGACAGATAACAGGTAAGATAGCAAGCTGACTGTTCTGTATCCTGACAGGAAAACTCAAACATGTAAACAGTAAAAGCAAAAGTACCTTCACATACTGGTGACACTACATAGGTAAATGTCCAGAAATCAAGGTATGTGGAAGTTGGAGCAGGACAGAGAACCTAAACTGTGCCCCACGCTGTTTCTAGTCCACTGCACTTCTCACCGTTATTTTCACTAGGCACAGACACACCAGGCACAGAGGAGTCTGTGATAATGATCCATCATGAGCTTTGTCACAATGTGACGTCCAGTTGATGACAACATGTGGGGAGGCATCACAACTTATGGTTTTGAGACAGCCTGCAGTCATGACTACACAGACGTCCAGGGATGCAGACCTGGGAGACAGGGCTGACACTGCACTTGTTTACAGCATGAACACCAGACCCTGACTTTTCATGCAGCCCCTCTGGCAGAAATAATTTGAATGAAAGAGATAGAGATTTGCAGAGACAGTGCGAAAGAAAGAGGAGGTCAAGAACAGCCAGAGCTTTATGGAAGGGAGGAGAAATGAGTTGTTTCTGCAAGACAGTGCCAGTAAGCCAACCTTGTAGACCTGGTCAGATCCAAGATGCCGGATGGTCCCACGTCCCAGACTAGGTGGGGCTGTTTCCACCTGGAAAATCTCTCTCAGGAATTTGTTTTTGGAGGAATGGACCACTTGCATTACATTAGCACTCAGCGTGTCACGATTTTTCTCCAGGAAATCTATAGGATGGAAACAAAATTAGTTTGTCACCTCTGCAGCCTGCTGGCTCTAGCACCACTCTGTCTAGCTAAAATCCACTTAATTTACAGTAACTTGCAGGTTGGTTTAGAATAATCCTCCTGACCTCCTGATCAACTTCAGATCAACACTGCCTTGGAGAGCCACATATCCAGGGCAGGTCATGCCTCTCCCTTCACCCTCCATATCCAGAAGAGATAGGCTCACCTTTTGATTCGTAAAAGACAACCCCAGCAAAGTGGCTGATGCCAAACTTGGTGTCATGAACACTCTTAGGTGGGATGTAGACTTTACTTTTACCATGGAGGGAATTGATTTTGACAAGCATGGTGGCTTCTGTGCCCTAGAAACAAATATAGGTAAAAAAGGATGGTTAAGCAGATTGTCCCCAGAACTGGCCTGTGCTCAGCAAACAGACAGAAGTGGTGGTTAGACATAACAAAAGCACAAAATCTGCCCTTATGTGTGTAGTAGATCTGGAGGAGGGTAGTGCCAGAAGTATCTTCCCTTTTACACACACTCCTGTCTCAAGCATCATGACAGAACACACCAGCAAGCACAGGGCCCTATGTTCTAGGGCTGTACACAAGGCCCCATAACATTACTAACATCACCAGGTGCACTGAGAATTTACCAGATCTTTGGACCTCATAAGCAAAGCCCCCCACCAACCTTCTCATGCCCTCCTGCCCAGGAAGTTGTAAGGGCTGCCTGCTCCTTCTCTTGGGCAAGCACAGTTCTTCTTGCACTCCCCAGCAGGTGCCAGACTCAGAGATCCCTGGGAGAATCCCTGAGCAGATCCCAGTCAGCATGCCCAGACCATGAGTTCCAGAGGCAAGGCAGTCAGCTGGGTGCTTCTCTTCAAGGGGTGCCATCATGATGCCATCCCCTCATGGGCCATGTGAGCTCTGTGCTCTGGCCCATGCCTGGGGCAGTGGGGGCTGTGCTCTCAGAAGTCACCTGCTCTGGGAATCACAGAAGAGATGCTTTCTTGATTGAACTGTGGGACTAGCCTCTTCTTAGGGAAGAAAGGGGAAAGCTGCCTGCCTGTACATGATCCTCTCAAATTGTTACCTGAAGGACTACAAGTGAGCTGAGGTAGGGGCTTGCTTTGCTGTACACCCTCCATTGTCATCTGATTCCTGCACCAACACTCCAGCTTAGCCTCACCATGCTCTGCAGACGATGAAAATGCTCTACAGGGATGTCTGAGATCAGATGTTACTTTCATCTCTGCTCTTCTGTTTGAGATGACTGGCCTTTGCAGAATAACGTTTCACAGAATCAACAGAATCATGGCAGACAACAGCCACAGGCTTTCCCTCATGCACTAAGCAGATCACCTTGTCATGGAAGAAGATCAGGTTAGTCAAGCAGGGCCCTTGCTGACTGGGCCTGATCACCTTGCTGTTCTGTATGTGCTCTGTGATGGTGCTCAAAATGATCTGTTTACGGCCTTCCCTGGCACCAAGGTCAGCTCCCACAATGGTGACATTGCTCAATTAAGTTTGTCAACTAGGGGAAGAAAGAGAAAGCTACAGCCCAGACCAACAGCACAGCAATACTCAAACAATAAACAATTCCAAAGATTTCCTAAGAAGCCCTTGTAAAAAGGTCTGGACTCCCTTCTCTGTCTGGAACAGCTGTAAGAGTTTCAACAGCAAGGCACCAGGAAGAGCACATTCCAGCAGAGAGCGAAGCAGTTGTATAGTGAGCTAATTTGAAAGAAACATCTATGGGGAGAAGATCTTGCCTCTCCTAATGTATCTGAAAGCCACTTTTGCACTTTTGTGTATCTAAACCCAAATGTTACCTGTGAGCTGTGTGCAAAGCCAGGCATTTATGAGTGAAACCAGAAATTTACCTTTGGGAACCTGCTCTCTTCATCAATGAGGGAGATGATATTCATGGGCTTGAGTGCAATGACTTCCAGAGCCTGGCGGTTATCAGTGAAGTCAATGTTGTTCCAAGCAATGTGCTCTGCAAGGTATTCCTCTTGCTCCAGCTTGAAGACATGGTGCACGAAGAACTGCTGAAGGTGCTCATTTGCAACATTAATGCACAGCTGCTCAAAGCTGAAGAAGGACAAGATAAAAGCCCATGGTCATCCTTGGCCAGTGCCACACTGCTCTCTGCTATTTTTTTATCTGGTTTATTTGTTTATCCTCTGCATTAAATGCATATCCAGATATACCACTGCCATATTTCACAGTGCTGGTGACCACGATCACTGCATGTTGCTAATCTCAGCAATACAAGGGAGGTATTTTCTGCCATAGCAAAGACCAGCAGCAAAGAGCCAGCTGATGACTGAATGTTGTTAAGTAGGCAAGAAAAGATCTTTTATGTGTTTCAAGAAACTCCAGAGATAAAGGGAAACAGGTAACTGTGAAAATCACTTGACTTATGAGCGTGTGACAGGTTTTTGCTTGCACTAGCACTACCACTTCTTCTGTTAGTTACTCCTTTATGCTGCACCTGAGTATCATTACATGGTACTTGCTGTGGCACACTACGTGTGCCTCTGGGGTGCTCACCACAGTGAGGACCCATGGGGACTGCAGACCTGAACAGCACAAAATAACAGGAGAGAACTCAAAAGATAGAAGACAGACTGTAGAGATCCCAGAATCTGTTCCAAAAGTCACTGAGGAATATTATCTGGTTGAAGGCAAGAGGCTGAAATGGATTGCAGAAGATTGCAGAGTATGTGCTGATGGTTTGTGGAGAACTGATGGTACCTGACAAGTGAGAGAGCTGCTGCTCCCCCCTTCCCCCCAAGAGAAGGGCAGACAGAAATGGTGCTTTGGGAATGGAAACACCAGTGGCAGTGGAAGAGACAGCAATGACATGCAGTAACACAATGGTGTGCTGGCCAAGGACTTTATACTACATGCCAAATGTATCCCACGAGACATTATAAAATGCTATGGACCAGGAAGGTTTGGTACAGAGACACAGGGATATACTACATCCTCACGTAGTGGCTGCCTGCTCATAGTAGCACCATAGCCATCTCCCCTTGGAAAATTCCTCAGGTTCTGGAACAGACATGTGCAATGGCTGCACTAAAATGAAGGCTGGGGAAGGAGGCAGAAACATGATCGAGACTGAAGAAAAATGGAATCTGCATGATCGTAATTGGGAAAATCCAGTAATGGAATTTTCACCATTTTTCTGAGAATCAGGATGATGATGAAAGAGCATGTGTCTGTTTTTTAATTCTTTCCCTTTACATCAGCTGCTTTCACCTTCCCAGCAGATTGCATCTGGAGTCTCCTACCTGTTGTTGCTGAAGTTTTCAAACCCAAAAATGTCCAGCAGTCCAATGGATTGACGTCTATCTTTAGGCTTCTGAGAAGCTGGGTTGAAAATGGCTGAGTTGATCTTGTTCACTATCCACAAGAAAATCTGTCCATATATACCCTGAGAAAAATAATGAAAGAATTAGAGCCCATCATTAGAGTCTTTGGATGTATCTTACTGCTTGTTATTGTGCTGTCAAGCTATGCCTGAGAACTGCAAGGACCTGGAGCCCTCTGGGTCAATGTTTATCACATAAGGCTCCTCAGGCAGGAAGAAAGACAGCTCTGAAAGCATCCCCAGTCTTTAAACAGGGAAGCTGTGAGCACCAGTACCTTCACAAAGGCATCCCTCCCATCAGCAGCTTGAACCACATTCAGAGGCCTGGACACACTTTCTCCTCGGACAATGATGGAGAGGTTTGTGAGGCTGTTCTGGAGTTCACTGGAGTCCACCTGGAGGAACAGTCATAGCAACCTGGTCATGCCAGGGGATCCAGCAAAGTTTGTATCAGGAGGAGGGCTATGACAAACTGCTTGTCTAGCAGCATCCACTGGCAACTTGATGTCCCAGTTAAAGGTCTCCTGGCTTGGAGAGACATCTGCAGCAGCATGACTGGAGTGTCCCTCGGCAGGACAGAGGGAACATGCCTGTTGAATGTGCATTCCTACATAAACTCCAGAGATGTGCTCTGCCAGTGTGCTTAGGGAACAAGGGAGAAGGAAGAACCAACAGGAGAAGATGGGAGTCCGTTACCTCCAGCAGTTTGGTGGCAATGGAGAAGTGTGGTGAGTCCATCACATCGGAGCAGTCCAGGTTGTCGTACACGGCCGCTGCAAGGAGGAAACAGCCAATCTCAGGGGGAACCGTCACTTTTTTTAATGTAGCTGTATTTCTGTGACCCCGTTGTGCTGGGAATGTGGCAAGGCACTCAGTTCTCATTTGAAATTGACAGGTTTGGTGATTTTACCAAGGATGGTCCTGATTTCACCCAAGGATCCTGGGACCTACATGGCTCTCTCAAGTCTAGAACATCAGGCTGGAAACAGCAGCCAAACTGAGAAGTTTATTAATTTAAAATAGTAACTATTGGGGATCTGGGGAAGTGATATCTGACTCCAGAAAATGTGTTTCTGAAAATATTTGTCCTGTGTATCTGGCTTGTGGGAAATTTAGAAAACAAAGGGGAATAAAAGAAATCCCTAATTTTAGTAGCCAGTATTAATCCAAAGAATCCAGCTGGCATCACTGTATTGGCCCTCTGTATCACAAAGCAAGGAGTTTGCTGGCAGGTGTCACACTGTGCTTGTCCATACCAGAAGTGCACCTATGCAGGTGAGTGTTCAGCAGACTTAAGCAGGAGGATGACTGCTATTATCTCCATGGCAAACATCACTCCTGTGTCCTCTGGCTTGTTTAGAACAATCAGCAAATGTAACGTGACATTATACTCTGTTGTTTCAGTTTGCATGATAAGGGCCTATTTACAACCGTGGAGACCTGACAGCATGATAAAATAATAAGATGCTGTTTTTCAAAACACTTGGCAGTGGAGTCACAAATCAGAATTTCATGGTGCTTATCTGCCTGCCCTTCCAACTCTGTTCACCTGCTAATACAGGGCAGAGCAGCACAACCTAATCTCTGCAGGTGGAAGCAGGAAGCACCCTTACCATCGAATCTGAGGAAAGGTAAGCACAGGCAATGCTGAGTTTACCTTGGAACTCTACATTCCCTAGGTGCAGGATCGCAGCCAGCAGCTTGCTGATGTCCCAGTGCTCAGAGTCTGAGAACATGAGGATCTTCATAGCCGAGCGGATGTGGGCATAATCCTTTGCATCATTCCGCCCATCGCAGGACATGCAGTTGCCCTACAAGCACCAGACCAACAAGTAAGGAAAATCCTCCTGGTACCCAGACAAAGAAGAAAGTACCTGCAGACTGAAAAACCTTTGTACACAGTGTGGCTATCCTGTGAGTCCACAAGGACACAAGGTAAAAACCTATTTAGACATTCTGTATCCTCTTCCCATGGTTGTATCTTCCTTCATCTTTACTCTCAAAAAGAACCCATTAGCAGAGGGCTCAAGAATGCATTTCTCCAGGGCTAGACTGATTACTGGGGAAGCCAAAAGCAAAAGCTGAGGGGAAAGCTGCTCTGGAGCAGAAGGACAGGAAGCTTTGACAAGGTTACCTACATTTACAAGGCCATACCTGTTTCTTTGGTTTCCTCTCTCTGCCTTTTCAATGGAAAATTAAGAGCCCTCATCCCAAACCAAAGCAAGTCAGATTGGATAAATACTAGAAGGCAGATCTCAAAAAAAAAAAAATACTCAGTTCTAGTGGAAAGTATACGGAAGCATCCAAGGCAGCGTCAGAAGAACCTTCAGCAAAGCCTGCACAGCAGGTCCTAGGATGCTGCTCCTGATAGAAACTATTTTCAGCCCTAATGGAGATAGGGAAATGCCTTTTTGATCCTTGCTGTTTCTGACAATATAGTGCGATTATTAAAAAAATGAAATATTACTAGACAATTCAGTTTACAGCATGTAAACATGCCAGCTTATGCCAACAGCTGAGCTTAAACAAAACCATGGATATGTGCTCCTTTAATCCAATCCTCCTCTTTCAGTGTCACACTGCCCTACTGCAGACACAGGGGTCTTTAGATGGAATGGCCAATGGATTAATTGCACTAATCACACTCATCAGCTTTCCTGCAAGATCACTGCTATTTTGAAAACATTACATTTGAAAAAATCTCTGCAACTTTAATGGTTTTGCTTTTGAGACTCCAGAAACAAATTATAGACTTTTTTCTTTTCCTAGAAATTAGATGCCCAGCTCCAACTAATTCCAGTAGAGGCAGGACTTAAACCCATTTTTCCCACAGCTGTAGAACAGCCCAAATCAAACCAGCTGGCATATTTAATATGAGGTATCTACACAGGCTAAAGGACAGGATTTTCACAATGACTTTCATGTCCTATACCACTCAATTAGCTATTTTCAAAAAATCGCACCTATCAAGATCCCACTTCTGCCACAATGGCATCATATACCCAGACATGGCCATTAACATCAATCATGGGAGATTATGTTGAATGCCAGCTGCCTGCATTATGTTATAAGATTTATTAGATATAAGGACTATGATTCTTATTCATTTTCCTCTAAGGTACACATATGTGATTACTGTTCTCCCTAGCGTGAGATCCCTTGCATTTCTCTGAAACCTGAGTGTCTGGGAATGTGGGGGATGTTGTCCACATTCTGCTTTAACATGTCCTTTATGTTTCTTAAGTCTGACCTTGACAGAAAGTATTGACCTGCCACAAGCTGCTTCTCCCAGCAAGCAACTACAATCACAAGAAGCTGCAGATGGTAGTTACCAAATATGAACAGTCCTTCCCTTAGAGTACCAGAAGCAGTAACATCAAAAGTGCTGTGAGCGTCAGTTTCGGATACTTATTGTATTGTCCACCAGTGAGCAGAGGGATAACAGAGAATAAAGCAGAGATTTTTACCATAGTGAGATAAGTGTACTCTGAAGCAGTGCCCAGATTCAGCATCTTTTTCTGCTCTGTATTCATCCCCATTAGCATGCAGTAGAAGATGTGATAGTTCCTCTCCTCTGGAGCCTAAAAAAGAAAAGAAAGAGGCCAATGGACAGCCTTGTCAGGATAAGCTTCTAACACAACAACAGGCAGAATGTACACCTGCCAGTGCCCTCACCTGCCGGCAAACCCGGGACTTCTCCAGGAGAAACTGTTCTATCCGGGCTCCTTCTATCACACCATTTTGGTTGAAGTGAATATCAATGTATTTCCCAAAGCGGCTTGAATTGTCATTTCGAATTGTCTTGGCATTTCCAAAAGCTGAGGGGCGAGGGACAGAGATTGCAGCTGGATTATTGCAGTTCATGAACATCAAGCCTGTTTTTTTCCCTTCTATTTGCTGCTAGTATTTACGTTGTGTTCCAAATGACAGTGCTGAGAAGCACTGGAGAATGTCTTGTCTCAGTCTGCCTCCTGAAGAGAGGGGCAGGCATACTGTACACCCAGATAATTGGGTCCTAAAAGACATATTCAGATGATCCAAATGTGGTCTATATCTGGCCTGCCAAGAGATCTGGTCAAGTGTGAAGACCTCCAGAAGGATTTCCTGGGAACATGTTGATCCCTGTACAGAGAAAGATGGGTGTCTCAGGGAGCTGCCCCACAGATACATCCGTGCTTGGACACTCACTTTGCCACTATCTAAGGCAAATGCTAAACCAGAAGGCTTTGCCTTGGGCTCTGCATTCCCCTGGACTCTTGTGCTCCCAGCAGTTCCAGGTTCAATACTACAGTGGCACCTCCTCCTACAGCATGAGAGCAAAGCTTCTGTGGACTGCATGGGAACATGCCAGAAAAGTATAGTGAACATCTACAGTGTATCACCAAGTGTTTCAGGGGGGGTTACCAGTTAAGCAGATACAATGGTTCACAGATCTGATTTTTTTTATCCTGAGATAAATGTGGTAAATCAGCCTTGTTTGCTAAATAACCCACCTTCCAGAATGGGGTTGGCCTCTAGGATCTGCTGCTCTATCCAGGAATGCTGGCCACTGACAGCTGCCAAAAACTGTAGTATTAGCTTTGTGCTTTCAGTTTTACCAGCTCCAGATTCTCCACTGCAGTAAGAAACAAGATCATTACAGGCTTCCTTTCTTTTTTTGGTAAAATGGCAGACCAAGTTTAAAAAAAAAGCAAACCAAAAATCATGTAAGTTTACCCTGTGAATGGCAGATCAGACTGTCTTTCATAGAGGGCTGGAAAAACTGAGTCTTTCACCTTCGGCTCAAATTTAAGTTGTTTTATAAACTTAGGCTGAGAACTAAATTCTCCCACCAATTGAAAACAAGCAAATCCATGGAAGACATTCTGTACCTGTGCAAATTAAATGACCACTTGCTTTTCCTCTTTATTGCATTACCAGATTGTCAATGCTAGTTTTAGCACATCAACTGAGTTGACACAGCTATAATCAGACACTATTTCAATGAGATTATCTGGTTCTTCACATTGATGACAAAGAGAAAATGGATTCTTTATAGGATGAAGAAAGCTTCCCTCCATCTTTGGGTTAGCAGAGGTTATTTCTCTACAGGAAATGGCTATTCTCAGAAACCACATGTAACATAAATATCTTGTCTCCAAGGTAAAAGATAGCCCTACATCACACAGGCTCAGGTGTTATGTTTCTGTATGTAGCAACCATGTGAAGAATGTACAACCACATTCAAAGATTCTGGGGGAAAACAATGGACTTTGGAAATACTTTGCTTATACTCTACATTTTGCAGCCCTAACTGAAAATAAAGAAGCAGGGAAGAAAATATTTCCTTCCTGTTGTTTCTAGTCTTATCTGTGCCCTTCCATTTGGAAAGTCTCCTATGTCCACAAAGGTGCCCCAAAACCATGCCAAGACTTGGTTTCTGCTATTTGTCCTCTCCAAGTCCAGTCACCTGATCACACAGCACTGGTCTCTCTTATTCCTCTTCATATTGAAGTAACAGTTGTCTGCAATGGCAAAGACATGAGGTGGAAGCTCTCCAATCCTCTTGTTACAGTACAGTCGGATCTGATCCACTGTGTAGAGGGGCAGCAGCTGGTATGGATTCACTGCTACAAGGATTGATCCTGTGTAAGTCTGGAAAACAGTTGTGAGTATTATTGCTAGAGCAAACCTGCAAAGAAGAATACAACCAAAGCCACTCACAGTATAAATCTAAACAGAGACAGGAGGGAAGCCTGGGATATCATAGCAACACTTGGGTGAGGCTGAGAGCCCAGTTCCTCACTATCAGCTGCTGCTAATCATCCCAGGATAAGGAGGGTTTTGCCCAAGGAAGAATGCTATGTGTAATCTTGCCAAATCACAGCTCAGTTCTGTCTCAAGCTGAAGTACGTGAAAGTCCAATTTGACCTGGCACTTTTGTGTTATCATAAGGTGTTTTCCAGTGTTTTTTAAAGCTACGTTTGTATCCTAGTGCAGATGTAGCTGAACTTTGCTAATGGGCCAAGTTATAGTTGTGCCATTCATACAGTGATTTAGAAACATTTATATGCAGCACCACCAGTGAAATGAAGGAGGCTGTTGAAGGCTGTGGAGATGCAAGGCAATAATATTGTTCAAAAACTACATTAAACAACTGCAGGCTGCTAGAGTCTAATATAACAGGTCTGTACATACACCTTGGTAGTTATAACTGCAGCTTCTATAAAATCAGTCCTTTTTAAAACTAAATATCATCACACCTATGTCATAAGTTGCAGCTTCTCTCCAGTACTATATATAACATGGGAGGCAAAGCACGGAAAAACCTGAATATTAATTATCGTATTACAAACTGGAAACTAAGGAACAAAGAAAATAAAAATGCCAAATTGCCCAGTTGCAGATAAAACTTTTAATGGACAAAATATCTAGGTTTATTCATCAGCCATCTTATTGCATCAAAATCAAGTACATGTTGGCTTGGACTGAGGGACAGTTGAAATCATGTCACTGTGTACTAGTCAGGCTGATCCTGCAGGTAATAGCAGCACTAAGCTGTAACATGGGCTGGATTTAACTCACTGTCAGTGACTGGTGTTAATGATTGCTCTGGGAGAAAGTAAGTGGGGTCACTATCTGTGCCAGCACTGTGGCTGAGGGGCTGCTGGTGGCTCTCTGCTTCACAGCCAAAGTACTCGAGTGAAAGAAGAGAAAAACTGTGTTGTGTCTCCGTGGCACCCTCAGTCAGTAAAGGAGTCAGAGGGCCCCATGTGTGAAAGGCTCACAAGCTGCTCAAGTCACTTGTTAAATGTTGAGGCCATTCCTGGAAGTGACCTGGCTGTTCCTGGAAGTGACCATGGCACTCACATAGATTTTGTGCTCCTGGTGTCGGATGAGGAGGTTGTGCACCATGCCAGCTTCATGGAGATCCCCGAGGCGGATCATGTCCTCTACCCCCTGGACAGAGGAGGGGTGCATCAGATGCACCATGTGCATGTTCCGAGCCGTGATCCAGTGTTCCTGACAAAGGGAAGGCACAGACTTTAACATGTGATGCTGTGGCTCAGAGGCAAGCAAAGGGGAGCTGGTTAGGCTAGAGTGAGTTTCAGCGTAATGCATGCTCAAGCAAGCATGTTCTAACAGGCAGGTGACTGGCCTACAGGAATTAATTGGTTTGCTGCTCCCCAGGACTAGATGGTTTAAAACACTGAATGAAGCCATTCAGTTGGATTCTGAACAGCACCAGTTTTAACACTTGTTCAGATCACAACTCTGTCATCACAGGCAGAATATTGTATGAGGTAGGAATAATCTGATTTCAGTGGGATGATCTTTCCACCTAAAGCTTCACCAAATTTAGGGATTGGAGCCCATCCATTTCCTTTTCCTAACCACATAGATATAACATCTGTTTCATGAAGCTTTGAATCTTCCATGTGCTTGGACCTGGAGATGCCAGATGACCATCTTATACTTGCCTTATTTCTATAGTCTCTTATTCAGTATATCCTACCAGACATTATCAAAGTCAGACCATCTGGATAGATGGAGCTTTGGTTTGACCCAACAGGGCCTTCTTTTGTACTTTGTACTTTTAAATTTTATGTTCATTTTTTACAGAAGGTTAAAGCATAGCCCACCTTGCCTTCATCATCCTCCAGCAAGATCCGTCCTGAGTCAGATTCCTTCACAACTGCCCCAATAGGGACATTAAATTCACTGTTTGGTTGAGTGTCCAGCCACACATGGTCACCCTGGGGAGAAAAAATTACTGTCAAGTACAGTGACATACTTGATGCCATGTAGCTCACAGGCAAACACCTCTTGGTCTTCCTTTTTCAGTGATTTGACTTCTTTAGCAGTGTTTAACTGGGTAAGTTCTTACTGCTTGCAGGCAGTACATTCACAGACCTCTGAATTCTACTCCCAGCTCCTCAGCTGAGCTGGAACATGTCTTTGGACAAGTCATCAAACCCAGCTGTCTCACAAGAGGAAATGAGGCAACACCTTTTCCAAGGATAGAAATAATGCAGCTCCACTACCTCTCAGAGGCTGGCTGGGGGCACAGTGAATGCTGGGGAACTGCCTTGGAGCCTCACATGACCTATGGTATCCTCTCAGAAGAGATTCTTGAGAACATAGACTTTACCAGAAAAAAGAAAAGCAAACAAACAGATGTACAGACTGGATGCCTGGAAATGTAGAGGGCTCTGTTGTGAAAATTTTTAGATATATATTTTTCCTACTATAGCTGAAATGTGAGTGCATCCATGATCTCTCTTAGGAAAAAAATGCACCAACATTCTTTATCGAGCCCAATTCCTCTCTTCTCATTTGTAGAGGCTTGGCAACACCTGGCCCCTCTGCAGAGCAAGAACTGCTCTGCTGTCCCTAGAGGAATGAGTGAGCCACAGCTGCCCTTTCCTAGGAATGAGCAGCATCTTGGTGTTGCCTGAACCAGTGTCCTGGTTATACTCCCCTACTCCAGGCCCTCAGGAACACCTTCTCTTGCTCTAGGCCCTAATACAGATTCAAAGAGAAAGATGGAATAGAAACTGAATGAAGTTGTAGATCAGTGGAGTTTCTAGCTATGTCTTGTCACATACAACTTCTGTCACACACCATAATATTGATTGTCATAGTTTCAATGTTTCTCCTGAAAAAATTATTTCTTTTTCCTCTCAAAATACTTTGTGGCTTACATTGAAAACCAAACAACCAGTGTAAAGCATCTATAAACATTGCACAAGATTATGAAGATGTTACAGCCTAACAGCTCTCATTTGTGTTGAATAAAACTCCAGAGCTAACTTGTGTGGTTTCAGTGCCACACCCTGTGACAGAGGTCACCTGCTCAACAAGACCATGGCCTGGTGAGGCAAGATACCTCTGTTTACCTAATCTAGGTTGAAATTATTTTATACCTTTATACCTTATATTATACCTTTTATACCTTTATACCTTTTATACCTTGTTGATAATAGATTATTGCTACTTTCTTTTTGATTGAGCCATGATGTTAAGGTAATTTTCTCCTCTTTGGGCCTCAGACTAATCACTCAATCAGAGCAAAGCGTAAGACTTACCTTTCTGAAAACCACCATTATGTTTCAGATCACTGTATGCAACCTGCATGCCAAGAACACAATGTTAGGCCAGAAAAAGGCTTTGATGAGAACGGACAGCGGGCTTTCCTCGCAAAAGAAAAAGACAACAAACCCCATCAAAATGTCTTAAAATGATTTTGTTAAAGCAGAAGAGATCATAATAAGCTACACCCAATATAGAAACAATGACACCATCTACACAAACCAAAGAACCTGCAGCACTGGGGTGTCGCTCTGAGTTCTACCACAAAACACTAGCGATGCTCTCAGCCCTAAAGATTTCACTGTGCACATTTTCATACCAAATAGTTCTCTCAGTCAAGTGCTAGGCACAATTGTTGGCAGAGCTTCAAGGCTGGCTCACTAATAAAAAGACCCCACAGTGCAATGTGATTGGATGCGTGATGGAACTACCTTTGGCTGGTTCAGTGACTATCCCAGAGAGACAGGTTTAATTCATACTTTCCTGAGCTGAGCTCCCTCAGACCCTCCAGCCTGAACCCACCACCAAACAAAAACAGAGGCCTAGAGTTCACCTTCCTTGGCTGGAATAGGAGAGATTGTAACAAGGCATGAACAGCAAAATAAGGGACTGGAGGAAACCACAATGAAATTAGGCACTCACTATCAAGAACGTAACAGTCAAAATATCAGTGGTGAGAAATCTACAGCAGTGCTTTAATTAAGCATTGATGCAGTTTAGGCTGTCCTAACCAAGAAACTACAGTCTTCAAAGCCAATTTCTGTCCCACAGACAGAGCTGGATTTTTGAGAGTGATTCCATGACTAGGATGATTTGCCAGCTGGTGTTTCATATTCTGTTATTCTTATGGCAAAATGCTCATGTTCTTATTCAGGACTCAGAAACTGGACCTGCGTATCAACTTCAACACTGGGATGGCCTGTTGCTGTGAGTGGTACCAGATGGCACAGAAGCATGGCCCTTGGCAAACATAGGCTAAAGATGGGCCACAGTCAGTGATTCACAACTGACAGGCACTTTTTCACCTACACCAGAAACCAGAATATGGCAAAAGAGTAGAACTGTTGACCCCGAACAAGGAGGGAGTGGCAGAGGCAAGCATGAAGACAGGCATACAGTGGCACAGCAAAGGGACAGCTGGCTCCGGATCCGGTCTGACAGCAGCCAAGAGCGGATGTGTAGTGAGGAGATCCCATATAATCCCAGGATACGCAGTTGCAACATTTAAAATGCTTATTCCCAGTGAAGCCATAAGTGGCCACCCCCTGCACCTGGTTGCGTGGCCATTTCCTGGCCAAGCCCGGCTTTCTCTGCTGCTTTTCTTGACAAAGTAATGCTGCACCGTAAACCAAATTGCATCCCACAGGACGGGAATTTACCTCTCCAGAAGAAATCTTCACTGTGTGGTTTTCGCAGCTTAGGTCCCCCTTTTTCATAAGCATTGCAGTAAGAAGGGAAAGGAAGGTGAAACTGGCACTGGTGCCATTAAGTGCCAGTTCTCCGTTGCACAAAGGAGGAAATGACTGAAGCACAGCTATTTATTACAGGACTTTGCTCCCAGTTCAGTGAAAATTTCCAGGTCAGGTGTTCCAGTGAGCACGAAGGCTAATTCTTGCCTGGGTTAACCTTAAACATCAGTCTCTCCACTGGGTCTGTATCCTTGCAGATTTCTGGAAAGCACTCCGAGAAGAAAACCCTTTAGCATCTAGTCTTACTCTGTTCCAATACGACTGACTTCCCTGGGATTTCCTCTCATCCTGTTAGGTATGAAGAAAATCAGACCCTCGTCTCTTCATCAAAACCTCCCCTTGGTTTTCCATAGCTCTTTTCTGCAAGAAAATGCCCATCAGTCTGTGTCCTGTGTGGTCTGTGTTTCACAGAACCTAGAGCTCAGACCAAAATTCATACACACACCCACATAATGGGACAAAACATCCTGGTTTCAGTATAATTAATTTCTCTCTCAAGAAACTGTCCCTGTGTTCCAGAATCTAGGTGCATATTAACTCCTTATTTGTCCACTTCTCTCTTTCCAAAATAGGACAGGATGGCTGACAACTTTCCTCTTTCTGTTGGCTCCATATGTACTCTCTGTGTCCTTCTTGCAAATCTGGTTAAATTCCAGTATGGGAAAGAAGCAGAAGTGTAGTACATCTGCAGAGAGGCAGATACAGGGTTTCTCCAGCCAAAGCAAGAACTCAGGAGTCAGGCACATTCCAACCCTTATGATGAACCCAAACAGTGAAGATGAGATTTTTTTCTATGTACCTTAACCCAGACGTGTCACCTTCCTCCAGGGCCCTGTGCTCAACACTGTGCACTAGTCTGTGTGCCCACTATTAAACAGGCAAATGTGAATGTGCAATAATTGTGAGCATGTGCTAGTACACCTAATACCCTAATTCTTATTTTCTTGTTTCCTAAGTTTCTTGTGGCTGCACTGTATGATGGGGCCCCTGTGGTAGCTCCGTGTCCAAATCAGAGATAAGTATTCAAGCATGGCAATAAATAGGTGGAAGTAGCATGTGGTTATCAATGTCACATATTTGGGTTTTAATGTCAGCCTCCTTACCCGAATTTTTTGTTTAAGTCTTACAGCAGCAGATACAGGTGCAGAAATAGTGTAACCCCTTCAGGGCTCAGAGACTTTTGGAGAGAAGCAGAAAACCACACAGAGCTTTCTTCAAGTTCCTAACTGTGCAAATCATTCCTACTCAAAGATTTTGCCTCAAAGTAGTTCTTTAGAAGACTTATTTTTGATACAGTTTTTAGAAGTCTATATGCTGTATGTGATTAACAAAATTCCAAGTACTGATTTTATTAGGTAAAGGTCAAATCTTGGGAAAAAAATCAAAGTACCTACCTTTATACTATCAAGGCAGACATCTAAACCCAAAGCTTTTTGTGTAATTGGACAAAAAATGCCATGCATATTCCTTCAGAAAACAAAACATACCTGCTGAAATGCCAAATGGAGCCTGTTTGGGGGCAGAGGATCTCATTCTATAAATAACGACATTGTTAACAGTTGTGCCCAAGACACAGTGCCTGTGCTACTTCAGAAAGAAGTACAGGATTTGTCTTATAGAAACTGTATGAGATGGAATCATAGGGAAATTGATGTCGTCTGAAAGAAAAGTACAACTCATTGTACACCTGAAATACGTACTGGAAGGGAGATTGATTTCCACAGCTGACATATTGAAGAGGCAGAAAACAAAAGCAGGGAGCAGAGACTTGATATACCAAGGGGAAGCAGCCAAGATGCTCTGTGCAGCACATGGAACTAATGAGAGTTGAGCAGGCTAAAGGTGCCTCCAGAGAAGGGCCTATGAGTGCACAGGGGCAGCTCAGATTTGGGCAGGCACTGAGCTGTGCAGATGGAGAAAGACAGGAGAGGAACTTGCCAGGAGTGAGCAATGCAATGTACTGCTGAACACAGTTTTGTGAGGGACTGTGCAGGGCACAGGAACATTTGTAGTGGTAATTAGGGGTAATGTGTAGCATGGTCTGACTAATTGTTGTAACCTTTCCTATATGCAAATTGCTGAAGGTGAAGACTGTGAAGTCACATCTTAAGTCATAAAGCTGAAAAAATTATTAAGTTTGTAGCAAGACACTGGCACAGGGTGCCCAGAGAAACTGTGGCTGCCCCATCCCTGGAAGTGTCCAAGACCAGGTTGGACGGGGCTTGGAGCAACCTAGGATAGTGGAAGATGCCCCTGCTATGGTGGAACTGGATGGGCTTTAAGGTCCCTTCCAACCCAAACCATTCTGTGATTCTGTGATGAATGCTGCACTGAGAAAAGCAACAAAACTGGTGAATTTAATCCTGCTGTTGTTCAAAGCAAGAGGTCTGTCTGGACAGACATGTTAGCAAAACTGCCTATTCCTGATACCTTCCTAATTAAGAGATTGATGTCAGGATCAAAGGGTTTAATTTGCACATGGCATTACCTTTCATATTTTCTCTCCAGCTAAATCAAAGTGGCCTTGTAATTTCTGCATCACCAAGTCCTCGATACCAAACATCATTTTATGTTAAACTAGCTATTTCTCTGAGGTTTCTGAAGAGAGGTGCATTGGGTATAACAGCTTGCAATTTAAACTGTTCATTCAGCAGTCCTCCTGCCTACACTAACCTCCTTCCCTTTAAGCAGATTTGTAGCTCTAAGTCACTGATGTCTGTTAACTCTGAAAGGCACAGAGGGAACAAAGCGAACGAAATAAGAAGTACATACCAGTAAAAGATTTCCAAGTGCATCCCATGGTTTTCTTGAGCATTCTGCTCCTCAGGGAAAGGCTTATTTCATTCCAGCCAGTTCATGGAGTTGCACAGCGAGGCAGACTGGCAGGGCTCTGGGATCTGTGTCATTACACACCTTCACACATGCCAAGTGGGCGCTGCTTACGCTGCTTGGTAGAAGACAGGTCATTCTCCCCCACTGTGCAATCCCATTATGGTCTGACTGTCACTCCATCCTTCCTTTTGGGTAGCATCCAGGATGGTATTACAAGAGTATATTACAGGCTGATATCAGCCAGGCTCTGGCTCATGAGGAACAAAGGCATGTGCACATTAGTGTGCACACGTTACCTGCAGAACGAGGGTCGGGATGGATGCCCAGTTATTCAGCATTGATGAGGTGAGGTTGTTTCAGACACAGGTGCCCCCTCCCCTGTGTGATGCACATGGCATGTCACAACTAGGTTATGGGTTAGGAGGCTTTATTTCAGAAAGATGGGAATTCATAACGATTAGGAAGGAACCTCTGTGTCTCCTTCCACTCTCAGTAAATGCACAAAATCTCTATTCTTTCATCAGTGCAGCTGGAATTTGGGACAGTGGCTCACCATCACTAGAGAACATGGCACATATCTATAAAGGACTAATTTCCAAGGCAGACTATCATCATAACCTGATCCTCTTAGAACTTTAGTATGGGATAGATTTCTGTTTTCTAGGCCCCTTGGTACAATTTCCAGGTAACCTGGTACACATTATTCAACCTTTGCTTTTTTTCTTTTTTTGTTAGTTTCTATTTATGTTTTCCCTTGTCCATTATTTTCTGTTACACTACTCCCAAATTATTTTCTTATTCCTTTATTTGTTGTGTTGTAAAGTTGTCATGCTGCCTTCTATTTAGTCAGTTGTGTAAAGCCATTCCATTTCTTTATGGAAGTCAGAGAAGTGCAATGACAGGAGCCCCCCCATCACATGTGCCTGCTTCTTCCAGAAAAGATCTCAGTGAAACCACATAGTGCAAAGACCTAAAAATAGTAAAAATCATAAGAGCAGGTAAAAAAGGCATGATACCATAAGAATGTGGTCCTGAGGCTCACATAAGGATCTTTATGGCTATGTGGAAAAGACTGGTAGAGCTGTCAACAAAGAGATATTATCTGTGTTTTATGTAAGCTGCTTTCAGGAAAAAAAACAGGTTTTCTGCATTTTTGCTAAGAATTTAGGATTGTATCTGAGAAACATCTGACTCCACTGCCCATTTCTAAGTGTTTCACTGTAGATCTTGAGTAATGACTCAAGTTCCGAGAGCTCTGTGTCTCAAGCTGTGTTTAGCCTGGTACACTGAACTCCCTGCATGAAACTATGCTCGCTGCTGGACAGAAAGTGTTGGTTAGTAACGGCTTAACATCTCTGCCATCAATTCCAAGGTGCCTCTAGCACAGAAGACATAGACTCATTTTGCCCCGAATTCTCAACTTACTAAATTTTGATGACTCTGTACAGGAGTGTAGCATGCAGAATTATAAAAGTCATTATTGTTCAGACAACAGTGATGACAACAAATGACATATGCAACAGTTTTCTCTATCTGTCTCGCATTGACCCATATTTTCCTAGGACATGAAGGTGCTGTATGACAGACAGAGGGGCAGGACACCAGCACTGTACGCATTTTTTAGACTCACCATTTTAAAATGCTGCATCAATGACAGCAGCCATCCCTGATAATCCTCTACCAGCATATCAGGAGCATGCCAAATACTTGAACAATGCAACTGCTCAGAGAATAGGGGCTATTGAAACAGAACACAACAATCCCTGAAAAATACTAGTGTTTTGTCCTGCCCGTGTTTACTCCGGAAGTCACCATCCCCGGGGAGCTCAGGGTGAACTTTCAGTTGATCCTGAAGGCTAAATCTGGAGGAACCACCCACACATGAACTAGATTGAACTGGAGCTTCAGCCAGGACAGTCAGACCTAAATTTGTTGAGAGAACCTGTCCTTCCTTTCCGTGGCCATGGTGTGCCCCTCCAGCCAGCTGCAAACATGACCATTGCCGACCCCATTGCAGCATCAGAGCCCACTTGTGTGTGTGTGCCTGAGCTCTGGCTCTGTTTTGCCACCTTCTTGTGGAGATGCATGTTAATCTTGATGTCTTGGCTTGTAAAGAGCAGATAAATTTACCGATTATTTAAATGGCAAAATCCTTTCAGCTCTAGATGACACTCTGGATCTCCCACCCTTAATCACTGCGGGAAGCATTGCACCAGACGTCCCTTCATCTGGCGGAAGGGAGATGTTGGGAACTGCCGTGCAGCTCAGGGCTGTGGTTCCGAGCAGCCATTAACAGTGTCAGGGGTTGGTTCGGTCACCTGGAAATTCCCGCAGGGCTCAGACAAGGAAACACCTTTGCCCGGATCACAGGTATGTCACCCTGCAGCTGAGCACTGCCGTGGTCAAACAGGGATTACAAACAGCCTTTTATCCTCCAAGGCTCCTTCAGTTTCCCCAGCGCTCCCGTTACCAAGCCGAAATCAAACGACATTCTAGGCGGGGCAAGCAAAAAGCAGACGACAGAGCATTCCTCGGCTGTCGGCTGGCGACCCCGAGCCCACAGGGCGGGGCCGGCTCTGAGCCTCAACGCCCCCTGGCGGCTGCTGCCCCGGGAGTCTCGCGAGAGCCGGTGCGCCGTGCGCGCGGGGTGGGGGTGGTGCTGGGCAGGGAGGCGCCATCTTGTTCCTGTGCGGGGCGGCGGGGCCGGGCTGGGGCCGTGCTGAGGGAGCGTCTGGGGCAGCGCCCGTCGCCGCCGCGGGGCGCGGCATGGACACCCACTACTACGGCGGGGAGCAGTCAGGTAGTGGCGCGGGGCGTGGGACCCTCCGGGGAGGGCATCGGGCGCGGCTGGGCCGCGGCTTCGGGGGGACAGCGGCGGGGCCTTGGCCTGCGGGCAGCACGGCGTTAATTGCTTTAATAGTCTGGTGTCTGGGCAGTGCATCAGTCGCTGCTCACGGAGGATAGGAGGTTTTGTGCGCTCTTCGGGCGTGTCTGGGCTGGTGTGTTCGGACAGCTCCGTTTCCCTGCCCCGTTAGAGCCGAGTCCGTCCGGTTCCTGTGCGGTTCCTTTAAACGCTGAGTTTTACTTTCTTTTTTTAATCTCGGGATAGATGATGGAGGAGCTACTCCAGTGCAAGACGAGCGAGACTCAGGATCGGATGTGGAAGATGAAGGAAACGAGCCGCATTCTGGATCGGAGAATGGAAGTGTAGGGCACCATTCAGAGGTACTACGGGAGGTTTATCTAGATAGAGTTTACTCTTCTCTGAATTCTTTTTTGTTGTTGTTTAAATTGGCCTTCTCTCTTAAGCGAGACATACGTTAAACTGACATACGTTAAACTGACATACGTCAGTTTATTCAGTTCTTCTTAAGGGTCCCATCGGGTAAAACTTTACCCCCATGAAAAAATGCTGGATAGTCTATTAACAAGTATGTCGGCTAGGGTTTTGGTTTTTTTTAAATTTTTCTTAATTGGCATAATAGCACACACTGTTTTGAACTTGGATAAGTTCTACTCGATTAGCCTCGATTTCACAAAGATAAAATTTTGGCGTTTGAAACTTTAAACAATAGGTCGTGAGGAATTTGAAGTTGTACCAGAAATTCTACACAGTGATGTAAAACGATATGCTTTGGAGGTGCAGATTTCCTTGCCAGAGAGTAAATGCTCTTCCAGCTTCCATGTCACATGGGGGCACTGACTCTTGAGTCTGCTTTGTGTTGGTTTTCACCTCGTCATTCACAAACGAGTAGGTGTACATGTGGAGCAGATTAAGATTCCTGAATGGGACCTCTTCTTCCTCCGAAGTGGTTCCCTCTTGGAGAAGCATTCAGCATGGAAGGGCTTTGGTCTGGGGTTGTATCTGGGGCAGAGTCACTTAATTTGTAGATTGACTGGGTTGAGAAGAGATTCTGATAAAAGAAAAGGCTCCCTTTAGACTTCTGGGACAGTTTGGGAGTTAAAATTTAATTTTTAAGATTTGTTTGTGACTTACAATAGGGTTACATCAGGTCTTAGTAAAAAGGAATAATTTTGGCCTGTGAACTCGGGTCTTCTGCCAGCAAAGTTACAGACAACTTTCTGATTCTCATAGAAACAATAATCAAAGCCATTTCATAGTGTTCTGTATATTTTACTGTATTTTATGTAAAGATCAGAATTTGCTCTGACTGGGTTTTCAGCGTTACACATTTTAGAAATTAAAAAACAGCTTAAAATGTGACATAGGCTGATGTGAGAGAAGGCTTGGCTCCACTGTGGCATAATTTGCAATCCTTTTTTTTAATTATTTTTTTACCCTGCCTTTATTGAATTCATACTTCCCTCAAAGGTAGAAAGTGGACAGAGATTTTGTATTTGTATTAAATGAAAGTTTTTCCCATGTGTTTGAATTTAACTGTAAAGCACAGTTAGAATTTACTTTTTTTTGAGAGGTGTTGATATTTACAAGAGAAGGAGTAGATTTGGTGTGAGGCAGTGTCTCCCATTGTGACAATTAGAGTTTCAGTGTGGCAGGAAACATATTTCTCAGCCTGGGAGAAATAACTGTCTGCCATGAGGGATGTAGTGCTTCTGTTTTAATGAAAGAAAAGTGTGATGAGTGTGTGAAGAGTCATGGTGCTGCTACAGGAATATTAAACTTTTTCTGCTGTGTACAAAAGCTTGATCATTGGTTCTTACTTTTCTGTGCTTCTCTGAGATTTTAATTTTACTTACTGTGGCAAGGTAGTTGACTGTTGTTTACATCTGCAGTATGCCTTTTTCAAATACAGGTAAGCAGAAAGTACCGGTTGTCATTGTTAACTGATCCTCTTTATGGGCTGCATTATTTTAAGGGCTTTGCTCTGTGATGGCAGTTGAATATTCCTCTATAGGTAAAATACTTCAGAAAGTCAATTAAAAGAGCCAAGCTAAGCCACTTTTCTGACCAGTACGAAGTGTGAACCATCAAGCCTTGATGCTTTATTTGATTCAGCTCAAATCAAATATTTGAATATTTTGTTTTGCTGTGAAGTCTTAATTTTTCTTTCCCTCCATTGCGTCCACTTTGTACTCAGAAGGCAATAATGTGGAGCAGCCATCTCTGAAAGGAGTAGCTTTCAGTCATTTGTCATATTATTTCCTTTGAATATTCTCTCATCCTCTTATTTTCTTCATCTTTAGGAGTATGTGGGACAAATGACACTCAAAGGTAATAAAACCTTTGAGACAGCCTAATCAGTTAAGTCTATTTAATTACTATTTCATCTCTAATTTAGAACTCAGATGTAAAGAACTGAAGTTTTAAAATTTCAAACTTTTCTTTCAGGTTCTTAACTTTAAAGAAAAGGGGAATCCTGAGGAATTACTTATGTAGGTCTCAGGTATGTGGGTTTTTCTTTTCCACAATTCTTTTCTGGCTTTCCTTCCCCCAATCCCACTTTATCTATAAATGTTCTCCTTGATGTCCTTACTGATTCTGCTTTAGACGATTAGAATTAGTTTTAGTACAGTAATGAATCTGAAATCATGTTTACAGTGTTTGTCCAAGGCAGGCTCATATGGAAATCTGTAATAACTTAGTTCTTACACTTCCACCCAGTTTCTGCTGTTTCATGAATTGAGTTCTGGTTAGACTGTGACTGTTAACAAACACAAATACATGACACTTCTGAAAAAAGGACTTGCTGATCTGCCTGTGATGGTTATGTAGGTCTTAGTTTAACGCTCATCTTTCATGAGATTGTTGTGAATGGGTTCAATTTTGTTGAAGTTACTAAATTATCAAAGAAGTAGCTCTTAAAAGTGGCTCCATGTTGATTCAATAAACTGCTTGGTAGCTGAAATTTTTTTTGTAGGAGTGTAACACTGTAAATTTGATTTTGATATATTCCTTATTTTGTACTGTACTAAAGCCTCATGTTACAGACCTCTTTGATTTAAAAAAAATAAGGACATCTCAATTAAAATGTTTATAGATAAAGAGGAGGAAGAAAAGAAAGCAAAGGAATTAGAGAAAAATGCAGTAGCAATTACCTGAGACCTACTCAGTTTTGAGGATGTCTGATCTTTCAGTTAAATATTTGGAAAAGGAAAACTAGAAAACTCAAAAATTCTGTACTTCATTTCTTTGAAAACACTTTTTTAGAGATGAACTAATAAATTTAAAAAGGGAAGGTGAAGACTGTCGAACATATCCAACAGCATTTAGTCATTTTACTGCGCAGTTGGTACACTTTTTATATCAATTACATTCCGAAACATGCAGATTCATTAAGTGCATGCAGAAGCCGCCTGCGCTGCGGGCCGTGGGCAGGTCCTGCCCGTGCAGGGTCTCAGCTCTGCTGCAGAAGGTGCTCAGTGATGCTGGGTGGGGCCTCTGGGGCAGTGCTGCACTCACTGACCCCGTGCTGCTGCCTGGCTCAGCTTTCCACGCCGCACTAGAGGAGGCGGTGCCTGTGTGCCCAGGGTGTGCAGGGACACCTGTGTCACCTCGGGTGCTGCTTCTCCAGGTGGTCACACTGCAGCAGTTGAGCTGCTGTGACCACTGAGGACCACTGAGTGAGCCTGCCAGCTTGTGTCTGCTCTCCTTCCCCAAAAATCTTTGTTCTCAGGAATGATTGTCAGTTTGCAGTAACAGATTAAAGGGTCAGGATCTTGTTGAGTGCTTCAGTAATAATGCTCTGTAATTACAGTGTCTTCTCACGAAGCTTTTGCATAAGCAGTTCCTTGTAATTTAGTGATTAATTCCGAACAGGTGCATATATAACCTGCAGCCATGCTTCTGACCTTAGAAATAATAAGAATCATTACAGGTTCTAGTTGGTTCTTAGTTTTGTTTATTTGTTCACAAAAGGATTTCTAAACTGGAAGCTGGGAAGATGATCATCCTAATATCTTAAAGAGGAGTATTTTTATTAGTTTCTTTAGCATTTACCATCTGACAGTCAGAGAAGACAGACAAACCCACAAAAAATGGCAGAAAAACAAGATTAAATAATTTTTGTTACTGTAGGTACCAGTTTAATTGCAGTGCTTCTCAGTGACCTTACCTGTAACTGCTGTGGAATCTGCTTTCTGTTCTGTTTTCAGCTGCAATTTTCTTTAATCTAAATTAATACAGTCAGGGAAGATCCGTCACATTCGCCTGTGATTCGTTTATGTGGGGCGTACTAGGCAGGAGAGGCCAATCAAAGTGTTTTTTTGGTAAGGGAAAAAACAGTAAGTAACAAGCTGAGGGCAGTTGAGTGTACATCCTCAATTCTGTCACTTAGTAATTTTCATATTTAATTCTTTAAAATTCCAGATTCAGGTTTTGATAGAACCATGTTTCCTTTCGATGAGAAAAATGAGAACTGCTGGATACCAGCAGCAGGATTCAAAAGATGCATTGCTGTAGAGACAGAAACAAGCATCGGAGAGAAAAAAACGCAGATGGTCACAGCAGCTGTTTGTAGTTAGCATTGAGTAACATGGAAATAGTGAAGTAGTATTTGAAGTGTACATTTTAAAATTCCATAGTCCTGGGGTTTTTTCATTTTTCAGTAACTTTGTTAGTCATTCTGCAGTAATTTAAAAGATCTTTATCAAGTGCTAGCCAGGGAATAAATACATAAGGTCCAAAGTCTTAAGAAGCAGTGCTCTTTGCCACTTAGAATGTAGTTCATAAAAGCAGTTGAAGTTAATTAAAATTCTTCCTGCATCCTGCTTTTTAAAGATTAATAATATTGTTTGTTGTAGGTGTAGGATAGCTACACCTATTTTTTTTTATGGCTCTGAATGTGGGAGTCAACTACAGAAAATAGATAGGTCTGTTTCCAAGGAAGTTAAATTTTAGAAAAAAGATTTGGAAACTGAAGGACATACAGGTCTTAAAGTATCTCCTAGGACAATAAATACTCAGTTTTCAATTAAAAAGAGTTTACAGCTGAGACAAAATGACTGAGGAAAGCCTGGCTGAGGAGTTGAGAATGCAGAAGAGAAGTTCCTTGTACAATTTTGTTTTCAGCTGAAAACAGGATTATGGTCACAGTAGCTGTGAGAGCTGAGTTAATGGAGTGAGTATTCAAGAACCTTAATTTCATATTCTCAGGTAAACACAATTGAGATTTTTTTCCAAGTAAGTAAAAATTAGATGTAGGAAAGATAAAAGATGATGCTGTCAGTAATTACACTTAGCAAGGTGGCTTGTGAGAGGTTCTCCTAAAAATGGAATGTGTGGCTCATTATTTTTTGCTGTGTGGAAAAGTGAAAGGATTGTTTCAGTTCTAAAGTTGTCAGATGGCTGTGTTTGTGCGTGGGTTATCTTGGGTGTCTGGGTAAGCATGGGAGCTGTCAGCATAGGGGGGAGAAGTGTTGAACCTGTTCTTGCACACGTAAACACAAAGCTTGCTAATAATACTCTCAAAGGTCTGACTAAAACTTCATTCCTGTTTTTTGTTAGGCTTTTGGTCTTGACTTATTCTTAAATAGGTTTCCTTGCCAAAGAAGGAACAGGCACTAGATTCACCTGGAGTGTAATGCATGTGCTGTTTCAGTAAGATGTATTTCACACAGAAAACATCTGAGATCTTCAGGAAAATAGAATGACAAATGCAAGATACTCTTTCTTGCTTTGTTACTGGGAATTTCGACTAAACCACTTTGAAGGCCTGACCTATTAAAATAAAAGTATTCTGCCTTTACCCTTGAGCAACTGGACCCTTCTTAGGCCTGCTTATTTAAGTGTTTTATGAATTCTGTTACCATTTTCAAAATACCATGGAGCTGCAGGATGGACATACTTCCATTGATCTAATACTTTTCTTGATGTGAAGTATTTGGTACTCTTTTGATGCAAATTGTCTAATTATTTCTACATAAAAATTATTTCAGTTTGCAGCACCTTGGGTAATCAAATTGGAGGAAGGATGAGCAAAAAATTCAAAACATTTTTTCTTTACATTTCAAGGTGTTTTTGCTTAGTTGCCTGAGATTATTTTTCTGTTTCAGAATGAACACAGTGACGGAGAAGATGATGGGCAAGTGGGAGAGCCTCATATGACAGACTCTGAAAATGAAGATAACCCAAGGCAAAAAGACAGTGACTCAGATAATGAGGAGCCTCCAAATCACAGTGTAAGTGATTCAGAAAATGAAGCAGCTCATGGAGGGAAAGACAGTGATTCTGATACTGAGGACCATCCAAATCGGCATTTAAGTGATTCTGAAAATGAAGAGGCCTTAAATCATCAAGCGAGTGACTCTGACAATGGAGAACCTCCTAGGGAACACAGCAGTGATTTTGAAAATGAGGAATCACACAAGCAGCCAGCCAGCGACTCCGAGAGTGAGGAGCTCCAGAAGCAGCCAGCCAGCGACTCCGAGAGCGAGGATGTCTCCAGACACAAGCAGATGGAGTCTGAGGATAGTGATGGGGAGGACAGGAAGCAAGAGGTGCCGAATGATTCTCATCATTCAGATAATGAACATGTAAGGAAAGGATTTCAGGGCTCTGACAGTGAAGATGAAGCTCCTAAGAGAGGTAAAATATCAAACAGTGATGAAGATGAGAAAGAGGAAGAGAAGACTGTGAAGAGGAAAACAGCCATCCTTTCTGACAGTGAGGATGACAGTGAGAAAACACGTAAGAAACTATACTGTGAAAATGTGCTGTGACAGGCAGTGGTGGGAAAGTTGAATCATTGCTTTTATGAGAATAAAGTATCTAAGGGAGAAACCATAAATCAGATTTGGTTTTGGAGCTGAACTGCATTTGTAGAGGCTATTGTTCTAACTGCTTTGCTGTGTGAATGTGTCTGAGGAATATGTAGGTCCAATAGAAGACTGTAGGGATTTTACTGATGTCTGTTGGCATGATAGTTTGTTATTTCTCTACTTCATTGCTGTATCTCTAGTAATTTTTTCCTGTGTTTTTTTTTTTTTTTTTCCTATACTAGGGGTGAGAGATCTGAAATTACAATTTTTTTTATGGATAGATGGGGTGTATGGAAGCTTCAGTTGCTGATTTAATAAAACACTTCAGAATGGATGTGCTGTTTAAGAAATAGCAATGGACTAGTCAGAGAATAGTTAGAGAGTCACAGTTGTCCCCTATGTTACTGGGACATGTAGTAATGCTCCTTTCTGCTGGCAGCTGCAAAAAAGGTACGAATCCTTTCTGATGTTGAAGAATCGGATAGTGACACTGCTTCAGAGAAATCTGAGAAAAGGAAGAAAAATGTTGTATCCGATAGTGAGGAGGAGGAGGAAGAAGAAGAAAGAAAAGAGAATGCTGGGAAGAAAAAAGAGAAAGATCTGTTTGGCAGTGACAGTGAATCTGGAAATGAACAAGAGTAAGTGCAAAAGAATATTAATTCTCTGGGGGTTGCAGACAGTGGGAGTGGTGGTGAATGGAAAATGGATAAATCCCAGCTGGAGAATGACTGTCCACCTTCATTGGTGACCTGAAGAGGAAAGTCAGTAGTAGGAGACAGGATAAAGGGGGATCTTCACACAGTAATTAGAGATTTTGCAGAAAAGGCATATCTCATTGTTGTAGTCCAAATAGATAAATGTTGCTCTTACCTTCACAGGAACCTGATTGCAGATATATTTGGAGAATCTGGTGATGAGGAAGAGGAGGAATTTACAGTAAGTGTTATTGTGGATGTCTTCTGTTCACTTGCTAGATCTGAAGAGAATGTATATGCTGCATCAGGTCAGTTTTGAATCTGCCAGACTTACTGCGGTAGTCTTTGGGTTAAATAACATTTACAGCTCATCTTTTGGGAGAGCTGTTGGTGTGACCATCACAGGGGGAATTAATAGGACTCTGTTCATCTTTCTAGATCCTCTGAAGACTTACCTGAAGCTTTTTTATTGTAATGTACCTGAGTAGATGCTCAGTCCTAATCCGTACACTGATTTGCACTGTCTTTACCCATCAGGGTTTTAACCAAGAGGATTTGGAGGAAGAGAAAGGTGATGGAGACATGAAGGAGACAGCAGATGAATCAGACTCTGATGATAACATCAAAAGAGGGAAGCAGTAAGTCAGTTGTGTTACATATTCATATCTTAATGCCAGGTTTTGGTGAACAGGCGTTGTGGACACTGGATATTACAGGCTGGGTATTACAGCAAGGTCTGAGGGCCTTTGGGAGCCATTGGAGCCCTTTGCTAGTTTGGCATTTTGCAAACTGAGGATAACTAATTATCTCACAGGGACCTTGAGACACAGTGTTTGTACACTACGGAAACACAGAATTATTTCCTACCAAGGACCATCAGCAAACACTGTGGTTGTGTTTCAGTATGGACTTCCTGTCAGATTTCGACATGATGCTGCAGCGGAAGAAGAGCATGAGCGGCAAGCGCAGGCGGAACCGTGATGGGGGAACTTTCATCAGTGACGCAGATGACGTGGTCAGTGCCATGATTGTGAAGATGAATGAAGCTGCTGAGGTGAGTTTTCCAGGCTCCAAAGACACCTTAAAATTCAGTTCCATTCTATGGGAAAATCTAGTGATAAATAAAATACGAAAATCTGGCTTGTATTCAGGAGGAGTAATCTGTACCCTATGGAAAGCTTCTCATGTCTCTCTAACCATTTAAATGTTATTTTGCGGTTCTAAATTAAGACATTCTGTTGAAATTTTGAGAAAATACCAATTTTAAAAACTAAAATTAGTTAAATTGCTAAACTTTGATCAGCTGAGATCAACTTCTATGAAAAGGGTTATATAGGTGCTCTAGGAACTAGCTAGAAGTATATTAAATACTGAGAAAGTGACTATGCTTTAACTTCCGTATACTGTTACTGGCATGCATCATACTTTGGTATTTGTTCCTGAGAAGAGCCCTTTTCAAACTGTTTGAATGATGGTGCTGTGGTAATGATGTCAAAATAACAGATTCATGGGACATTCTGCCTTGGCAGCCTGCCTTTTTCAAGGAGAAATGTTTAATATGTTACTGTGAAAGGTTTATGAGGCTCTCTCCTTTTGTCAGGTGTCTTGTGTTTTGTTGGAATAGTAATCAAATGAATAAACAGTACAGTGAAATGCATTAAAACCAATTGAGGGATATACAGTACTTTAGAAAGAGGAGCTTTATAAATAGCAACAACAAAAAAATCTTCCTGGGAACAAAATCAGAAGGATAATGAATTCAGAAGGTTAGGGAGAGTGAGAAAGTAATCTGAAAGGCAACTGAAACTTCCTTTGGCTTGACAGGAAACCCTTTCTTGGACAAGATGACAGACAGATGTTTTAAATAAGGTGGTAAAGTTTGAAATACTTTACAGTATTTCAGGGGCAGGAAGAGGGGAAGAGATGCGTTAGAAGAATCACTTCCCTTTCAATAAAAAAAACATTGCACAGAAAGAGCCTTCAGTGGATCACGACCAGTGGAAAGGAATTACCACAGCAGGACAGAAATCTGTTGATTGCAATGGGTGGTTTTGATATGGGAGACAAGTGGTGAACAGATAGTGACAGATGGGCCTTGGATGAATGTAGGTTTGAAATTACAGAGGTGAAAATACATGTTCTCCCTTCCCATTGTTCTGGTTAGCTATTTTTCTGTTTTTCCGGTGAGGCTTTACTAACAAAGTGTTATCTGTGCACAGAATAGAGGTCTCTGCAGACCTCCAGTTACTGTAGTCAATCTAAGTCATGAAGAGGGAAAAAAATGTAAATTTAGGGGCACTCTCCTAATGGGATGCTTTTATGGGAAATGTGACTAAAGTGATGACCTATTTTCAGAGAAATTATTGCATAATTGTTTTTGAGCTGTGGGACAGTGGAGCAGGGCACAAAGTTAGTGTAATCCTTCCAAAGCTGCATTTCTAGTTTAATAGACTAGTCTTTTAAGTGTTGCAGAGAATGAGAGTAGCTGATTTTTTTCTTTGATTAACTTCTGCTGCTTCTTCAACTCTCTACAGGAGGATCGTCAGCTGAATACACAAAAGAAACCAGCACTAAAGAAATTAACTTTGCTACCAACTGTAGTTATGCATCTTAAAAAGTGAGTTGTCATTCTTTCAGTTAACTGTAGCCTTGGGGAGTAGTCAGAATTTGTAAGATTTCGTGGAGTTACACTACAGCTGTACAGAATATGCAGTAAAACGCTTTTTTAAATTCCAAGTAAATGCTAAAGTTAGGTGACCTCAAAAACCTAAAATTATACATAATTTTGCATGTTAATTTACCATGAAACAAACTCAAATGTACTGTAGTTTTCCTGAAGGAGCATCGCATCATAAGATTTTGCTGTATTAAATGACTTTGGGGCTTCTCTTTAAACCTTTTAGGCAGGATCTCAAAGAAACTTTCATCGATAGTGGTGTTATGTCTGCCATCAAAGAGTGGCTTTCTCCTCTTCCAGACCGAAGTCTGCCAGCGCTAAAGATAAGGGAGGAGCTTCTGAAGATCCTGCAAGAGGTTTGGAACTGACTTTTAACCACATTTAATTTGTGGCTTCTCCATGGTTTTACAGTCATGTACTTTAGGGAAATGTTTGGTGAAAAATGAACTGCAGCTGCTATCAATGGGCTGTGCAGTGAAACACACAAGGAAGCAACCTGCACAATAGATGTGTTCATGTAAAAGAATTTGGATGATTTGGCCCTGCCTGCCTGTTTCCAGTTTATATGCAAAGTTTAGTGAAGAGTTATTCACTGTGCATTCCTGAATTTTCTTCCCTTCTGGTCCCTTCTCTTTTCCAGTGTGTTAAAGTGTGCAGTGCATGAGAAGGCCCCTCTTGGTGTTGGCTTTCGGTGTCTGTAGCTAAGCTGATTGCTTAAGTGTCTTTGCAACATGAATGACTTGAAGGTAGTAGCACAGTTTTGGGGCAATATAAGCTAAAGAGCATTTGGAGCAAAAAGTTCTAGAAACTTACTTAATTTTGTGTATAAATCCAAGAATGTTAAGGCAAATTTCTGGATTTTGGTGTTTGATAATTTAAACAATTCCTGGCGGGACAATGAAAAGCATTTATTTTTCCAAGGTTATGTGAGTGAATGCTGAGTTTTGGTATTTTTTCAAAGTTCAGTGCCACCATTAATGTTCAGACATAATTTATTTCTATTTTCTGACTTTTCCTTTACTCTGCAGCTGCCCAGTGTGAGCCAAGAGACCCTGAAGCACAGCGGCATTGGACGGGCTGTGATGTATCTGTACAAACACCCCAAGGAGTCGAGACCAAACAAGGACATGGCCGGGAAGCTGATCAGTATGTAAACCTGCCTGCTACGCCTTGTCTGAGAATCCACTGATGATGAATGGAACTTTTGCATCAGTCTCTGATGCACTACTGTGTAGTCTATAGAATAGATTCTGCTGTGTAGGACATCTGTTTCCTCTGCTATGTAGGAGATATGTTCCACTGATCTGTTCCATCACATTAACTTCTGCATGCACCTGTTCCATTCTTGTCTTAAACCAGAGGATGGCATTTGTTTTGCCCTGGTTCTCTCTTGGCTCATTGTCCAGGTGTCACGTATATGCTGCAAAGGCATAGGTGCTGCCGGAGAACTGTTTATTCGATGGGCTTTAGAGAGAACTTGGCTGACTGAATGCTTACTACTCAACCAGCTGTACTCCATGTGGAGTGCATTCCATCCAGAATAGCTGCAGACTGATGGTAAACCTAAGTTCTTTAGGAACTCTTCTGCATATTTCAAAAATAGCATTCCTGTGGTGTGCAGGAGCTCCTGACACTGAATATTCTGAGAGCTTGAAGGCATTCTAAAAGAGCAGGTAACCAAGAGACTTAGGGGAAGAAGGCTCTTGCTTTCTGTTCACAAGGCTGGTTTTCTGTTAAATACCAAGGGCTCAAAAAATCATTTGGTGGAAAGGAAGTGTAAACACTTGCCACAGACTTTCAAAGCTGTACTTGATCACCAGAGTGGTTTGAGATAAACAAAGGCCTGGCCTTTGTTGACTGCCTTTTTTTTTTAATAGATGAATGGTCTCGACCCATCTTTGGCCTTACCTCAAACTACAAAGGCATGACCAGAGAAGAGAGGGAACAGAGAGATTTGGAACAGATGCCTCATCGAAGGAAATTGAGCAGGTAGGAGTAGTAGGCAGAAACATGAAATCCTTTCTAAGACTCCATCAAGAGAAACAAAGTGGTGTGTAAAAACTAAAGGAAATAAAAGAGTAGTACGTTATGGTCTCTTTTCTTTTACCACACTTGATTGTCTTTTTAAATTTGTCTCTGCGTAGATGCCTATAAATACTTACTTTTCTTCCAGCTCTGGTGGTCAGACTCCCCGCAGGGACCTGGAGAAAGTGTTAACAGGAGAGGAAAAGTAGGTTGGATTTTTTAATACTTGTTTTTTTTTTTTTTAATTGAGTGAAGTATTTTGTTGGCTATCGACTACCACTGTGAAATTCTTGTAGAGGTTTTAGAGGCAGTGGTACACAGTGTGTTTCAGAGGAGAGCACACTGGGTGGCTTTACTTCTTTCTGGCTATGATTTGTCCATAATAGTCACATCCTTTTTTTCTGTAGGGCTCTCAGGCCCGGGGACCCTGGGTTCTGTGCCCGTGCGAGGGTGCCAATGCCCTCCAACAAGGACTACGTGGTCAGGCCCAAGTGGAACGTGGAGATGGAGTCCTCCAGGGTAAGCACTGGCAGTGTCCTAGTGACTGTTCCTAAGCCTGGCACTGTATCGCTGTGGTTACTGTACAAGAGAGTAGTTCTTTCAAGGGCCTCTTCTAGTGAGAGTGGACAGTAAATTCTCTGATAAATAGGTTGCTCTAAGCTCATCACATATTTTCACAGGAAAACATCTCTGACCAAACAGATTTTTGAATTAACTTTTTTAAAATTTCTCTCTTGGGTGAGAATCTGATTACAGGCCTCTTGCTTTAACATTTTGAGTTAAAGCTGCAGTTCAGTACCTGTGTCACTGCCGAGATGTTTTTGTACCTCTCCCAGCTTTTTTATCATGTTCTGATAATATTGAAGTTTGGAAAACCTTTGAGGTTTTGGTAAACATGAACAGCTTCAGTGGAGGCCTTTGTGTTGCTTTCTGTGTTCATCCATCTACTCATACAGTTTCATTTAAAAGGGGTGTATGTGGTAGAATCTGTGTAAATGGAAGAAGTAACAATTGCTGTGCTGTCTGCTGTTCTCTCCTTCTGTCCATTAATTGAGATGTTGTTTCTAGCCCGGGACTATTAAGAGAGGTATTAGTCGCTTGGAAAAGCACAAGAGACGGTTTGCTGAACAGAAACGACTCAGCAAAGTGCATCGGGCCATCAAGTTCAGCATTGAAGGCAACAGGATGCCCCTGTAGCCATACCACTGCCTTCCCGAGTTGGAGAGGTATCCCTCGAGGGAGGTGTGAACAGTGCATGTGCTTCAGCTGTTGGCAGTTTGCGCATGCAGGACAGGAGTGTGCACACCCTAACCTAAACCTGGAAAACTCTCCTTGAATTCTCTCGTGTCTGTACTGTGACCTACAAGGGAACTTGTACAGGAGAAAGCGGGCTCTAGCACATAACATCTGCCACAGCTCTTGCCTGCACTTCAGGGTACCCAAATGACAAGAGTTCAGTGAAAATACCTGTGCTCAAAAACAGCTTTGCACCACCTGTGGTTTCGAATGCTGTTCTGACACAATTAGGTTTTCCAGGTTCACCTGAAGCAACACACGGGAATTCTTAGCCCTTGGTACAGGACCTCGTGTCACTGCATGCCAGCGTCTGCGGCTGACCTCTGACTGGGGCACAGTGAGGTGTTTTTCACACCTGCTCATTCAAGGAAGTAGAATGATGTGAGACAATAGCAGTGGTTGATGGGAGGCACAGAATGAGACCAGGGGGAGAAGAATCCTCTGCTGTGAGTGTGGGTTGGGGTTGATAAGGGAGTTGTTTGACAATTCCCAGTCTGCATTTCGGTGCTGTGAGCAGGGCTGCCACAAGCTAACAGTGACAGGAAGAGGCAAGCACAAGTCATAGGTAACTGTTGAGTTTAAGCTTCATATTTATTTGTTTTTTAAAAAATATTTTCTTAAACATCACTGTGAAATTTTAGCTATAATTTCAATGAATAGTGAACAGTTTTATGAATAAAGCTTATTTAAAATCAGTGTGTCAGGAGCATCTTCCTTAGCCATGGGAACAAGTTTCTGATGGATGTGTTTCTCAGATACTAAGTGGCATATGTTGGATATCACTGTTTCTCCCAGACTTAGAGCTATTATGTTTCCATCACTTTTTCTGTTGTCTAGTTAAGGAAAACTGCCTTCTAGGAAGCACTGGCTTGGAAGGTCCTTGATGTTTGTCTTCAGTGGTGTTCCAACACAGCATCACTGTATTAATCTGTGCGGAATAACTGTTGTGCCACCTGGTTTTCATTTGCAGTTCAAATACAGAGATGAAATGCAATAACTTCTAATAGCGTGTATGATCAGTTTAGGCATTTCTTTTTGCTACCCCCTACACTGCCTTTGTCCAATAAACCCTTGCTTTTTAAGTACTAATCCCTGACCTTTTAAATAAATGTCAGTGTGGAATTGGTGTGTCAGCCTCAGTCACAGGGTATCCGTGTCCAGCTCTCCTGCAGGAAGCCCAGAGGGGTGACACTGGTGCACTGTGGTTCTGCCACAGCTCCAGCCAATAGATACAAAACTTCCAAACTGTATCCAGCTGCACAGTGATTGACACGGCGCTGTGATGGCTGTGAATGCCACTGCCTCTGCCTGGGCCCTGCAGATACTGGGGGAAGCATTTCCCCCCTCTGGGAAGAGAACAGACAGACCAGCTGGGCCCAGTGGCTCCCCCAGCTCCTTGCCCAGGTGCGACCTCGCATGTGCGGCTTGCCTTGGACCTCTGGGGCGTCTGCTTTTTTTCAGTGGTAATTATTAGTTTTATTTTTTAAGTTCCAGGGGACCTCTAAGAAAGGGGTGAGTCGACTGGACAAACAGATGCGGAAATTCACAGATATCAGGAAAAAAAGCAGATCGGCCCATGCAGTGAAAATCAGCATTGAGGGCAATAAGATGCCATTGTGACCCTTCACAGAATACCCCATGAGCTCTGCTGTAAGACAATACACCCATAGACTCTTTGGAGACCTTTAAATTTTTTAACTTGTTTGGGGTTGGTTTGGATTTTTGGTTTGGTTTTTAAGTGAATCCTTAAACTGTTGGTTCAGATTCTGGTAGAAGATGTTGTCAGAGGACTGTGAATATGGGGACTCCTTTTTCCTGATTGTATTTAAACTGGCTCTGTTGTGTCCTTTGTACAGATCATGTATCTGTTGTATTGCAACACTTTAAAAAATAAAACATACTATGTTTTTTTTTTGGGAGGGGGCTGCCTGTTCATTGCTCAGGAGAAGGTATGCACAAGCCGCCTGAGATGTGGAAAAACTGAGGGGTTAATTTTTTGTTCACCATTGTCCATTTTCTCTCTATTTGTTGCTTTATTAATCAGTTGTTATGTCTTTGGAGATCTGCATCTGTTGCATTTGATTTAGAAATATTGATCATCTTCCATGCAAAATATTTTCTTTTTATGAAGACTAATGTAAAGTTCAGGAGAAAGCCAGCAGAGTGACCACTAAAAATTCCATCAGCTTTCAGCTAAAATATTGCTGTAGTTTACCAGTGACTTTGCAAAAGTTTATTTTACCAGTGGGAAGGATAATGTTCCTGTGTTAGGGAGGGATGATGCTGTTTTGTTCCTGCTGCTACAGAATGACAGCAGAGTAGCATCTGGTATTGTGGCTTCTTAGCCTCTACCTCTCAAAATGGTTGTCTCTGCTGAGCTTGCCTCCAAGGAGAGCACTCTTCTTGTACATGCAATTGGCAGTTGGCATTTTTTCAGTAAGAAAAGTAACATTTGTGCCAGAGGAGCAGAGCCTGTTTGCTGTTATGAGGAATCTGTAATTCTGGGGATCCTGGTGTTGGCCTGAGTTGTGCTGGCACCAGTCATGGAGAAGACTGCAAGTGTGTGGAGGGTCACATGTTAAATTTGCCCCTGTGAGAGTGGAGGGAGTGACAGTACCATAGAGCTGTGTGCTGGGACACCAGCTTGAAGCGAGAACTGAAGGAGGACACCTGTACTGGCTGGGGCACTAAAGAGCTCTGCTCCTGCTTTCTCCAGGTATGTGTATATGCAGTATATGATGCAGTAACCACCTCACCACCTCAGGCGTGTGTTTTTAGTATGCTGAGCCCTTCAGGGGTTTAGTTGTTTTTTTGTGGGTTTGGGGTTTTTTGGTTGGGTGGGGGTTTTGTTGGGTGGTGTTTTTTTTTGTTTTTGTCTTGAGGGTGGTTCTTTGTTTTTTTTCCCCTTCCCATCTTAAGAATTTCTTGAAAGCCAGGAGATTCTTTAGTGCCATAGTGGCAGATGTAACTGAAAAAAAGTTAATTGTGTAGAGAGCTGTTCAGAGCCAGAGTCTGTTTGGCCTTGGAACGTTCAGAGGTTAGAATGGATTCTCTTTTTTTGTAGTTCTGGTGCTACAGCCTGGTCCTGCACTTATGGGAGGTGCTGGGGGCTACTTCTCAATCCTACGAGACATTTCCCTGAAGTACTGAACCTGATGGTCTTGTGCAAGGCCTAATACCAGTCAAAATTAGTCGTAATAGCTCAGCGCTACTTGTTCTCTGAGGGAACCACGGTTCTGTTGTGGAATGGTAAGAATGGACTTTCACAAGTGCTGGGGGTTTGTAATTAAAACTTCATAGTCAATTGAGAAAGGGTCACAAATTAAAAACTCCTTTTGACATGAAACACTAGGATCAGCTGTTCAGAATTCTACCACAAAATGCTTTTATCTTCCTGCAGCTGGGTAGGTTCCTGCTTGGTTTATATGCAATTCCATGCTGATACTGTTTTTTGTATTGGAAGACATCTGTAATTTAGTAAACTGACTTGTACTCGAGGTTGTACTTTGTGCCAGAACTTCAGCACTCCCTCCCTGTGTTCAGCACTGTCTTATGACAGACACCATTAGCACAACTGCACTTCCTTTGGTGAACACTGAACTCACACAGGACTGGGGCCCTGTCTGTAGCAACACAGGTGGGCTTGAGACATGGAAAATGCTTTCTTCCTTTAAAACAAATCTTCCTGATCCACATTAAGAAGAATTTTCTCCTCTGTTACTTGCAGATAGTTATTACACACAAGTGCTTTACTCAGCAGTACTTAAATGAGCAATTTACAGATTTCAAAATTTCTTTGAGGGTAAGCTGATTTTACACCATTGAGTACAGGAGGCATCCTGTCACAGGCTCAAACACTGTAATAATGGAATCGATGCTGTTTTTAAAGATGGTATTAGGAAATGTCAATGGAAATGTTTTCTGAATCTGCTACACTTTCAACCACCTCTTTGATCCAGGGGATGTAGTTGGATACTCCAGTGTATACACCGTATTTCCCTTGCTCAGCGCAGCCCTTGGCCCAGCTGCGGATGCCCAGGAGGAGGCAGGTGCTGTGGTGGGACACAGTGCAGGGCCCCCTTGCAGGCATCGGCTGCAGCCATGCTGTGGCCTGCACAGGACATGCTGTCGGTGAGCAGCCAGTCCATGGCTCCATGGCAGCGCTCCAGGCCCGCGATGGGCAGCCACACCTTCATGAGGAAGCGCAGGGTGGAGCCCCTCTTGCGTGTGGCTATCCCTAACCCATCCCCACCCTCCCCTCTTCGGAGAGCAGTGCAGCCCCGTTAGGGCTGGGCAGGCACATGGGAATCACGCACTCGTTCAAAACAGCAGCACTGCTCGCGTAGAGCAGGGCAATGTCAGCATTCTAGTTGTTGGACCTGTAGTGTGGGTGCGTCCAGCTCTTCTTCATTACAGTGATCTTCTGTTCCTTGAATTCTCCCTGGTATTTGTCAAAATCTCCTGCAGTCAGGACAAGTTAAAACATTAAGTGCACTGTGAACAGCCTGGGTGATACTGTCACAGAGAACAGGAAGGATAGGGGGTTATAACGCTTTGAGCTTTTGTTCCGAGGCAGCACAGCCCCAACCAAATCCTGCTTGTGACAATGATTTCTGATGCTGCAGCTGTGATCCTGCAATCCAGACTCTCCAGCTGTCCTTTAGAGGCAGGACAGAGCTGGAGCCTGGGTGCTGACACACCAACAGAGGTTATTTCTTTCCCATAAATACTGTTGGTCGTTTTTACTAAGAACTGTTGTGTCTAAGCTTCCATGCAATGGTATGTTGTCCCCTCAGGAACATGACATCAGCACTGAGCTGCAGCAGAGGCTAAGGCTGGAGAATTGTTTCCTGTCAGGTGCCCGTTGCTGGAACACTGTTTTCCCCTCCACAACAGCTCAAGCACAAAATTGTATTTGCTGCAGCATTCCTGCTGCAAAGGGTCCAATTCCTGTGGCTGGAGCTGGGGAAAGGAGCTTTGTGCTCTGAGGCCGTTACAGGCTTAGTGGAAGAGGCAGCACGGGAGGAAAGTAATCTTTAGGCTAATTAAAACCCAAAATGGCCTTGAGCACAGACTGTTACCTGCAGGGACTCTTCTTCATCCTGAAGAGTCTGTCAGATGTGCTCAGTCTCTGTGCACAGTGAGTTTGCCAAAATGGGTCAGTGCTTTATTCTCCCAGGTTCTCAATGAAAACAAAAGGGAGCAGCTGGAGGCCCTCAGCACTTGCATGGTGCCAAGGCTGTGATGTGTTGCCTAAATCGCAGCGAGGCCGGGCCTGTGTCAGCCCTGCCTGGCTGTGTCTCACAAAGCGCCGCTGCAGGCAGAGTGCTCCGTGCTCAGCCAGGGTGCTGCGCTGGGGGCTGCGGAGGTTGAGGCCGTGCGCGGCTTTGAGCGCCCAGCACCAGCCATGAGGCTCCCCCACAGAACCCGACTGTTCCGGGCAGCACCTGCGGGAGGAGAGGCAGGGCCAGGCTCCTGCCCACGCTGTCGGCTGCAGGCCCGGCCCTGTGTAAGGAATATGGCTGGTGGGAACCACCAGCACACCAAACACAGGTTGGGTGAAAACAGTAATAAAATGATTGCACTGCTGGGACGAGGGAGCAGAGTATCTTAAGGAACTAAGCTTGACAAACTTAAAATCAATTTAGAGCTGCAGTGGCTGGCGTTCTTCTGAAGGAACGAATATGACTGTTTTTTGATGTGGTTTGAAAAGTTTTGGGGGATGGGAACAGAAACACAAGGTGTAGTTTATTGGGACTCTTGATAATAAAATTTGTAATCATCTACACAGTAGGAAATTAAGAACTTAAGATGTGCTGCTCTGTGTTTGATGTCTGTCTTGTCTGTTCAAAGTTATAAGCTCCATCAATGCCTCAGCATCTCCTCAATTAAACTTCCCAGGCCTGTTAATTCATATGTTAAACTGAAGAAAAAGCTTAAATGTTGGTACTCTGCATCTCCAGTGAAGTTAATAAAGATTGGAAAGGGGTGTGACACTGTTTGGCCTCCTACATGGTCCAGCTCCTAGAGTAATCTCCTGTTTTACATGACCCATTTTGACCTAATTCTATGTATTATTGATGCTTTTAATTCTCTTCAATAGTGCTAGAAATAAACACTGAAAAGTAGCAAAGAACAGTTACCAGAAAATGCTGTCTTAGGTTATGAAGAACTAGAATGCAAAGGGTTTACAAAACCCTTTAAAAAATAGTATATATATATATATATACACACACACACACAAACCCACATATACAAGATTAAATTACAAATTGCCTGCCGTAGTGAAAATTTAAAACTTCCTCAACTTCCTTGATGGTAACACTTAATTTCAAGAAGAAAATACATAGGTTGGGCAGCATTCAAACAACATTCCCATCTAACAACCCAGAATCATGCTATAAGATGGTGGAAACCCATAAAATTGGCTAATAATGACATTTCCACTTGTTGCTAATAGTGACATTTCCACAATGAATGCACGGGGCACCCAGGTCCAGCTTCTGATTTTTCCACCTGCAAATACCTCCTGATGTGTAGAATTGGGAAATCCACTTGTATTACAGCAGTAAAATAGACTGAGGGTAACACGAGGGTTTTATAGACCAGAATGTCTGTGCAAAAGCCCCCCCCCCCCCAGCAACTAGACACCGGCCCAAAACGAGAAAAAGAGAGAAAAACA
>VZTX01014362.1:42404-122953 GCA_013400915.1 Pardalotus punctatus | reverse complement strand
CCCCCCCCCCCCCAGTCACTAGGACACTGACCAAATAGAGAAAATAGAGTGAAAATCAGTAACAAATAAGGACAGGCACAAAAAATGTCCCAAAACCATGATTTAAAATCCAAAACAAGACAATGGAAACAAACACTTCAGTTGTCCCTGTTTGCCACATGCGCTTGCCTTTGAGCCCTCAGTTTTACCTCCCTTACTGTAACACCTGTGAACAGCTCAGCATTCTGAGGAATCTCACCTGGCCATGGAACCGGCCTTGAGAAAAGTGCCACCCTTCCAAAAGGAGACAAAGCCTGGCTTTTCTCCAAGGACATGCAGACACAACCTGAATGAGAGCACAAAAGACCTGACTGGCTTAAGAGAGAGGGTATTAATATGCCAATCCAAAAGCAAGATAGGGGAAGAATGATAAAGGTATTTAAGGTCCCTATAATCAAAAAGCCCTGCAGAAGACTGAGAAATATGTGTGGTTCCATTGCTCTCAACCTGAAAAAACTTTATAATGGCTTGATGAACTCTGCTCCTCCTGATGGACCCAGTGACGGTAAAGTAAAAAAGCATTTAGGTGTGGTGTTTATGGTGAGACTGGAAGTGAAGTGTTACCTGCCAGGGGCAATGTCCACGATGACACAGCATTCCTCCCGCTACCCTGAAGTCATAGTGCTCCAAAGTAGAGCTGATGTTTGTCTGGGTGGGCTTAGGTGTGTCCAGAACATCTCCCCAGTCGCTGCTCTGATGCAGCCCCTCATTCCCACGTTGAACTTCCCCCATTCCATTCTGGCCCGAGCCCTCCCCTTGGTGGTTTTGCCGGGTAGCATTTCCCACTGTTCCTCCCCACGTGGCTGCAGGTGCTGTGGTCTCGTTCTGCTCTGCAGGACCCTGGGTCAGCTCACCCTGGGCAGCCGGGGCTCCCCTGGGTCTGCCAGGCCTGGTGGTCTCCTCCACTGCCTCGTGGTGCTCAGAGACATCCAGCTCTTGCCCCACAGCACTGTCCCACAGCGGCTTCTGGATCACAGAGCCCACCACTGTCTTGTTCCAGCTGAAAAGATCTCCTGCCATCCCCGTTTGTCCAGCGTCACCCTTTGTGCACGCGCTCTGTCCCAAGGTATCATTTAAAATCTTTTCCCCAATGTCACCGTGCTCCAGTGTGGGGGTTCAAAGTGTCGCCACAGAAGCAGATAGCTGTAGCGATCTTTTAGCCTTAGTTGGTGTAAAACCTTGGGAGAAACAAACAAATGGCATCTAAACAGGAGCGGAGACAAAAGGACAAGATAAAGCTGTATTTACCTTATGCCTGGCTTTTCGGAGGAGATTAGGCAAGGAGATTGCAATCTGTAGCCATTAGAAATGCAAAACAGGTAACCCTAGGAGCCGAGAGTTTGAAACTCCTGAGCTGCTGGTTTGTAACAGTACATAAAGATGTGTCTTGTACAATAAATTCGGCTTTGCTCGCACCAAGCAGAGTTCATGAATCAATCACCGCCTAATCAATCAATCTGTCTGCCTAACTGTGCCCTCTGTGCTCCCATTCCACTTGGGCACAACATCCCTATACCCCCACTGGCTCTTCCGGAGTTCCTCCAGAGCCCACCTGGCTTTGATCAGGCCACAAGGAAACGGTGCTGGAGGGAGGAATGACAAACAAAGGCTTGAGCTTAGGGTATGCGGTGTCCTGTCGAACTCAACACAAAGCAGTGCTTTTCCTGTCCAAGGATGGGACTCAACCTTCCAGTAAGAGCCCAGGAACAACTCTGACATCATGATGTTCAACAGCCCTTTGGCCATCACCTGACTGAGGTGTGCAGAGCTCATTGCCCAGAAATGGGCCCGTGACTTCTCTGAGTCACCGGCATCGGGCAGGAGCAGCCTGACCAGGGCCCTCTTCAGGACAGAATGCAAACCCAGTGCTCCCTTCCTGCCTTAACAGCCAGTTTTAAAGCCCCTGTCCTGTCCCCTCGCCTCCCGCACAGCACTTCAGCATCACGACTCCGTTCAGGCTGCGTGCATGCAGAAGGAGCAGACCCAGAACAGAAGAGCTGACTGTCCTGCTTGCTCCTTGACCCCGTACGTGCTCACAGGGGCACTGGATTACAGACACCGGAGAGAGAGGAACCTTAACATTTAAACGAGATAAACGTTAGAAATAAGACGGATATTTTCACACACAGTGCAAGCTGCAGAAGCTGCAGCATCTGCAGCTCTTCTGCAATCAGTGAAGAAGTCGCTGCCTGCCAAGCTGCCCTTTGTCTGCGGTAACCCGAGCCGTCCCTGCTTCACCTGCCTGCCCGCATCTCTTCCCTGCAGCACTGCCAGCAGCCGCCGCTCTTGTACCAGCTCCAGCCTTTCTGCCAGGAGAGCACCGGCACTGCCGGCAGCTCCCAGGGCTCCCATTGCATCAAGGAAAGTAGGAGACCATCTGCCGGAATCTCACAGAGAAACAGAAGGAGCCACCTCTTAAATTCCAGAAACCCACCCTGAGCTGCTGCAAACCAGACTTCATGTTTGTCTTTCTGTTTCACCCATTCTCCTCCTATTTGCCAACTTTGCCCTGAGGCCATGGCTGGGCTCAGGGCCTTTCTGCCTGTGGAGCAGGGGCGAGAAAAGGCCTAGAAGAGCAAACATTTCAAAATACATCTGGTTTTGATCCATCTGCACACCTGCACAAGGCTGGTTTAATGCACAGGGCATTTTAGGGGCAGGGGGGCAATTCTCTGAGAATTGACTGAGATTTTTATTCATTGTTACATTAAAAATAATCATGCTTAGTTGCTTCCCTGTACAAAGAAAAGGTTTACACTTGGAGGGAAAAACTTAGTTATGATTCATAGTTTCCACATTAGTTTGCTTTTGTTACTATTTCATGCCTCAGTTTGCAAACTGCATACAGCCTTCCAGAGGATCAAAAATCCAACAAGAGGAGGCAATTTTTCTCCTTCCTTCCCATTATTCATATATTACAACATAAATATATATTTTTTTTTTGCTTACAGTAAGCTTTGTCTCGTTTGTTTGATGATTAACTCAATAAAAGAGAAGAGCCTCACCATGACTGATCTCCAGCGCAGACATCTATGGCAAGAGTTACTAGAGTCGTTATCCCTCTAAAATGATAATAAGGGGGTAATTTCCTGTCATTTCTTGAAAGCAGATGGAGATGACCACATGCCATCCTTCCTTCACAATGAATGTCAATGTGTCTGCACCTATATGCACCTGTTTCACAATTGTCTCCTCCAAATTTGGGGGGGGGAGATACAAAAGTAACTGTCGTGTCTTACTTTGCACACTCCACCACTGTTACAGGGATTTGTACAGATGGATATAAACCTATGGAGAAGAAACAAGGTATAGTGTGACTCCAGGAATTAAGAGAAAACTGGCTTTCAATTGCTACGTAATTCTTTGTACCCAAGAGGGACACAAGAAATACGTTTTCCAAAAATTCCTTTTCTACCTACCTTTATAATTGAACCAAAATTCCATCGACAAGAAGAAATCACAAATGAAGAAAACAGTCAAAAACAGTCATAAACAGTCATATTGATTACTAAAGATATAATTTAGAGATCTGTCTCTTTTAGGGACCATGTAAACTGACGTTTTGATTAGAACCATGAATACACTCTCAGAGCAGATCTCTTGATCACCACCATGCTGCTCACTTTGCACCATGGACCAGCCCCAGAGTGCACGAAGTGGGCTGTCCTGGAACTGAAGTTAAACTGAAAGCCCAGATCCATAAATGCTTTAGCCAGTGAAAGGTCTCCTGGCCCAGGAGTTTCAAGTGGCACCATCGCCATCTGCTCCCCCCGCCCCCCAGCTCCCAAACGTGTCAATGCAAGGCCTCAGCATCAGCTGCCTTGCTCTGCAGAGCCACTTCCCCTGTGCTGCTCTGCCTGCTGAGGAGACAGCACCTGGCAGCTCTGGCTGGATCCAGGAGAGCCCAGTCCCCTTTGTGTGACACCCCTGAGCAGAAGGCCCTGGCAGAACACCCCAGCCCTGCTCCCAGTGGGATGCTGTGGGGCCCTGGGAGCAGGACACCCCTCCTCTGAGCTTGGAGGGTCTGATCAAGCAAGAGACCTCTGAAAATGTCTCAGTCATGTTGCTGGATTGATGCTCACACAGATACGGGGTTTAGATACTTCCAAGGAATTGTGTTTAACATTTACACAACAAACTGAGCACTCAACAAAGTGAAATCTCACAGGTGCCTTGAGTGACCCACCCTGAAGTGACTCAAGCTGCAGAGTCCTTAGGCACCCACCTACCAAAGCCACGCCAGGTGGCTTGGGAAGGATTATTTACACTTCACTCTATTTCTCCTAAAATCAAGTTTCTCATCGTTTTCTCCTGCAAATGGAAGATCTCCTTAGTCTCCTCAAACAAACACTTTTCCTCATTGCATTCTCTCTCCAGGTTCTCTGGACAAATCTCTTCTAGGAAACGGTTGGCACATTTATGGACTTGCAGCACCTCATGGGCTTTGTCTTTTCTCATAAACACTAGAAGAGCAAAATTGAGCAGTCGGTACAGGAAGACAAAGCAGCAGAATTGTTATAGTCACAGTCAGACGTATTCAGTGGAGCGATATAAATACGGGGAGTGGAAATTTTCACAAACAGCCCAAAGGAAAATAAAATTAGTCTGTGTTCCAGCAAAAGGTACCAGTAGTTTAAGCTTTCTTTCAGAGAATCAAAAGAGCCACTAATGAGACTTGCAGATAAGGGTAGAAATATTTTTTTATTCCACAAGACTGTTGAGTATTGCAGCTTCTTCTGTGGAGGATGGTTATATTTTTCTTGCTTAACCATCTTGATTAACAGCAATTATTAGTTTGATATTTGGTAATGGAGAGCCAGAGTTTCCCAGGTGCTACCGTGGCCACAACAGGACAGACCCCAATCCTCTGTTAAGAGAAATATGAAAGTGTCAGTTTTGTACTTACACTCAGTTCATCTCGGCTTCACTTCACTAAACTATCTGCTCTCCTCCTGCAACGCCTGAAGCTACTGCTGCCAGTAAGTTAAGTGAGGAATGGCCAAAAGAGGGAATATGGCAGTAAGGTCCCACCCACACACCGCCTGCTGCCCTTGCAGGGTTTTTGCATTTTTGTTACATCTCCAAAAGTGTTGCCCAATATCCAAAGCCCACCCAGCAGATGGAGAGGCTGCTGCTACCAGTGTTCTAAGGTGAAAGCTCAGGCTGTAATCCCTGCAAAGCCCCTGAAAATCCACACAGCAGTGCACCTAAGAGTGCTCTGCTTTCCAAGTCATGGGGTAGTGCACTGTAGGAGTCAAACCCTTGGACAAAGAACCCAGTTTTGGAGATGGACTGTGAAAACATACATTTCTTTGTAGTTGCAGGAACAGTATCTACAGCAATGCCTGAAATTCTACAATGATATTAAATTACCTTATTTGTAGGCAGTTAATAACAGCCTATAAAAACTCCTAGTGGAGAAAGGCTTTGGACAGAGCCTGCTGTCTGGTGACAGAGAAAATGTTTTCCATGTACATGAGTGAAATTTCCCTTTACCATCCCTTGTGTTCTGGGGTCATCTCAGAGGATTTGTCCCACACAGAGATGACTGTGGTGAGCCTTCCGGTGTGCAGATACACTGCTAGCTCTGCTCTTCCTCCTCTGGAAGGGCAGCCACTACAATCCCCAAGATCCTGTACACTCTTGTGCCTGTCCTACAGCTCTCTGAAGCCATTTCCAAACCTTGTGTAGTACAGTCAACACAAGAACACATGTTGAGAGTGCCTCATTTTAGCTTCCCAAACTGGAAATCTTTGCCATGCAAAAATTATTATGATTTTGGGTTCAATATCACAAGGAGAATATTTTTCAACAGGAGAGTGGGATAAGTAGAAAGCTAAGAAAGGGTGATTTCTCTTGGAAATATATATATATATACATATATATGAATATTATTTTTTTCTCGTGCACTTCAGGAAGTGTTTCTTCAACCCACAAGACTCTGTGTTCAGAACAGGAATGTAGCTTCAGTTTAAATGCTGAAATTGCCACAGTAACACAAGTGAAAAGGGTAACTCATAAATACTACCTGAATAAGAAAATGGGCAGCTGCTGTTGATGGAGCACATCAGCAGGAGAAATATCCCAAGTAAAAAGCTGCTCCCCATGTCAGTGAGCATTCAGAACACTCTGCCTTCAGAATGCAAAGAAGAATCGAGTTAGTATGTTGTCATAAAACCAGCCAGCAACAAAGAGGAAGTAGAAGCAAGAGGACAAGAGCAGGGACAAAGAAATCAAAATCTCCCCAGTTCATTCTGACTTCATGTCCCTTGTTTCTCCAAGCCATCCCACAGGCAGAGGCTGAGCCAGCCCAGGCTGGGCTGCAGGGTCTGAGCCAGAGCTCCCACGGAAAAGCCATGGGGAGACAGGAATACAGGGGCTGGGCCCCAAAGGAGCAGGGGCCACTCGGAGCCACAGCCCAGCTCTCATGCTGAGGGCAGATGCACAACCAGGCACCAGCAGTTCCAGCAGTCACTGTGCAATTCCTGACACTCCGGGAAAGTAGGACCATCTACACCAACCCCAGCCAGGCACCGCCTACCACACACCTGGCAGTCACAGGTGCAAGACAGAAGTTTGGATTTCTTGGCATTACCCTTCCCATGCTGGATGATTTACCAGGATTCGACAGCACACACCTCTCTGCTACCTGCAGCATGTTTTCAAAAACACAGGATGCAGAGTAAGTTCAGTTTACACAGAACCATGCAATTATATTCACTTTTTTCTTTACTTTTTTAGGGGAAGACAGGAAAGAGATTGGGATGTACATCAGGAACAGCCATGAGGTCAAAAGGTTGATCATTAACCGGTCACAAATATTGACAGAGGAGAGACAACCTTTATTCTGTGAAACACATTAGAAACCCAAAATCAGAAGAAAATGGTGCATGTGTTTCCACACACATACACAGGTGCATTAAAAAGACAATTCAAAAGGTCTTTAAAAATATGCTTCAGTAATAAAAGCCACCTTTTGCAACAAATTTATTCAGGAAAACGTGGGAATTTTGAGAGGAAATTTCTGACACTCCATCACCTTTCAGCAGATAAGACCAACTGATTTGGAAAACACACCAGCTGCTCTGTAAACCTCTGCTGAAATATGCAGAGCTGGGAGTGTGCAGGAGGATTAACAGCAGTCACCAGCAGGCAGTCACAGCCACCCCTGACATCAAAATTTCTGCCATTACTCAGACCTGTGCTTTACTGGCTTTGAACACAATCGTGGTTTTCCCCATAAGTCAGTGTTGCAGGTTCTCTCTTCCCAGTGCAGGCCTGGTGGGAAGGCTGCTGTTCAAAGCACCATTCTTTAATGTTCGTCCATCCCTAAATCCTATCCCAAGGCAAAAAGAGGAGAAGAGAGAGACGCAGGAGCTCTTGGCTTGACTGCTACTTCTTCAGTGCATGACTCAACATCCTCACTTGGGTAAGAAGCACAGAGGCAGCTTCTGAGGGAACAAGTTCACGAATTTAAGAGATATTAAGCCTTGTTGCTGATACTGTATTAAATTTCTTACAAACCCTAATAAAATTTTATTGTACCTGGGCTTTTTTTGTTTAACAGTCTTACCACAAGAGCAGACTGAAGCTCTTCACTGATCCAAACCACATCCAAGCCCATCGAGATGGTGGAAATACATCACTACAGCAGAGAGAGTTTTTCTTTCTACAAGGTTAATTACATTTTACAAACAAATATAAATTGTGATATTAAACTTCACTTGGACTATTGCTCTTTCCTGTGGACTTACTGGTGCTGTATGTCTTTATTTTATTTACTGGTATACACCCAGACAAACACATATCTATCAGTAAAAGCATCAGCAATGCTAACACAGCCTGAAGCTGATTGCATTCACCAGAACAGGAATGAACAGAAGTGTTTGCTTGCCTTGTTAATTCGAAGAGAATTACAGACATCATGATAAATAGAGCCTGCAAAAGCTTGGAATTCAAGCTCTTTTTTTTTTGTCAATAACACTAAAGAGAGTTCCCATTCCCTTTCGAGGATGTTTGGGAGGGTAAAATCAGGCATCAAGTGTCCAAAGAATGGAAAATACAGATAAGTTCCAGTCACCTGCTTTATCAACAATCTGTGAACACTGGACTAAGATGTGAAGAACTGGAGGCAGTAATGATGTAATAAAAATTTCACTGGGTTGAAAGAAAAATTATACCAATACAGAGTAAACCAAAACAATTCCTGAGGATAATACCTTGCAGAACAGCTGAAATGACAGAACTTCATCTCTATAGTTATTTGCAAAATACTTTTCTCTGTCCCCTCCTGCCTCCACCCCAACCAGCTCAGACATTTTACATCTCAAAGATGGAGCTGTCTGACCATGGACAACCTTATTTTCTACAATGCTGTATGTAGAGCATCTCAGCTACTAGAGGAATTTTTCTTGACTGTAAGGCCTAAGTAAGACCATGCCACAAATAAACAACACAACCTGCAACAAACCAATGTAAACAAGAAAAAAAAGGAGGGAAAAAAATAGATACCAAGGAAAACAGCACACAAGGTTAAGACACACTCAGTATTTAATAGTACATTACACTGCATACTGTTACTAGCACAGAGCCACAACATTCCAGACTCTAGATCAGAATCAACCCTTAGAAGGAGCTGACATATCTATGTGGTGCTGGATCCACTCAAGGTACTGACTAACTTTGGTGTAGACTCCAAATTTCTCCCTTTTTCCACAGCCTTCACCCCAGCTCACCAGTCCTACCAAAAACCAAGTATTCTTATATCTAGTGAACATAGGGCCCCCGCTGTCCCCAATGCAGGAATCTTTCCTGTCTCCCAGGCTCCCAGCACACAGCATGTTGTCAGAGATAGGGAAGCTCATGGCCTGCACGCACTCGTTCCGGGCCACGATGGGGATTTCAATATACTCGAGGGAAGCAGCGTAGCTGCTGTTATCCTTGCTCTTCCTGCCCCAGCCTGTCACCACCATCTGCTTCCCACTCCTTGTCAGCTCCTGTTCTGCCAGGTTGCGGGTGGGAAGGCAGAGCGGGAGCGCGTATGTGTAATACATCACATGCTCAGCCAAGTGCAGCATGGCTATGTCATTATCCAAGGTCTTCTTGGTGTAATTTTCATGGGTCAGCCATTTATCAACCCAAATGGTTTGCTCATCTGCCTCAGGACGGAAACGGAATTTACCTGAAAGAACAAACAAGATGACAGATGCCAAAGCTTCCTCAACCTTGAGCACCAAAGCATCTGGATTACACCGGGTGTTAGGACTGCATTCCATGTTTTTACTTCTCTTTTTATACAGACAATTGTTTATGTCATAGGTTAACAATGCTCTTAACAGATGGACAAATCTGTAAACTTTCATATTTATGGAAATCATGAATACCTACAGAGCCCTAGAGCTCTGGTCATCAGATGAGAAACCAAAATGCCCTGTAGTGTTCATATTTCAGTATACTTGAGCAATGTGAGAGACCTTCGGGAGGAAAACAAGCTTCTTGGAGCCTGCGTTAAAAGCTGGGAGAGCAAGCACACCACAAAACAGGACATTTACAACAGGACACGAGCTTTACACTGCACAGCCAGGGCCTGGATGGCTGAATGCAAGGATTTGTAAGGTAAAGTTGACTGACAGGTAAGGTTATTCCTTTCTGAAATCTTACATCTGTATTTTAAGGAATTTTTGCTTGCTTAAGACTTCTCAGTTGCTATTTGTGCTACATAATCATGGCTACTTCAAGGGACAAGCAGTTTTGGAACAGCAAGAAACTATGTTAAAAAGGGCCAGAAAGGCAAGAAGTAATTTGTGATACACTGCAAAGGAAAACGCAGAGCTTAGGTCTTTCTGGCAGGCTGTCAGTGAGGTCTTGCAGGTTTTTTTCTGTAAGGATTGTCTCCAAGCAGAGGGAATTACGAGCCACAGTAGTTACAGAAATATATTCTCAAAGGATCCCTTAAATCCAGATTTGGATCTTGGACTTCCAGACCATTTATTTCTGAGTCTCTCTTCTTGCTCCTTTGCAGACAGACAATTGACAGTTCACACATGGCCAGAGCAGACAGCTGAAACTGCTCTGATGTCTTGCACTAAGTGGCACCAGCCCCTGAAGGACTTGCTAGTATCAAGCCAACAATCACAAATCCGTTTTTCTCTCCTATCACAACCTCTTTTCCTTGTGGTGACAGCGACCGCAGCACCCCTGAGGCAGCCTGAAGCCCCTGTGGCTGGGGGCTGGCTGGCAGGTAAGAGGCAGAGGTTTATTCCCACCTTCACAGGTACAAACTCAGCTTTAGGCCTCAGAAATAACTCTGGACTCGAGCACTGTCAGACCATCTCCTCTGGGGAAGGCTGAGTGACTGTGCAGGAGCACGCCGGCTGTGGGGTCACACGCTCCATACACCAGCACAACCCCCGTCTCCATCCTGAGGCAGCCATCAACCAGGGGGTGACACCTTTGGCACTGCAGTGACAGGTTCCCTCACCCCAACCCAGGGGGACACCCTTTGACTTCTGGTGAGTTATCCACCCCCAGAGTTTCAAATTCCAGAAATCCTGGATATGTACTGAATACAGAGGCTGTGGAAATGCATCGAGTTCCTTCCACACAATAAGGAGCATCATAAACTTGCTGCTGGCACAAAAGTATTAACCATGAAGGCAGAGTCAGTATTTTGAATTGAATCACTACATCCACATATCTGCTCTATTTTCTTGGCGTTCTGAACACGCTTCTGGATGTTCTTAGGCTGGCGATGCAGGAACAAGAGCCAGAAACAGGAATATTGTGTTGTTCTCAAATCCATCTTCCAAAACTTCAGCTACTCTGAGAACTAACTTTCTGCTTCAGACACTAAAACGCCACATGAGCCCTGCTACCAGACTTCTCCCCAAGCTGAATGCAAACCCAGACACTAGCCCCCTCTCCAGTTCTGCTCCTGTGGATGGCAAGCTGCAGTGGGACACGTCCAGAAGGGTGTGGGATATCCCAGCCGGACAGACACAGCTTGAGTACCACCTGTGCAGGCTCAGTATGAACATTTTCCTGGCTGCCCCCATGGACATGGCAATGTCTCCATCCAAAACTCTGCTCCATGTCCCTTCACAGATGTCTCTGGGTTTTTTTGATGTGAACTGCTTTTGTGGTGGCAGATGTCTCTCTGTGAAAAGGTGAATATTCTGGCACAGGACCCAAGGATACATCACACACTTTTCAATTCATTTTTTCTGCTGGATGTACATAAACTTACTGTCTCTGCTCTCAAGCACCTGCACATCCACAGAGTGTATGGAACATGCACACAGACCATCTATTTTTAAGGTTACGTACACAGACAATATATCGGCAGGACTGTCCACAAAAACTGGGAATAATCTATCCTTTCACTAATGGAAAGCAAGCAGTTGAGCTGTTATGCCTCAGCACCAATGGTAGATAGAAAACACTGTTCAAAAAAAAATCTATGTAAGTGTGGATGAAACACTAATTATTTTTGTCTGTTAATTCAGGAGAAGCACTTACTTGACATAGTGACATTTTCTCATGCTCCAGAGCAGCAGAGCAAGTAAAAGCAGTGTTGCCATCCTGCAGCATCTCTCCTCCTTCTTGAGTGAAACACTCTTAAGTAACAGTGTTTAAATGCATGAAAAGGCAGGAAGAGACCCTGTGACATTCTTCTTCTGGGATCAAGACTTTTTTTTCCAGTATTGGGATGACCTTAAGTATTTTCATCACCAGAGAAACACAGGCAGAAGAGACCAAGTCTTGCTACTTCACAGACCAGCAGCAGTGCTCAGAAGACATCAGCTGGCTTCCAGAGTGAGGCTGATAATCGCTCAAATGAAATCAGATTTTTACTAAACTTTGTTTTAAGCTAAGGTGCATATTAAATACTGCCTAGGCAGACCATTCCTACAGGACTTTTGTTTTCAGAACCTGCTAGTCTTTTCTCTGAGATGATAAATGTTGGGAATGAAACAGTTATACTTAAAAAACACAGGGACAGGTGATTTTTCCATACCAAGTTTTACTCTGAACCCCTCTTGTTCCTCAAGGCAGTGTGCTGCTGTTAGGACCCAAGCTGGATGGATGAGAACACCCCCACACAGAAACGTCCCTTTGGTATTTTTCAGCATAACCTGAAACAAGACAAGAGTGTGACACTGCATGAAGCACGGCTCACAGAGTACTGTACTCATTCTTCTTGAAGGCTGCCAAATCCTCAGACTTAGCAAGCACCAAAGCATGTCACATTCATAGAAGCCAAAGCTCTACAGTGGGAGAAAAGCTCTATGAATAGAGTCTCTGTGAAACACTTACAAAAAAGTTTTGAATGTTCTTCCTGAATGAGGGCTGGCTTCATCTAAGTCAGAATGGGGTGATGCTGGTCACTGCAAAGCAGTACTTTGCACTCAAAGCTTTGAAATACAGAGCACAAGTGAGGGGTGTGTCCCACACCAGAGACAGTGCATCCATCTCAGGCTGCAGCTCTCATGCTATGGTGTAAAAGGCCCTTTAATATCAAAGATATTCAATATTGGCATTCATTAGTTTCATGGTAAGCTCTGTGAGGTCTCCCTTTTCTCTGCGATAGCCCAGCCTACCATGGCATATTTTGCTGATCAAATCTGCTAACTTGAATTTATGACAGACAAGGCTCATAAGAAAGGGCAGGAAGATCACCTCCCACTGGAAGGCTGTTGCAGGAGCTGACACACACATCACACAGCATGAGTTCCCCAGGATGGAGCAACAGAGCAGGTGAGTGTCATCACCATCCTCTCGGCAGTATTGGCAAGGTAAGGTCAAAAACTTGGCAACAGCAACAAGGTCAAGAGTCCTCACAGATACTAAATTATTTTTTCCTGCTACTCCAGCCTTTGAGATACTTTTGAAAAAGCTAAGGGAATCTTAGCTTCATATGACACCCACAGTAGCAATGCAGGAGGCCTTTCTGGAGCAGAAAGGCAAGGCAGAGCAGTTCAGGAAGAGCCTGAACTATTTGTGGCGAAGAATCCCTTTCTCCTCACCTGCCAAGGGCTGCCTCCCCTTCTTCCAACTCTTCCATCAATGAGCCGAATATTGAAGTCTGCTTGGGCTTCAATGTAGTCCAACTTCACTCTTCCACAGGGGAACTCCACTGCAGGAGATGCAGAGAAGCTCACCAGCAAAGCCCAGATCACCCAATACAAAACCTCTTTCTAGAGGATTCCCTGTCTCTCTAACCTAGGCAATATTGTTCAGAAGCTTCATGGAAATCCCTCAATGGCAGAGAAGGCAGTCTCCTGATTCCCCTCTATGTTTCCATGAGGCAAACATGGATTAAGGGCCATAAAATGGGTATAGAGTTGGGAAATGCAGACAGAGTTACTCTGCATGGAATACACGTTTTGAAAATGTCTACAAAGTGCACTGCAGACAAGTCTCCCCTAAAACTCTTATATCAGCCTGAATAATCGTCTGTCAAGGTTGGACTACAAACCCTCTGCTCTTACCTACAGGCTCACACGTGGTGTGGTCTTCTTTGAGCTGATACCCTGATGCACAGCTGCACAAGCGATGCTGCTTGGCAGGGTCCTCCCTGCAGAAATGTTCACAGCCCCCGTTATCTATGGAACAGTTGCTGTACTTGATCTCTGTGGGAAAAACAAACAGCAAGAGAGATGTGGAGCTGGGAAGTCAGAGTCACAGAAATGCAAGGTGTTAAAGTGACATTGTGCTTCAAGTGAGGAACAGCTGTCAATGGATTTGGGATGACAGTTGTGGGCTTCAGTGGCACTTGGGCCCCAAGACAGAAAACAGACCTAGGTTCAGAATCAGGCAGTGGGGAGATGAAGGAAACAGATTACTGTCAGGTAGACCAGAGAGCAGAAAATTCCCTGTCACTATGTGCCAAGTCACACAGTGAAAAGTGATGACACGTGGCATACAATGCTTATCCCTAAATGTGCAATCCAGCTTTTGTCCAAGGAAGGAACTGTCACAGTAATAAAATATTTGCAGTGGATTGGGGCTTTCCCTGTGTTTAAAAACCCCATCATAATCCCTTTGTTGACAATTCTAAAGTAAACCCCTGCTTTACAGAGTTATTTCCAGTGTTGCCCAAAATTTAGATATCTCATATCTCTAAAATTCTCCTATGGCAACACAAAATCTATTCTGCTTTAGATAAGCACAGACAAACCTCTTACCACATCAAGAAGCAAGAGAGAAATCACATTAGTAAAGAAGGCGAGTATGCTGTGCAATGGCTGAAGTGTCGATCACTATTGCACAGGGATCCCTGACACAAAGGATGTTATTTCATAGTGGATTAAATGCAGTGTTACCATAATTGCACAAAACCCCCTCCCAGCCTTTGTTACAGATGCAGGAAAATTTTCCAATATTGTCCTTGCAGATCCCATTGGAACAAGTATGTTTCTCACACTGATCTCCATCTGAAACAGAAGTAGGAAAGCTCAAGTCATGAATCATACAGAGCTCATAGATCAAACATGAACACGAACAGACCCTCTCCAGGTTCCCAAATATCACCCATGTTTCTGGCACTTAATGGTGACACCTCTGTGGCACTTGGCCAGAGACAGGGCCATCAGTTTGGGTTCTCAATTACAGCTGCAGAGCAGGTGGAGTGGGCAGAAGGGGAGGAAAGAGTAAAGCCTGAGGCAGGCAGGGCAGCAGCAGGTTACTGCTCAACCACATCAGGCAGGGTTAGAGCATCAAAGCACTTTTCACCAACTCCTTAACTCAGGGAGGATGACTGATGATAGGTACAGGTGCACCTCAAGTATTTTAGGAAGGTTGCTTCTACGATAGAACAGGAAAACATTCTCTGCACACCCCATATAAGAGAGAATGAGAATTTGAATCAGTACCAGTAACTCCTGATGATGCACAGAGAAGTGATTAGGAAAGTCTTTACTTACCTACATACTTGCTCCAAAAATCTAGCTGTGGAGAAAGAAAACTTGTATTACGGCAAGAAAAATCGCTCACTTGCTAAAAATGGTTAAAATGTATTATGATCTTGGCCAACAGGACACAAAACTTGGGTCAATAGCATCAGTCTCATTCTTCTTGGCAGTGTAGTGACTGGCACTACAAAGCATGAAAACCGGCCAGTGATCCACCTACACTGCCTGTACTAAGCACAGACCCCGCTGCCCTGCTTGCAGGCTCTGTTTTCTTGTCACTTACTGCCAGGTAAGTCACCTGAGTCCACTTGAGCCCAGTTAGACAAAACATGGGCATTCCAAGGACAGATCCTCTCTCCTCTGGGGTCTGAGGGACAGCAAGGACTGGGTCATCCTATGCTTTGGGCCTACTCTGCTCAACATAGCAAAAGAGGGTCCAACCAAACACAACAATTGAGTGCGGAAAGAGGTAGGAATCAGCGGACAATAAACATAGTGTCCAATTCAAAATAGGAGTTTGGAGAAGGAGAGAGCGAACAGTGATGAGAGAAATGTTTGTCAGGCACAATGGCGAGACTTGGGAGACGCACTGAAAGGCAGCCAGGACTGGTGAATGGACAACAAAGGGGAAAGACTGGAAGGACTGGGAAAAACTCAGTGGCAGCAAGAATAGCCAATGGGGTCAAGCAAGAATTGGAATTAACTGTCTGGGACCTAAACCTCACCAGGTGAGTCAGGTGGGACATGCTTGAGCAACCAAGCTTTGTAGCCCATACAGGGGTAACTTGACAATCACTGTGACACAGTGACACTCAAAACACTGCCTACACCTGAAGAGTCAGGAGAGATCCATGTTCAGTGCTGACAGCATGATCTCCTATGCCCTGGAACGTAATATTTTAAGAAAATAATTGACAGGCTAAGTTTCCCACTCATCCTTAAAAAACCCAACTTACTGTTGCTTCCCTGGTTTCAAATATCTCACTGGCCTCCTCAAAGTCACAGAGCTCTTCAACGCACTCACGCTCCACAGAGCCTGGCTTGAGCTCCTCCAGGAAAGTGTTTGCCCGCTTCTGGATTCTCAGGACTTGGTTTGCGTCTTTACTGCTGTAAAATGCTGCAAGCAAAAAGCGGAAAGCACAAGCAGAGAAAAGAGCTGGCTGAAAACTGGTGCTTCCCGAAGGACACTTATGAGAGCAACAGCCCCTCTCCACTGTGAGGCTGCCCTAGACACCATGCGCTGTCTGCTGTGCTGCAGGAGCGAGCTCCAGCCTCTGCCCTGTGCAGAGCACCCTGTGCTGCTGCAGGAATTAACGAGCTCCAGCCTCTGCCCTGTGCAGAGCGCCCTGTGCTGCTGCAGGAATTAGCGAGCTCCAGCCTCTGCCCTGTGCAGAGCATCCTGTGCTGCTGCAGGAATTAGCGAGCTCCAGCCTCTGCCCTGTGCAGCGCATCCTGTGCTGCTGCAGGAATTAGCGAGCTCCAGCCTCTGCCCTGTGGTGCTCTGACGGCTCGTGGGGCTCAGCAGGGCTCTGATCAGGCAGCTGCCATGGCCCCAGCACTGTCAACCTCTGCTAAAGGGAGTCAACCCCCCCTAATGGGAACGATTCCAGCCACTCCCTCTCGCTGACACAGGAGCAGGAAATGCACTTGTGTGACTGGGAAAGGGGGAAGGCCACCTCTCAAAAGAACACTTACGTGAGGTGCCACAGCCCCATGAAGAGCAGGCAGCCAGCAGCAGCCCTATGGTGAGGAGCTTCCCCATCCCGCAGCAGGAGTTACCTGCGGAGGAAAAGGCAGGAGTCGAGAGGAGCACATTACAGAGTGACACAAGAGCCTGCTGCAGACCGTTCCCCTCCATCCAGCTCTCTCGCTTTTCAGATAGCAGCTTCCCTTGCTGAATGCTCTGCTGTGCCCTGCCTCTGACTCCAGCTCTGGAGCGGCCATTCACTAGAGTCTCTCCAGACTCGTTTGCATATTCCCTTTAACACATCAGCAGCTCTCCCAGAACACTTCTGGTCTGCCCTGACACCCTCCCCTTGTCACTGGACATATTTGATAGGCTTCATGCTCCATTAAAGCAAGCTGTCCTTGGAAATCTCAAAGGATACAATACTTTTGAAGCACTTACTGCTTTATTCAGTAGGAATCAGTGTGATCTGTTCTTCCTCCACGAGCTCTGCTGGAACTTAGTTAATCCATAACTTGGTATTTACTCTTTGGAGTGATATGAAGTGCTTTCTTTTTAGTTGTTAAACGAACAGTGCTCAGGGAGAGCTTGACCATTTACCTGCATACAGGGGAACAGTGAAACGGTGAAACAGCTGAGGCACCCATTCTGCCTTTCTCAAACCTTTTTTTTTCCTTTTTGATTGCCTGGTAAGCAAAAATAGTTACATATAGTTTGCAAATGTACGTACCCAGTGCTATGGTCTCTTGAGAGATCCTGCCCTCTTCTCCCAGCACACAATCACCCAAAAGGGACACACATACTGTAATTTTTAAGAGTCCTCCTACTTCACTTTCTCATCAAAGCTTCCATCACAAAACAGCCAAGGGAACTAAGCCCCCTGACAGCCATGAGCTGTACCAGATACTTGTACCAGCATGTGGTATCTTCTGGTGTTGTGGGTTAGCTCTCATCAGAACAAAGTATTCTATTGAATTCTGAACACTAAACATTTAGAGAAAATCCTGATTCCTTTTCAGGAGTTTTCTTGCCTTGGAGGTGGTAGGAACCAGTGTGTCTCAGTTCTCTGAGAACAGTGTGTGCAGTGGCACCTCTTTGAGCTGCGCAGCAGAGTTCCAGAATCATTCACGTTGGAAAAGAGCCCTGAGACCACTGAGTCCAAGCCATGACCAATCACCACCTTGCCACTAGCCCAGAGACCTGAGTGCTACGTCCAGCCATTCCTTGAAGAACTCCAGGGATAGGGACTCCAAACCTCCTGGGCAGCCCCTTCCAATGCCTGACCACCCTTTTCAGGAAGAAATTCCTCCTGATGTTGAAGATACGGCATCTTCATACAAATTACCTGTGCACCCAGGAGTCCTCTGGGGTCCTTCATCAGGGAAAGTGCCACCAGAGGTTAGGGAAAGATGGGCCCCCCCAGGATCTCAGCTCACATCCCGTGACACTGATTAGGGGAGCTCTGACTGCTTATAAACCTTTTATTTCCTTTTTCCCTCAGAAACTTGGCCATGGACTTTCTTGAAAACAAGTTCTATTTAAACAAAGTTCATCCATTTGGGACTTCAGCTAAAAGGATTGCTGCATCTACATCCCAGATGGGGAAGATGTGTGCACTGCAAAGCTCTACTGGTATGTTCTTTATTCTCACATCAGCCATTCGACAAGAAAACTTCAGGTGCAGTTAATGGTAACAGATTTTTGCAGCAAATTAAGTTTATGAAAAACACTGAAGACTGGAAACATAAAATAGGAAACCTAAATAGAAACTTGGGTAGTACCCTGTATTACCTGTATTACATTTGTAGCTGACCTGGCTATTTGCTACTATGTAGGTTATGTGGTTTTGAATACATGTTTGTTTCTAAGATTTGGTATAGTCTTAGAAATAAGCTTGGAAATTCAGGACACGCACACCAACTGCAAACCTCAGACATCCAAACCAACGTGTCAGCCTCCTAAAAACTTCCTTTTTTTAAATTTTAAACCCATGTACCGATACCCAGTAAGAATTAACTTACTTCTTCATCACCCCTCTTGTTTTGAGGGCTTTATTTTCCTGTTTTCTCTTGCCACTGCAGTGAAGAAATAAGTATTTTAAAAGCCAGCACTTGGGCTCTCAGGTGATCTTATGACTTCAGGTGGAGGGGATTGAAGAAAAGATGCTCCAGGGTACTTCAAGTTTTGTATGCCAGGGAACCACTTCAATCTAAAACAGCACAGTGCTGGGCTCACTGCTGTCTAGTTCACATTCATTTTAAAAAATAGGTATTTTTCTAAGGAGAGCTAGAAGAGGGTAAAGAGCAGAAAGGAGAAACCTCACGAGAGAATGGCAAGACAGAAGCTCCATAAATTTAAATTAACACTGTGGAGACTTCTGATTCAGTGTGTTCTGAAAGGCACTAAATAATTGAAGAAACCACCTCCTCGAAGTAAAAAAGCATCACGGATGTTTCACATTTCACAGCTGAAAGATACTCCCCTTACAGCTTGAAGAGACAGAGCACACCAGAGAGTTTACACACTCCTGTGTGTAAAGAAAGCCAAAAGTTTTGGTTTTGCCTTTTCTACAAGAAAGCCTCTGGCAAATTCTCAAATGTGTTCTCAGCCTTTAGCCTCCTAGCCAGGACCACCAAATCACTCCTCTCAAATTTTTCTAAATTGAAATTAAGAACATAAATTTCTGCAAACTAAATAAATTATAGACATATGTAAATTTTGATAGAGAAGGAAACGGAAGTGGCAAAAAAAAGTATCATAAAAATCAAAACCCACAGCTCTTCAACAGTCATCCTGTGCTGCATCCATCAGTACTTCCTATCTCATAGCTTCTAATTTCCAACAAATCAGAACAATTCACTGAGCAATGAAAGCACCAAGCCTACTTCCTACATGCACACTGGAGCCTCTACTCGCCAGAGCTCTACCAAAGACTCCCTCTCATCCCAAGTCCCGATTTCTTGCAAAACTTGCAGAAACGCAGTGTTCTGTGAGCCATCATCTCTCCCTGTGAGCTGTCTGAAATGAGACAGAAGTTTCAACTAGCCTTTAAAGGGGAAAGACAGGCTCATACACACAGCACCAGACAAAGAGACTGCTCCTGCTTCCCTAGGAAACCCAAGCAGAAGTATTGGTCTCCTCAGGCCGCTTTTCTTTAAAGAAAAGGTCCTTGGAGCCCAAGGTTTTGCACAGTTCAGAGGAGCACTGGAACATGTGCCAGAAAGGCAAGAACACCTCTCCCTGGAGAGCCTATGTGCTGGTGGGAAGTGCTGTTGTGAATCCAGTTTGCAGCCTTGGGAGCAGGAGGAATTCGACAACCTGTGTAGAAATCAAGTTCCTCCCAGGCTGTTACTTCCCTGGCTGGGATCTGCTCACACCTGGGAGTACTGCTGGGGCTGCAGCTCTGCACAGCCTCTGCCAAGAGAGAGACTGTTCCCCCACTTCAACTTCTCACCTGGAGCAGCCCATCACCACAAACCAATTGTGGGTGTACTGTCCTGAGAATTCTCTTTCTCATTAATCCTGTGAGAAACATAAAGATAAGCTGAATTCTTCTCACTCTTTCTAATCTATGTTTTGGAACTGGGCGCTGTACAGGCTTCAACCAATCACCTCGGGGGGTGGGTAAATACTATCCAATCACAATTAGTCATATAGCATGTATAAAAGGGATACTCCTAACAATAAAGCTCTCTCTCGCTCGCTGTTCATCTCCGTGTCCTCTACGCCGTTCTTACTGCCGCCACAGCGACATCTACCAACCTATACATGGAGGAGGACACGAGGCCACCCCCTTCCCCACTCCCATGAACAAAAGCCATGGGCCACAAGTGACTTGCATTTTACCATGAAGTCAACCAAAGGGGGGCTTCTAGGTCACATGCAAACTGCCCTAGCTCTTCCTTTCTTGTGAAGAAAAACACCCCCAGCTCACTGGGTAAGCCAGCAAAATGCTGGAACTCTGCAGAAGGAGGTTGCTGGAGAACTGCCATGACTCTTTTAGCTGTTATCAACGTTGAATGCCACTTTCCAGTCTCAGGACTTTTTCATTCTCCCCTCATGAGAATTAAACACCTCAAGCTGCTCCAGGCCCAGCTAGGGGGACACAGTTATTCATACTTTTTGATTTAGACTCATTGGTAGAGATCTTCACAGCACACCTCCCTCCCAACGCACTCCACCCTCCTGAGATCCATCAGGTAGTTAAAACAAACCAAGAGGATGACAGCCCTGAGAAGAAGGTCTGACATTCAGTAATGACACACTTCAGTGGGGCAGTTAAGTTTTTTGCTATTGGCTTCTGCCACATTATTAAAAAAAAAAGACCAAAATTAATTAACCTGTATCAGAGGAGTAAGAGTATCTTCAGTCTCTGCTGTTGCTTTCTTTGCACATTTTCTGTAGTGCCACTTAAAGCAGAGCCTGACACTCAGGGTCTGATGCATGTGTGAGTAAATACTGCAATTCTCCTCCTTGTTCTGACTCCACATAACTAATACTGTAATGATCAATTTTACCATTTTCATCACGCAAGAGTATAAATAACACAGGTACGATGTTCCTGTTCCATACACTGTTCTCTCCACACTTCTGTTTGATTACCAAGTATGAAGGTGTTTTTCATGTAGAAAATATTCACAACCATTGTAATTTCCTTTCCACCCACTTTGCGACAGTACTGTGTAGCCTTACAACCATCCTCTCAGTTTAATTAAATCTGCTGGGAGTTTCCTGTCAGAATCTTATGAATGCACCAATCTGTACAGATGGAAGAGAAAGCTTGCCACAATCCACTCCATGGACTGCTCACCTGGACACCTCCAAATTTTTTTGTTTCAAGTTTACAGGTGTCATTTATGGCACTCAGCTTCTACGTTTCATGAGGAAATTCACTTCTCCCACATTTTTGTAAATGCACTTTCACTTACTCCAGTCACACTACATATTGTCTGCAATAAACTGAGTGCACAGAGGCCCAGGTGGAGAACAACTGCTCCCATCTCAGGCTGGCACTGCAGCACTGGGGCCAGGAACAGCCACCCGAGGAGGGGTAACCAACACAGCCCTGCTGAGCCTGACAGTGCTCCCACTGAGCTGTGGGTTTGCTGCCAGCAGAGCTACGATCAGGATGAGCACCAGCAGAAGCAGCACATTTAGAACAGCTTTTGTTCACTGCAAGACATAGCTAAAAAAATTAAACTACCTGATGTCTTCTACACCATGCCACTTAAACCAACACAAAAAATGCTAAAAAACTAATCTAAAACACTTATATTTACCATTTCACTCCTCTCTAAGGAACAGCTCTGAACTTCTGATGCAAGTCAGAATAAAACCATTTAATCACAGCACAGGTTTTTATTAGCTCGTTCCCACCAGATGGGCACAGCAGCCCTCTCACAATGAAATCAGTAACACAGAATCCTTACTGGAAGCTCAGAAACATGTTTACTTTATATACAAGAAAAACATATTTACAACAAGTTAACTATGTACAAAAAAAAGTACAAGAGACATTTTCATGGTAATCACTGTATAAATTAACAAAATAAATAGGAGGGAAGCAGGTCCCATTCTTAAGGCACAAAACCTTCTTCCCAAGACTGTACAGGGATTCACTTGCTTCCTGGATGCCTTTGACAGGATCACAGGAATGGTGGGGAGACCCCTGAGGAACAATGACTGGTGGACAATGATACAGACATGCAGTCACTGCTGACAGTTGTAGAAAAACATGATTTTTCATCCTTTCCTTTTTTTTTCTTTTTACAGTACACACATCTTAGGATACAAAATATGTCTTGTAAACAGTCTATTTTATAAATCACATCGCTATTATGCACATTTTTAAATAACACTAAAACAATGAACAAAGCTTTCCATACGATTTGGGCGCAGAAGCAGTCGCAGCACTGGCACTGACGGCCCTGGTGGAGCTGGAGGCTCCCACGTGCCAGGCCTGCACCTCTCGGCACGCAGCGGCACAGCTGCCCTCGGCCGCCGTGCCGGCTCCTACTGATATCCCACCAGCCAGAAGAGAGCTACCAGCCCTCCTGAGGGCAGCCCAGGGCAGGGCACTGCCAACGGCCACACCAGTCTCCACTGCATGCCATCTCACTTAGCCTGAATATCATTCCCCAGAATCTGCCATGAAATACCCAAGACAGTGCCAGCATGTGAGAGAATGGACTGCAGCCTCTTCCAAGCAGAAGAAACCCCATGCCCAGCTCACTGCAGCCACTGCCAGGGGTGAGGGATGCAAACAGAAGGTGCCGCACGGCTTTCACAGGAGTTGCATTTTTTAAGGGACTAAACACCTGTGTGGTATGTACAGTTCTAGCTTCTCTCAGGCTTCTTCTCAGCTTCTCTGAGACTGCTGGACAGTCTTTTTTTGGCAAAGAGCAGATTTTTACTAATTGTCTTTCCTGAGTTTCAGTCCCACAAATAACTATCAGATGCCAGAAGAGAAACTCAGAATAATGTAGCCAGGAGTTCTACCTGGCTCCCTACTTTGCAGATAGCTCTCACTGATGTTCAACACAAATTGTCTTCAGCGATTCACAAGAATCTCTGCAACAGAAATCTGCATTATTTCCAGTGAGACACACAGAATTACAACTCTTTTGGGTTTTTTAGATCTGTACCTTAATAAATACTCAAAGGCACCCAGGTTAAATGTGGATCCCATTTTCTAGCTCTTAAAAGAAGGTAGAACTCCCTCCCTGCCTCTGATAAGTAACAGACAGGAATATACTGGCTGACAACCCTTTGATAAATGTGTATGTGCACAAAAAGGATCTGAAGGCATTGACACACAGATCACAAAAGCAGAAGAAATGAGGATAGGTCTGTGAAGGCCTCATCACTCATGCAGATGGCTAATGGCCATCAGGTCTTGATAGATACGGCACGATTTAAGGAACATGCCTGAACGTAAAAACTCTTTGGATTCCTCTGCTGCTCTGGGCAGGAGGAGTAGAGAGGAGCTGTTTCTATGGAAGCAAGAATTTAATCCCTCGGGGATCATGCAAGCAAGGCAAATGCTTACTGTTTATGCATCTTTAACTATGAGACTTCCCTGAACTGGGAAAGTTCACAGCAAGAACAGCTCCTTCACTACACACAGGAACAAACGCAGATCTCACCTCTTCTCCAGAGTTATCACCTGCCTTGTCCCCTGCTGCGCTCTCCTGGGAAGGCACATGGGTGGCCCAGCCATGCACAGTTCTGAGACAGGAAGTGGGCTGCAGGCACTGTGAGGTCCCTGCAAACCACCACTGAGGATGGCTGCATCCTGGGGCTCTCTTAAGTGGATGCTTCCCTCATTTTCATCCAGACACTCCTCTGTACCTCAACAAGAAAGTGGGACAATATAGTATGTATGCAATTCTTACTTATCTGATACTTCAGGAATTCAATATAGTAAGAGGGGGTCTGTACTGATAAATAAAAAAATACAGCTATGGAGGAAATTGCCAACGTATAAATAAGAGAAATAAATTCGGGGCAAGGCTGGACATATTTGCTGCTCAGACTCCACAGTATTTATACCATAAGTGTTTCTAGATGGATCAAGCACATTTAGTTTTCTTCTCCTGTCTCATGAGCAAACCCTATCACTCGCCAGGCTGAGAGGAGACACAAGGGTGAATGTGTCTGCTTAGAACAGATAGGCAGAGTCAGTATAACCCTTGGTGAAATACTGGAGAATTCAACAGAGTTTGCCCAGCTGAAACAAAATCAGCCCAGAGCCTTTATAAGGTGACAAATCTTTACATAAAGTAACTTGACTGATTGTTAATAGAGGTGATATCAATTTGATAAAAATCGTTACAAGTAACAAAATAATTATGTCCTCAACAAATTATCTTTTATGCCACTGTGTATGTGGCCTTTTCTGTCTGCAGCCATAGTCAGGTGCCACTCTGTAATAAAAAAAAAAAATACACAGAAAACGACAGAGTAATTAAAATTTTTTGTTGCCTCTTGAGTTTCACAGCCCTGACTGTTGCCAAATTCCCTTTGCAGTAATAAACATGGTGATACAACTATGCATGCTGGTCTTGGGCTTTAACTGCCACCGAAGTGGGGTCAGCCATCTAGAAACTGATTCAGAGGCACTAATTTTTCCATGTTCCATTGCTGCTGGTACCAAAGGCAATTTATCAACATACTCCAGTTTTCATTTTTCATTATGATGCTCATTTGTTCAGTAACAATCCTCCTCCTCTCAGCGCTCTTACAGGAGCCCTGATGTTTGACAGCATAAGGAATCTCTCTCAGTGGTAAAAGCCAGGAGAACTTAGCTACCCTAATCTTTTCTATCACCCTGAAGGAGCAAGGCAGCAAGAGAAGCAAAGTGGAAAAGCCACTAAAACCAAGACAGGTGAAAAGATGCATGTAGTAGACATAAATCACATATTTTATGACAGAAATAGTTTTCTACACTGCAAGCTGAAGTAAAGAAACAGTTCTTGTGTTTGTGGCCACAGAAGTGGCACTAAACAGGCAGGAAGCTACACGTGGCCATTGCCAGACATGCTGCTCCCTCCACCATGATGAAGCATGTTGTCCTGTACCTCCCTTCTTGTGCAGTTCATTAGTTTTCCTCTCCCTTTTATCTGGTCTCCCGAAAATTAATTCAGAAGAAGGAATGTCAGAGCTGATCTCCTGTAACCATACAGTTCTCCAGAATTTTCTTTTTATTACTGCCAGGAATTTCTGAACAATTGTCTGTGATGACATGGCACATTTTTTGTGAAAACCTAAAGGCTGTACCATTGCCCCTGGCTGGAAGAGGAAACCAGGCCCAGCAGAAGGCCCTGACAGCTGGTGCAAACACTGAACCACGTGCATTACTTGTTGCAAAGGCGTGAGTGAGTGAGAATCACTGGATATTCAGCGGAAGAGGTCTGTACTGGCTTCCAATTTCAAATGCAAATTGCACACAACTACAGATGCATTAAAAAGGGATTAGGAAGGAGGGATTACAAGAAGAGGCTTTGTCCCACTTAAAATACACTGAATACAGGTGTGACACACAGATGAGCAGGAAAGTTTTGGGCCTGAAAAGACTGTCAGATGCTCCTGAACTAAGACTGGCCAATATATCTTTTGCCCTGAATGATTCTACTGTGATGAAGTTATCCAGTAAAGGTAGCTGTGTTGCAATTCTCAGGAGTCCTGCACTGTCCCTGGAATCAGAACTTCCCACATCAGAGGACATGGCTCTTCAAACAGCAACTGAGTTCTCTCCAGGAGGCTCTGCTGACCGCAGAGGAGGATCCTCTCCACTGGATGCAGCCATACCCCACAGGAAAAAAGTAGCACCATGCTTGGTTGATATGAGCTCTGAACAGCTAAATTTTGGCTGTTCAGCAGAGACAGTTGTGAGCACATCTGCTTTGAGGTGACTGCTGTGCAGTTAGGGGGAATGGTAGACACAGGCTGTGAAAACAGAGGCTAAGCCTCGCTGGCAGGAGTACTCCGGCTCAGCTCCTTGATCCCATGCAGTATCCTCTTCATGTGACCCACTTTGGTCACACCCAGGTCCTGGAAGAAAAAAGAAAACCTTACCTTAAGCAAAAGGCAGAAGGAAACTCCAGGTGGCCAAGCAATGGTTACAAACTAGTCAGCCAGTTACAAAGAAAGGACAAAACCAACCAGAAAAATTCCAAACCTGAGGGTTATACAGAGCCTCAAACCACATGTCAAAAAGCTACTAAGGAATGCAGAGCAGGCACAGAGCAATGCAGAGAAACAACTGCAGACTGTTAGCTAGAAACACAAATTGCTTTGGCTGTCAAAGTCTGAGAGAATAGAAAGAGCAGACAGATATCAAGGACCTAAGCTAGTAGCCAAAACATGCAGGAAGAACCAACCAGTCACATCAAATAACTGGGTACCATGCAACGAACACAGGCTGTAGGTGGATGACATAGAGGGGTCAGCTACACGGTTACAGCAAACCTCACTATGGGAAGATGGTCAAAATGACAAATGAAGATTCAAGGGGCACTGAACAAATTGCCACACACTACTTCACAACAATGTTTTCCTGCTCTGTGCAAGTCACCAGAATGATGACACAAATCTCTTGCACATGCAAAGAACCACGACTTTCAATCTCTTGGTAGAAACAATGTCTCCTGGTGAGGAGATGAAAAGTTGTGCAATGTGGTTGCTATGCACTATTAAAAAAGATTCTCTCCAACCATAAACTTCATCAAAGTGCACAATCACTTTTTCTTGTAACAAAGAAGTGTGATGATCTATTTGTCCAGACACTGCACAGTAAGAACCAAATCTTCCCGGTTACAGCACCTCCTGCAAAGATGGTACAGTAGCTGAGAAAAACTTCCATCATTAAAATCAGAGACTCTCAAGAACACTATTGGCAATTTATGTGCTGGACTGTATCACATCTCCACAAAGCTGTGGCAGAACTGAACAGCTGGTCCCTCAACCACCTTTTCTACCTCCCTGCTATTAAAAACCAGGTGACCTGAAACAGTGAGAAAATTAAATGAGGCTGTAGTGAACCCGTTCATCTTGCCAAGGCACCTGGAACGAACAGCAGGCAGACCACTTCCAAGCACATTCAGCACAGAAGATCATGCAGATGCAGCTGGCTATTTCTCATGAGCCGACCACGAAAGTACCTGGAGGTCCCTCCGTTCGAGGTGCAGGAGCTCAGAGCCCCGGATGTCATGCCGGATGAACATATCCTTATACTCACAAAGACTGAGGTGCTCAAGCCACGCCGCAACCTCCTCCGTTCCCCAGAGGTGAACTGTTAGAGATGGAAAAGCAGGAGTGCATTGAGTACCCAGAATTCCAGGAGACAGGGAGAGATGAGGACACCACAGCACTCAGTGCCAGAGGAGGGCAAGCAGGACCACAGCCTCTAACCAAGGGGAGGGCAGCACAATCTTTGATCTCGAATGAAGAAGGTAGGCCAAAGAAAGGTAAGAGATGTTCTCTTAGGAAGAGGCCTGCTGCAGTACAGCCAGGAGGAAGTGCGTATTTGTTTTGATGGGGTGGGATATGCTTTTTAAAGTTTACCCCCATGTTTAAGAAGAGTAAATTCATTGTGTAAATTCTGTGTACAAAACAACAGATTCATAAAATATGTCATGGAGAATCACAGCACAGATTAGTTTGCACATTATTATGTGCAACCACTTGTGCTTGGTAAACAAAATGGCAACCTCTCTGCCCCCTGTATGAGGGAGAGAGGAAGAGTTTAGACTTCCACCTTCTTGCACAGTCTCTAAATAAGAGAATAATAAAATTTCCCAGTTCTGGGAGGCAGTGAATGAACACCAGCCTGTCAGATAGGAGACTGTACCCACAACTCCATGGGAGAGACCAGGAGCCAAGAGCCAACAGAGCAGGTCATACTTCCGAATTTTGGAAGAAAGCCTTCGTAAGGATAGCATAAAACAAAAATCAACTAGAGCAATTTAGAGAGAAAGTGTCTGGAATGGCAATTTGTTGATTCATGGCCAGCTTTTATCTACTGACCAATACATTAAAGGTCAGGGAGCGCCTGTGGTGATGCTGATCCCCAGCCAATCAGACATGAAACTTGATTAAAGCCTGAAGGTGAATCAATGAGAAAAATATAATTTACTGTATCACAGAGAACAAGCAGTGAAAAGACTGGAGTTATGCGGACTTGGGCCCCGCAGTCATTTTTATACTTAAAATGCCAAAGTCCTCCAATTCACTTCCCTAAGCACCCTCTGAAATATCCCTGAAAATCTGTACAGTTAAGGAGAATTCTTCAGAGGGTACCTCCTGTTCCTGCTCAGGAATGTCTGCATGGTATGGGGGGGACCATGACTAAGAAGGGAGAAATAAGCTACTTTGCCACATGAAAAAGATTAGACCTGCAAGAAAAGGCAGACACAGGTGAAACAGGAGAGGATGTGTGAGGAAGAAGAGGTAGTGGTGTGACCACACTGATGTGACAAAAAGACACAGTGAATGAGCAGACTTGGTACCCGGCAATCCCATGCTACTGTGAGTCTCCTTATTTTTGTTGTTCTTCTCCTTTTTAAACTTGGTTACCAGGCGGAATTTGCCACTGCGGCTGCGTTTAGAATAATCCAGCATCTGGTTCTGCAAGAACAGAAAGGGAAAATCAGGCACACAGTCATAAACTGCTTGGAACGGACCAAGTGCAACAAGCACTGTCAAGCTCAGCTCCACGGTCTTGCAAGAGAAGAAAAACAATTCCTAAACTCATTATGATCAAGACAGAAAAGGAAGCAGAGAAAGCTGATCACATGTTAGGCAAGGGATCTCAGTGGGAAATTACTTTCTTTAGCCCTAAGTCAAGTTTCTTTCTTAATAATTTTTTCTCATATCAGTCATACAGTAACAGGAAATCAAACACACACAGCCAACTAGGGAAAAAGAGAAACAGCGAGGGAAAAATAGCCCTGGTCCTCCTCACCTCCTCATCACAGGGCTCCATAAGCTGCCACAGCCAAGGGATGTCTGCCAGTTTCCTCAGCTGAAGGTCCATGTCTGCCAGGGCTGCCTGGAGCTGCTCCTTCTGGGGAGGATCTAATTGCTGCATCACGAATAGAAGCAAGGCAGAGTTAAAAGCCACATGGTAGGACACATAGTCAGGCCCTTGCCTTGAAATTTCTAGCTAACAAAGCAGTTCCCCTTTCGAAAGAAAGTGCACAACAGGCACTGTGCCCAGACCAAGTTAACAATTCTTAACTGAGCTCCAAACTCCACAGCATGCCTATGTAGCAAAATCTTCTGTAGCAAATGATTCCTCAATGTAAATCAGTTTAGATGTTATCAGAGTCCAAGACCAGCAAAGCGCTAGGCCAAGGCAATAGGAGGAGAGGGGAGCAAGTGAGAGGCTGCTTTCCTCCTACTTTGTGCTCCTTACCAGTGCCATCTTGCCCGCCAGCAGCAGCTCTGTCTCATTGTGCAGGGCTTTGACATTATTCACCATCTCTACAACAAGGCTGCAGTTCAGACCCTGCAGGAAAACAATTCATGCACAAGTTAAGCATGGAAGTGCAGAGGTCTGAGCAGTCAAAAGGAAGAAGTCTTAGACTAGCAAGGACTACTTTCGGTCAATCAGAAAGGAAAACCAAGAGCTATGGAGCAAGGACAGAATGGGAGATGCCAAGTGAGCGCAGTACCTCTGTAGACTTGGATTTAGCGTAGACTTTGTCCATAGACTTGGAGCTGGCATTGACAGCATGGGCAAGCTCCTGTTCCATGTGCTGATAGGACTGAGCTATTTCCCGAATGCTAAAGAGAGAATTACAGATTACATCAGCATATGCTCAAAGCAGGAGATCTCTCCTGACCGGGTATCCCCTTTTAACACCCATCTGAGCGACGTGAGCCAGGATCACGGCAAGGGCAAAACCTCTGGCAAAGCAGGCCAGCTCTCCTGCCACCCTGAGCATGCACAGGCAAGGAAAGGCAGCTCTCACAGGCACAACATACTCAATTCTGCACACAAACTGGCATCAGTCTGAAATACAACCCAGACATTTTAGTACGACCAGAGTGATACGAAAGGCAGCTGCACTTACAGCAGCCTTCGCTAATGACTCTGGGAATTTTGTCTCAGAGGAATGCCTGACTAAAAGACAAGCAGGTGAGCATACATTTTGGGCTTTATAAAAAAATTTGTGCTAGGCATCAGGGTTACAAGAACCCAGGTTGTCATCTGAGCTCCTTGAGAGGCTCTTATTTATTTTCTGAGAAAATTAATTTATTTTCAAAGGTAACAGGTTCTTTCAGGATTAAAGGATCCATGTTTGCTCATGAAAGTAACATTTTTTTGTTCAGAATGCCCTAAGAAAGTTTATTCAACTGCAGTCCTCATTCAGCTGGGACATTGAACAATGATGCTACTCCCAATGACATGGACTGGCAATGCAGCAGGTAAGACTGAAAAGGAACATCTCCAGAAACAGGAAGCAGGACAAGAATTTCAGGCCCTAAAGGAGGCTCTGTTCACCAAAAGCAAGTTGAGTCACACCTGTGGATCAGAGCACCTGCAGCTTGACCAAACTGGATGATCTGGGTGGATTCTTCTTCAGACATGATCTCTGGTTGCAGAGAGAAAGAGGAGGGTCGTGACAACTCACACTTCTGTTTGTCCTCCCAAGACTTCAGGGTGCTCTCAAATGCCTAAAAACACAGCAAGCAAACGATAAGGTACCTTGTAAAGCTCCTATAAAAACCCAGTGACTGTGCCTATGCCTGTAAAACATGTAGATCTGGTACAGGCACTTTTCACTGCAGGGCCCAGTAGTTAGGTTGCTTATAACTTCACTAATTAGTTGGCTGGGATGAAGTTTTCCACGCCACATGCTTGCCTTGGCTGAATTTTTGCTTAAGCATAGTTTTAGTCAAAATCACTGGGCCAATTCTGAGGGTCAGACTAGCAAAATCCAACAATTTCCTACTGGTGGCAGCCTTTTCATTGAGCAGCTGTATTACCTTTACACTTTACTATTACTGTGACACTTCAGAGCTTGAAATGAAAAATATTCAAGGCTCCTCCTTATCTGGAAATTAACTGGGCTTCCCTAGGAACCGGTGGGCCAAGCAACTGAACTCAGAGCTAGGACCTGGCCCATTTGCAACCTTACTAATATTCCTGTGGGCAGCAGCTAGTGGTGTGGGAAGAAGCAAAACAGATTCAATGTAGAAGGATCGATATTGAATATGGTGAGAATGAAAACTAATGGAGCCCTGTGGTAAAGCACTCTCTTCCCCTACAGCCCTTCATACTGGAAAACCAGGCTCTGTCAGCTCAGTGCAAGCTACCTGCTGATCTCACTCTTGCTGTTGACTCTTCAGTGGTCCAGACGAAGCCAAATAAGGGAATTTGAGTTTTTCCATCTTCAGTTTAGGAAACTATATATCCCAAATCACATTTGAAAAATGTTACCAAAGGTACAGGGTCACATGCATGAAGGGAGGACCCCACCTCATCAACTGAATAGCACAGGTTTGCTTTGTGAAAGAAGGGGCATGCAATGACCATCAAAAGGACAGCAGGAAAAACAAGGATAAGTTGAGACGAAGTTGAGTGTGCAACTGCAAAACTGGAACCTCTTCCTCAGTGGCAATTCCATGACTGCAAAACCAAGTTGGCAGGCAATTAGGAATGGGATGGCACAATCATAGCTATGGCTTCTAGGGGCCCACCACACAGCACACTCACTGTGTGGGATTCCTGTGTCCTCTCTATCTCTTGTGTTTCACTCCACCTTTCCCACCATACCCACAGTAGACTGCCTCTCCTTTTTTCCCTCACTTTACCTTTACAGCAGCAATCCTGTTCTCTCTTGCTCTCTCTGCTGTCTCCTTCAGTCACCTTCCCTCCAAGTGTCAGCATGATGCTGCAGAAGCTCTCTTACCCTTCACAAAAGATTGTGTGCACTATTCCTGTCTCCTCTCCACAACATTCACATCAGGGCTGAGAGGACACTCTGAACTCAAAAGAGGATAGGTTCAGACTAGCTACAAGGAAGGATTTTATACAATGAGGGGGATGAAACACTGGCACAGGTTGCCCAGAAAAGTGGTGGATGCTCCATCTCTGGCAACATTTAGACCACAGGCTGGATGGGGCTTTAAGCAACCTGGTGTAATGGAGGGTGTCCCTTCCCAAGGCAAGGGGTTGGACTAGATGACCTTTAAAGTCCCTTTCAACCCAAACCATTCTGAGGTTCTGTGATCAACACCCAGTTCCCTCCCACCTAAGAGGTATCTGGTGCCCTGTTTTACCATGACAGGGGCTTTGTATGCCCACCTTTGCTTTCTTTTCATACTGTCATCTTTGTAACTCCCTGCCAGGCAATGTGCCTGTGTCAGGCTGCCCTCCCTTTTTCTCTTTGTTGTACTCCTTTTTCTTGTAATTCAGCAGGTGAGCCCTTTGGAGAGGACTTTAATTTGTTCTGGAAGCTCGGTAAAGGGGTGTCATGCTGGAAAGTATGAAGAGCTGCTATCAACTGAACTGTTTATGCACAGACAGTCACAGAGCTGGGAGGAATCATAAAGCCTGTCTGTGCCACAGCAAGGTCTTTATCCTTTCCTTTGTCTTACCACTGCTCAATCATACAGCAAAAGAGCAAGGAGGCTTCCTTATCTGCTGATACATATCAGATATATTTGAAAATTATGAGATGAGACTGACACACATTTCTGAGCATGGCATAAGATGCTGCTTTACATGGTCAATGAGGTATAAGCCACATACTGAACAATAAGGAGAAATTAAAACATTGACCGTCTGAATCTAGACAATCCACAGCACTTGGCGAGGCGGGCATCCTGTGGGAAAAACAGCATGCAAGTGTGTTAAGAAACACTGTCACAAGGAACCTAGAAAAGGAAGTAAAATAAGCTTGCATAAACAACCTTATTTATGCCATTTTCCAAATGGTGAATGCAAGTTTAAGGACATTCTTTCCCAAAAGGTTTATGGTGTGTAACAAAATATGCATCACAAAGATAATATTAATGTGTGGCCCTTGCCACACTTTCCAGAATATGTGACATTGAAACACACGTGTACTGCACAAGGCATGCAGGATGCTCTTACCCTGTCTCGGGTGAGGGTCTGCGCCCTGTTCTTATGAACAATCCAAATGTAACCTGGAGGCTGGATCCAGGCTTCTCCATCCACTTGCACAGGAACTCCCTCTTCTCCAAGGATTGCTATCTTTACTGTCCGGCACTGCAAGGAGTGACTGTCAGAAACGCTCTAAAATGTTGGTTTTCCAAAAGCATAAGCCATTCTCTGTCTTTCCAAAGCCCCTCCCCAGGTGCTCTAGCTTTGGTGCTACTTGAGGCATACATGTCTGGGCAGCAGGGCATACCTCACCCTTGAGCAGTGGGGAACACCTGCTGTGTCTTTGGACTAATCTGCATTTGAGTTGTTGGTCTAACTCCTACTACAGTGAATGCTAGCAAACAATTCCATGTTCAAATTGCCCCTGAGCATGCCCATTTCCAGCCCTGGTGGATGCTCTTTCCATGGACCAGAGAGAGCAGAAAGAAGGGCTTTACAAAGTCACCAGCTGGAGAGGGGACAGGCAGGAAGAGCTCACAAAAGCAGCTGATACCTGTGCAATCCGGTGATGCTGCAGGTTTATCACACGTGACACAGCCATCTGCATGCTACCAAACACGGCTACCACCTCCAAAATCTTGTCATCGAAGGAAGGGGCTGTAAATGTCTGCCACATACAAGAGAGAGAGAATTTGGCTGAGGCACAGCTGTGTTGGAGAGGTTTCCTTTACCCCCACTGGTGCCGACCTGAGGGGCTGGCTTTCAATTGTGCTCTTTAATCTGTATAAAATTAACAACAAGGCTAGAAGGTGAAGATCTTGAACGAGCTAGGAGGGAAAAAATGGATGCTTCCAATGGCTAAAGTATAATGCAGACATGAAGGCTGTAGGCCACAAGGCAGTAATTATTCTTTGAAGAGTAGGCACTCCATTTCCAAAAAATACAATGTTTCTGAGTGAATCTAGCCGCCATTGCCATCAAGGGGCTTTACTTCTCTGCTGGGACAAGGTCAACCTAAAGAAATTCCTGCAGGTTCAAATGCTCTGGTGATATTTTTTTCTGAATCATTACAGACTGCCTGGGTGTGAAAGCTGCTCAAGATTGGATTTCAGTATCTCAGCCACTTCTCACAGCAAGTGCACACAGACAGGGCCCTTGCCCTCTTCTTCCAAGCACTATTTTCAGGGCCTGGGACTTCAAAAGGAACAGTAAGTAGAAACATTTCCTGGATGGCCATAGAAAATACTCACATCATCTTCCTTGGTTCCCCCCCAGAAGTTGGTGCCTCCTGCATAGCTGGGAATGTTGAGTACAGCAATCCCCTGGAGACTGGGCAAAGGGATTGGCCTCCCATCGCACTGCACAGAAAAGAGTGAAACACTACTCTCAGCCCAGCAGGAGAGAGACCCTCCTGCCAGAACAGAAAACAGCCTGCACCATCTTAGTAATACATTGATTCAGGTTTCTTCCTGTTCATTCTTGGCCTAGAAAAGTAGAAGGTAGCCACTCAAGCCTCATGAGCCACACATCTTCTGGCAGACAGATTATAGAGAGATACTGTTGCTTCTTTTCCTCTAACAGGAACAGGGCACATCTGAGAGGCTTGGCAAAGCCTCTTGATTTATTCCTCAAGAAAGGGGAATAAACCTCCTGAAATATCCATGTGATGAGGGTCTCCTCCTGCAAATTACCTGTTTATGCTGTACATGACCTATACAAATTTTTTTTTCCAGTTGGATGCACATTATAGCACAGTTAAATTCAGAGCTTTCTACTGCACCCACCATCTAAAATGATGTGCTCACATGAGATGCCACACGTAACATAACAATCTTATCTATGCTGAACACTGCATTGGGAACAGCAAATACTTTCCAGCAGGATGATATTTCTTCCCTCATGGACTGAGAATACAAGGTATGCTCCAGAATCAGGAAAAGCCACTTTTAGTTAGCTCAGGGTAACATACAGCAAGTACATTGTTTCAGGCATGCAAAGTCACCAAGTCAAATCACCACGCCAAACTCACAGTGCCTGAAGAAGATCAAATTAGGCATCCTAGTCCTAGGAACAGAAGAGCATGCTAATTCCTCACCTCCAGCAAGACCTTCTGCTCCAGGTTTTTATATGTTCTGTACAGCAGCTCCTTAGTCCCCAATACTCCGTACCACATCATGTTCTTAGTACGACTTCTAAGGGGGCAAATAAAAAGAGAAAAAGTCAGCACAAACATTTACCCTTTCACTAAGAAAGAATAAAAACTTCACACTGAAATGGTACCTGACACATCCTAAAACACAAAGGTGCTTTGCTTCCAAAAAGGTCAAGCACTCCAAGTGGTCACTGCTTGTGCAAGAAACCTACTTCCCTTTAAATAAATGTCAGGTAGGAATGGAGCATGAGTAACAGACACTACCAGAAACATACACAGACTGCCTGGCACAGAACTTGTCCATCTTGTACACCAGGACATCAACAGTGCTTGGCTGTATTAGCTCATATACAGCAAATGGTGCCAATCCCAGGCTACACAAAGCATCCTGTAGGTATTCAAAAGTCCAAACCTGTGGTTTGTATTAAGTCAGTCAGGATGAAGGCCAAAACCAGCCTCCGTGGCGTTTAGAATTGAGATGTGCTTCTCTCATGGCTAAATAGCAAGCCCAGGGGAAAAAGCTGTGAGATGACATAAATAGAACCAATATGCTAAATCTGCACCAATGTAGCTACTTAAAGACCTTACAGCATAATGAATCAGTAATAAATCAGTAACTTATCTCTTCCATCATGATTTCAAGCCTTGAAGGAGCATTATGTAGACAGTACACCTATTCAGCACATTGTACACAATCAGCTTCAATACCACACAGAAGCATGAAGTGGTTCAGTCACTTTTGGTATCAATCGAAAGGTCAGTCAAAACCAAACCCACCTGCATTTCTCTGGGTGTTCATCACGTTTGTTATTGAAGTCCAAAGAAATCTTTGCATCCAGTCCAATTCCAAAGTAATTATTCATGACACACTTCTCTGTGTAACATTCACTGCCAAAGAGAAGAACAAAACTTTCATTCGTAAGTCTTGGTACCACTTGGTGTGTATTTCACAGAGAATCATTTATGTTGGAAAAGACCACCAAGCCCAACTATGTCAGATGTGTCACTGCGTGTGTGACTTTATAAGCTGATCCTTAAGCCCTGGAATCCAGCACATGGATCCATTTATGTAACTTCAGGCTGCCACAGTCCATTACTTTGGTCCATAAATCAATCCCCCTCTCTGCTGAGGTCTGTTTGCAAATGCCCATTCCCTCCCTTCAAGTTCCCGAGCATACTCACAGATTTTCAGGCTCAGAGTTAAAGGGATCAGCATGGATCAACAATCGGCTGATGACAGAGCTCCCAGGCAAAGAACCTGACATGCCAGCACGGATATCTGTAGTAAAATTGACCATAGCAAAGAGCTTAACTAATAATACACAGAAAACAGGTAACTTCAATCTCAAAGACAAGATAACAAGAGTTGATATATTCCTCCCTGTCATTCATGAAGAAAGCAAATAGCATTAGTGTTTTCTTCCACTCCAGAGGTTAGCTCTTTTGACAAGAAGGGTTTCTGGGGCTGCCTGCAGGGTTTCTGACTGACAGTGTACTGTCTAAGGCCAGCAGCACAGTTTACAGAAACATGGAAAAGGGAAACAGGAGTGTATTCTCTGCAGCAGCTTTTTTGTTCCAGGGTGAGACATGTAATATCCCTACTACAGTGAATAGAGAGAAAGGAAAGCTATGATCCAAGTTGTTCAATAATTACTGTCTCCTGCTTCTCAAATTATTAACTGGTGACCCACAAATAGTAGGCTTGTCAGAGAGAAAATTACCTGCTTCCAGAAGGAGCAATTTGAACAAGTAATTTGGGGGAAGAGATGGAAAGATACTGCCACAGATTGATGGGGAGAAGTTGCTGCACATCATGTGGGAGATGGGAGTTCTCTGCTGGGTCTGTGCACTTCCAGTCACTTCAGTCTTCACATAAAGGGACTGCTGCTCCAACCGATGGCTGCCACTCTTCAGAAACCTTTCCCAACAGCATCATCTCCCCCTTCTCATGGTTACTTTGAGATCAGTATCTCCTTGCAGTTGGCATCTAAATTCTGCCACTTCACAGCATTAATAAAAATCTGTGTCTAAGTCTTAGCTACAAACTGGAAACTACTACTGCTCAATCCAAGCTTCTACTTGCAGTTATCCACAAAGGGATTTCTCTCACAGTTGACCCTGAACAAAAGGGCATCTGGCAGGACAATTTCATGTTTTCATACTGGGATTGCAGCCTGTGCTAGTGTCACCCATGCTTCAGTTGGCTGCCTTGGTGGGAAGTGGTGGGTGTTACACTTACTTGGGTAGAGGATTTTTGTGTTCAGCATTGGCAAGTTGTCCCGGTTTCCTGTCTGGGGAGGAAGGGATGCAGAGCTGCCCAGAGACAAACTTCCTTTGTTTATCAGTCTTTCACAAGGAGACTTGGAGGCTGTAAAACACAACACAAACTTGGATATTGACAAACATAATGCTGTGATTCAGACCAGCATAGCCCAAGCAGCAAGACTGGGTTAGGAATCACTCAACAGCAAAACCCTTGAGCCCCCAGAAAACAAAGAATTGACAGAAACAGTCATTAAGAGAGCGATGTCACATATGTGCTGCTGGAAAAACCTCACAGGTTGGAAGTACCAAAATCTACATAAAAAATATTAGAAATGGAGATGAGAAAAAGCTGGTGCCAACAGCACAACAGACAGGGTATTTGGCTCAAATCAATACTCAAGGAATTTCCAAATGTATCTCCAGTGATCAGGGATCTCTAACAAATTACTCACGTAACACAGTTATTAAAGCAAACTGGCTGTTGGTCATTGTCATCTGCAAAGCATGACATGAAAAATGCTCAAGACTGTCCTGGTCCAAGGGCTGAAAGCCAGGAGAACCCTGACTACTGGCTGAGGTGCAAGAAAATTTCTGAATCCTAGGCTTCATATGCTAAGATCACGCATCAGCCATGAGAGATGTAGCGAAAAGTAGGGTGTATAATGCACAGGCTAGAACACAGAAATGCACAATGCCTGAAGAGTAATCATGCAAAAATTTGAGAAGAACAGAACACAGAAGGTAATATACATAATACCCCTTTCCCTTTTTACAACTAACAGAATTGTAATCCACAGGCAAGACCTGCACGGTGGCAGCCCCAGAGCAGTACCTTTCCTCTGGCTCCTCCCCTTGGACACTCCATAGCTGCCGCTGTGTGATGACTGCAGGGAAATCTTATCCTCGTTCCTCAGCTCCTTGCTCTCCTCAGAGGCTGAGAGACTAAGGAGGAAGCCCTCTTGCTCCTGGGTCTGGGCATTCTGCTCATCTACAGCTGTATGGAGAGATAAAGTAGGTGAGTGCCTCAGAGCTCTTCCGGCAAGGAACGTCTCGCACTCATGTAAATAACAAGAAGATGGGACTCTAAATGTCCTGATTCCTTAAAGGGAAGAACAGGAATAACACAAAACTTTCCTTTGCCATTTGCCTCAGCTCTGCTCAGGAGAGCTTTTGGAACCAGGCTGCCTTAGCCTCCTTGTTTACTTTGCTGAGCTCTTTAGCGGTGAGGCTCTAAATAGAAGTGTCCATTTCTGATGCCACAGGTACTCAGGCAACCTGGGATGTAAACTGCGCTAGAGGCAGTGGCCTTCCATTTATTTGGATTTAGCTGTTGCCAGGAATTCTAACCAGACAGACATCAAATGATTAATAAATTTCCTGTTTGTTTAATCTGTAGGGGTGCAGTAACATAAGCCACTTGAAAGGGGCACTTAGACACACATAATTGAGAAAGAAGAAAATAGCAGTTGGTAAAAACCAATACAAACAGGAAAGAATCAGATTGCACACTTTGGAAGAAGAAAAACAGTTTGGAAAAGTTGAACAAATACATCTGAAATGTAACTGCAGTTTGCTTGAGAGCTGATAACATTTAAACATTAGCATGCTACCTAAAGAGGTCAAAACTTCCTTTGCATGCAATCAACAGGTCTTTTCCTCCCCAGCAGCCGCATTCAGGGCACAGCTCTGAATGCCCTCAGCTACTCTACCAGCTCACGGCCTGCATAGCTCACCCCCTTCTTTCAGCCTCTTCCTCTCCCTTGTGCTGACCCTGCAGCTCATCAGAACTGCCCATGAGACAATCCACCCCATTCGTGCAGCAGAAACAAAAGCACTTCTGGCTGGATTAAGCAAATTGCTTGGGCTCCAAAAGAACTCCACAAACATCAAACTGGCCTAAGCTAAGCAGCAGCAAAGTGAGGGAGCAGTGAGGTCAAGACCTCCTACTTCACCAGAAGCTGGCCGTTTGCTGGACTTCCCCTATTCACCTTCAGCAAAGGTTGTATACAGTGCTGCAGTGCTGGAAATCCAAGCAACATTGCGAGGATTTGTAACTCACTACACAGTTGTTCATAGTGCACACCTGGGTGTGCATGGATGTTACATCTGCAACTTCAATGCTCTGATCTCCAGTCACAACTTGTTAAGTACTTCCTTTGGGCCCAGTTTACCCCCAAGTTTGACTAACACCTGGAGACTGACACCATTCAAAGGAAAGGAAACTTGGAGCACTGGGGGTGTGTGCCTGGAGAGAGACAAGGGCCAAGATGTGGAGAAGAGGGTCACCTGCCTAAGAAGTTAACGTCAGAACAGAAGTGACTTGCACCAAGGTGCAGTATTGTAAGTTTTCCCAGGGGCAAATCTCCTTTAAGAAGTTCCTGCCCTCTCCTGCAGTTGTACCACAGCACTGTTTTGCTGGGCTCTGCTATAAAGAAATTGAAACAATTCAAGTAAAAATACTTAAAATAATTTCTTCCCAAGTATTTTCAGATCTGTTTTACAGCAAGGCCACACAAAGAGCTGCACTGACACAATTGTGGTATGGGTGGGGACAGACAGGAAATGCAAATTAACAGCGTGGGAGGGTAGGAACTTCCTAAACCAGCCCGCTGGGAGAGAACACACCTTGAACTTCAGACTCATTTACCAAGCAATGTTTCCAAAAGGTGGGCTTGGCAGAGATGACACTGAAACTAAATGGCTGGGCTTACTGAACAGCTTCTCTAGCTCAGGAAAGCTGCTGTCAATAAAGAAGCCTGCTGCCACCCAAAAGAAAGGAAATTTATACTTCTTAAGAGGCTGTAGGAAGTGACAAGTAAGACTCCTGTTGGGTTACCTTTCTCTGCATGCTCTATTATCTGGCGAATGGCTTTCTTCAAGCTGTTGGCTCTCAGCATGAGCTGTTCTCGGGGACGGAATATCTGGGGTCGTGCAGTGCATGCCAAGCTCACTGAGCGCTCGCTCGAAGAGTCACCAGCACTGCCCGATGCATCCCCGTCCTCCATCTCCTCTGCAATGGTGGGAGGTGGGTTGGGCAGAGAGGAAGATGCTTGAGATTCATCATTCAGTGTCTTCAGCAATGAGTCCAGCTTCTCCTTCAGGATAGAGCACTACATGAAGAACAAAATTTGAGTAGAACTAACAGTTGCCTGGGTAGCTCATTCTTTTAGTGCTTACTGAACTGCTGCTATCCTAGTTCTCTGAGGAGTTTTACACTTCAGAAGTAGAAATCAAAACATTTTTTCAAATTTTACCTTCCTGGCCATGACCTCTGACTCCTCTGAGCTTTCTCTTGCCCTCTCATAGGCTTTCCCTACTCGAGCCACAAAATCCTTCACTGTCTCACAAAGCACCCTAGGCAAAGGAGAAAAACAAAATGCAAGGATTGTTGCAGCATTTTCACAGTGCAACACAGAGCAGTATGTCCTCTAAGTACTCACTTGGCTGAGGAGATCACCACTGAGTGCTGGTCAGAAGTCAAAATTTTGGACAAATGAGCAGCCACAGAATCTTCATAGCAGAGAATCTTCTGCACCTGTTGACAGTCAGAAAGAAGCCACTGGGGTGCTGCTTCCCAACATTACAACATATGCTGTGAAATTCTGGCTCCTCAGAGATTACATATCACTCTACAGATTCTTTTTGCCCTGAAAAACCTACACAGTCTAGGGCTCTGGTACTCATTGAAGACCTGAATCTGATGAAGAAACTAATTCTGAACCTACAAATTATCAGCAATGCAGTTCTTACAGTCTCCGATCAACTGCAAATCTAAAAACACTGGGGTTTTTTGTGACTGCTATGCAGCTTGCCACTATTTCAACAACTTAATGTCATGAAGCAAATAAAAGGCAGTAACTTCCTTTCCATCCTGTTCCAAAGTATCTTCTCCTCATCCCTCATTATGGTTGTTGACTCTGATGGAGGTAACCCAACCTCCATCCTTCTCCATAATACTTCATTGACTTAAAGCCCCAGATCTTTGCAGCTCTGCCTACACCCATGGCTCAGGTCTGCTCCACCAGAGCTCAGTCACTGCCTCCTGTCTCGTGTGCTCCAAGGCTGGTGCTCCAGTCCCCTACCCTCTGCATCCTGAGAGGTACCTCTGAATCCTCACTGAGATCTTCAGTGACCGTGGAAGTGGAGGCCTGGCGAGGGAGTTTGGTTTCATACACCATGATGCTCCATCTGTTGAAAATCAGTTGTCACTACAATGCAGATAGCTTCCTCTGTTATCCAAACCTAACAGGTTATAACCTCAAAGCAGAACAAACCGCACTTTGGGGAGCCATCACTGATATAAAGAAGCTACGGAGTGGCAATGGAAATACAGAGGCGCTGAACTAGGGAAGAAGGAAGGATGATACTATGAACAAGTATTTACAGTACAGGCAACATCTCTGTACTTCTCTCTCCACAAAAATTCCATGGGCATTACTCGATTCAACATAAGAGATGCCACAATGCAACTCTAAAGACATGAAACAGTTTTAAATGTACAAAGATATACAGGAGGTATCAATACTATGTGCAGACATCCACTTCTGCATTTGGCTTTCATTTCTAAGCCAAGCACAAGATAAATTGGTTCAGATTTACCAAGAAGAAATTGCTTTGATAAAAGAGTAATGACTTTAAGGCTGACAAATTCAATTGATGAGAACTCTGGGACAGAAGAGAGGACACTGGACATCAGATAATTTCACTTGTTACTGTTCTGCAGCAGTGACATGGAAAGCCAGACCACTTTGTGTTGCTAGAGGTCGACAGTAGATTATCAATGACAAAATGTTATCTGGCATTAGTAAGAGGTCCAGCAGCTTGGCAGAGTCAGGACTGCCCTGTTCTCCTGGAAGGATATTTTCACACAGCTCTTGAAGAGCAGGTGATGTCAGTGATGGTTACTCACCGGTCCAGCATTTTGGTACTGGCCCTCTCCAGCTTCTCCAGGATCTGTGGGAGCTGGGTATCATCATCACAAGCAGAACCCCAGCCTAACACACGGGCAAGGTCATTCCCTGTTCCCAAGGGCAGCACTCCCAGCTGGCACTGCATTAGAGAAAAGGAAAACATGTGATATTCAAATGGGAAAACACAAGCCAGGAACAGCCATGAGTAACATCATTGATTTCTTCGCACACCAGTGGCTGAGAAACAGCTAATCCCAGGGTGGGGAGAAAGTAACTGGACAGGGAAAACAGCCAGAAAAGCATATAAATAAGGAAATATTTCCTCTACTTTTGGTTGTGAATTGAGAGAGGAGCATTTTACAGCTACCATCTCAAGAAGCACCTCACTACAGTAAATCTCCTACAGGTTTATATTTAGCCATCAGGTGGTGCCATTGTGTTTCTGTAGCACAGACAGCTCCCAGGCAAAACACCGTATGACACCTCTACCCCACAGAAGTTTCTGCCTAACCCTAAGACTCAGATACTACACCATGAAAAATAGAGGGAACAGAGCATAACCTATGTGGAACTCCCAAGTTTTCTAACCACAGCCCTTTCACAGCATGTCTGCTGGTGATAGAGCAGGAGTACTCAGAACTACTCAAAAGCTGGATCTTGTGGAGCAACACTGAAGACAGGAATAAAGAATTAATCCATTACTGGATCCATTTCTTGCAGAAAACTTGTGCAAGAGCACTGCTGTGGCAAACTTTCAGCAACTTCAGTCCTGGGGCAAATGACATCTGCACGACCAAGGAAAGTCCTCTTCAGCCCATGCTGCTGTTACTTCATTCCTTTATCCAACCAAGTTCTCAGGGCAGGTACCTGCTTGTGAAGGTTGAGGCTATCAATTTCAGAGAGAACCCAGCCAACACTTCCGTCCCCGCCACAAACTAGAATCCGGAACGTGTCAAATTTCTGGAATAAGCGTAAACTACAGAGAAGAGAAAGAAAAAAGAAGAGGGATAAACAATCAGCTGTTACAGAAAGAAACAATAAACAATTCCAATCTAGGTAATAAACATGGCAGCTTTGCTTAAAGTAGGCTCTGATTTCACAACGAATATGGGTCACTGCCAGATTACAGATTAATTTAAATGGTTACAATTAAGGGATTATAAATACAGCTAAGCAATTTACAACAGCTATTCACTACAGAAATATCTCCAAGACACATTCATGTACTAAAGGAGGGCTCCGTTGTCTGTAGAGAAGAGGAGACAAGCATGTGATAGCTGATTATCCATTGAATTAACTCCTTTTCGCAGCCTTGCTGTGTCCAGCCTAACACTAGCTACTTGTCACTACCCCCAGTGCTCTGATATCACTGCCTTCGCACTCATGGCCACACCAATTCAAGCAAAGTTTCTAGAGTGGAACTTCATGCAGTCAATCAGCCAGGACACAACTTCAAGAGGATGGAAAGCATCACAAACTTTAGTCCTTCTGGGAAAGCAACATCAATCACTGCTCTGGTGCCTGGTCTGTCCCAGAGGCAGGCAAGCAGCCCACCAGTGTGACTTTCTTGATTCACCCTTTCAGAATAATAAAACAACCTCTCCTATTTGAAACTGTGCTTCCTACTGAACATTTTCAAGATCTACTATCTGCTTTAATTTTGGGTTTGTGTGTATGCTTTTTACTATTACCTGAACAGGATTTGCTGTAATACACGAAAATCCTTATTTTATCAAGCGTTGCTGACACGCAAAAGATGACTACCAGAAATGACATCTACTGGTACAAGTCTGACTTGCATCAGCTGAAAATATTCAAATTATCAAGAAGCAGCCTCTACCCTGTACCATCACTTCCTTTTTAAGCAAATATGTAAGAGCAGCTGTTTCAGAAGTGTCCACTACAGCCTGAAAAGGTAATTGATTCCCTCCCTTCCATTCCTGCTTAAAAGCAAAATTCCTCACTACAGTCAGTCCACCTGGGGAGTGGAACAAGGAAAGTACTTAATTTTACAAGTCTTTTGTAAATTATTTTTCAGCCAAACACATCCCCTGGACAGAATACTGCAGTTTTAAATGCCAGTGTTTTGCAATATGCTATGGCAAAGAACCACAGTTCTCAGGAGAGCAGAACCCAATGATCACTCATCCAGGAACAGACACTCCCAGACTTAGCCCCCCACATCTGCAGATTTAGTTAAAGACTTGGAGCCACAGTTAGAAAAAGATGAGGGAAATTTACCTTGTGTTGGCTCTTACAATAAGGAGCACCAATTAACGACAAAAGTTACTCAAATCTGATGCAACAGAAAAACACTTAGAAGTGGGCAAACTGAAGACCAAACTTCTTTTTAAAATGAGAGTTGCAGAAATACACAGAAGAAATTTATTTCACAGCACTCACTTTTTTTTTATATCCACAGATATTCTAGCATAATCCGGTAAAACGTCTGAAATGTCACTTAGATCTCAGGGCAGAACTAACTTTACCAAATGCACTCACGTAAGAGATCTTTCCACAACATCATTACAAAGCCTTTGAGGGATGAAAGTTTCACAGACATCCCAGGTAAGTTATTTCTCAATAAATCTCATCTTGACAATATTAAGTTGCTATCTATGACATCTGTCTTCTCATTTGACTTAACTGAAGTTAACTCCTCTAAGCAGTACATCAGGATGCCTGTTACAAGACTGTTTGCTGACAAGTTTTCTTATGGATTCAAGCTTTTCATGCTTGGTCTTCTTCCAGGGGACTGTTTCTAGAATTCTCCCAAAACTCCTCGAGCTGTCCTGCTATTACTGATAAATGGATATAATAACCTTTTTGACAACATTTTTTGTTTTAGCTAATCAATAACACTAAACACAGAGAGAGGAAAACTCCTCCAAACCTCATGTGCTCAGTTTTCTCTGAGGAGTAGGTTCCTATTTATATTTCAGGATGAGCTAAATAAATAAATAAATAGAAATAAATCCCTTGTACTTTTCTGGTATTTACAAGGAATTTTTGTATCCACAGAATATCTGCCTACCCAAGGTGAGGTCCTCCATTCATGAGGTCAAAGACCTGGGCTGGATTCAGCAGTTGTTTGAATCTTCGTAGAAATTTTACGCCTTGGTTGTCTCCACTTTTTGAGTTGACAAAGACCAACAAAGGGCTTGTGCAAGAAGGGGGACAAGTAGCTTTCCAGAATCCTGTTAGGGCAAAGGGAAGGGATGGGGGAAAAGCCAAGAGATGTGAAGCTGCCCATGGGGATGGAAAGAGAAAAAAACCAACAGCCCACACCCCAGCCCAGCTTTGAAGCATCTAATACCTTCCCTATGCTTACAGCACTCACTGGGTAAATGCCAAATGACGTGGCCCTGAATCCAGCACAAACCACATCTCATGCTGCCAAATGTCACACTTGTCTCCTAGCAGTAGGCCAAACTTTTCAGCTTCCCCAACCTTCCCAAACTGCTTCTGCAATATAGTTATTCTCAATAACTTTAACCAGCTGCAGCAAAGCAAACACTGACATTACAGGGAGATAAACTGAATGCAAAAGCAAAGCAAACAGTTCACTGCCATACTCAGCAATGGCTTCCAGTAGGGAGTTTCAGCAATAACAAAAGCAGAATTTTCAGCTGACAGAACCTGGCATTTAATATTCAGTGCCAGCCGAAGTGACTGTGACTGAGAGGAAGAGAAAGAAGTGCTACTTACTAGCAGTACTTACCATCTGAGTCAATGCTGTTAAGAGCAGTAGGAGGAATGACAGACACTTTGCAGAGCCCAAGAGGGCACTTGTTTGGCAACAACTCTTTACATGCCGTGTGTACCTGGAAACACCACCAAAACAGAATAATTCAGACTCTTTTGTGTGCTGTGGTATAACTCCTAAAGTCATCCAAAAGAGGTCATAAGAGGAAGAAAGGCGGAGGGGATGAAATAACCAAAAGGTGTTAATTGATAAATTTATTGACCAAGTTATTTTAAGAACGATCCCATCAGAGCCTTCTACCAATTCTCTTCGTTCCATTAGAATACACTTCCCTGTCATTTGAATTTATGAGACCAGCACTTTGGGTGCTGAGAGAACCAGATAACAGATTCTGTGGCTTTAGGAGCCTTCAGGCATTCTGCTTTCAAAATCCCTGCCTCAGCTGAGAGATCTAAAGTAGCAACAAGAGAAAATGTAGAAACTCAAGAGAACAAGAAAGTAAAAAACAAAGCAGGAAGACATGACGGACGGAAGAGGTAAGAGAAGAAGAGATTAACGACGCCACTCAAAAAAGGAAATACAAAATAGAGCAGGGCTTTTCTGGTACATAAAGACTGCAAAAGAGAAGGCTTGCTTGGCATTTGAGCTGCACATTCTAAAAACATAATTTGTGATACTTCTCTTACTAGTATTATAGACAACTGGAAACAGCAAGATCTGCATCACTTCAGTGGTTAGACAAGAGCAATCTATTGCAATGAAAGGGAAATTGCTATTATTAAAATAGCTGAGTATTCTTTATAGTTTGTTGCACCTTTTCAACTTGTAGAAATAACAAATAATGGCTCCTTAAAATCCAACATACTCCATGTCTGAAGCATTGATTCATGTCTGCTGTAATTAGCTTCTTCTATGAAAGCTCACTCTCAAAATAAAGTGAACTTGGCTAGAAGTTGGATACTTTTTCAGGTCTTGCTTTTATGTATCACAGCAACACTTTTCACACAAATTAAATTTCTATTTTTTGCAGAACAACGAAGTCCTTCATGGCAAACACTAACAGTACGGTTAGATATTTTATTCTAAGAAAACGTCATTAAAAGAACATACCACAGAGCTGATCAAAACCTGTCCTTTTACTGAAATGATCACTCTTATTCAACTCACCATGGCTTTGCACCACAGGCAGCGCCAGTCTTGCAAACGCAGGACACTGCCACAGGTTTTATCACATACAGTGCATTTGGCACTCACAGGCAGGTTTCCTTCCAGCCACTGATGTGGCATTGAGATCTGCAAATGGTACAGAGGGACAGAAGCTTGAAGGTACAAGGAGGCACCGTGGGTCTGAGTTACATATGGAATAAACTATTTATATGCATTATTTAAGGACAGCAAAGGCAATTTCTAGAAAACACCTGAGGACTAATTCCGGCATTTTACATCATGCTCAAGCACAAAGAGTCCAGGTGACTCACCCCAGGCTACCTAGGAAACACTGACTTGCATCAGACATCCCATATGCTAAGGTGCTGTTCCAAGCACTCATTTATTTTTCTTTTGCCAAAACCCAGATCAAGTTCCCCATGCCTCCAATTATTTAATCTCAACTCCCCCAGTCCACAGCAGTTTAGCCCTACTAAGGAGTCCTTGCTACCCTGGTTGGACTTTTCACACAGAATCTCATGCTCTGACAGCAGAAACCTTTTCCACATAAAGGCAGAATCTGCAATTTATAAAGTGAAAAACTATAGAGCACAAGGCAGTGCTTCCGTATCAAGGTAAGGCTGGAAGAGTTCAGACTAACACCTACCCCATCTTCATCCTCAATGATATCCTTCCCGATAGAGGCCAGAGTTGTCCACTTGCAATTGTTGGTTGCCCGCACAGCACAGCGCTTGTGGGCTTTAAACTTGCACACTTGGGAGGAAGAGAAGAATGTATTAATCCTGCCTCAGGAAGTCTAATGTGGCAGTGTGTTTCTGGCTCCAGAAGAAGGGAAAGCTAAAAGCCTTTTTAGCACTGCCAAAATGATCATCTGAAAGTGTTCTGATCTAGCTATTAATTCTTGCCTTGTTACTTTTTCCAGTTGTTTGTATAAAGCTTAGTTAATCACCTTGTTAAATTTAACATGATTTACATAGTCGCACACTCCTCCATCCTTTTACACAGCATAGCTGTCACCTCATTCATGTTAGAAGCATGAGCTGTGCACAGACAGGTATTTCTGCTAAGCCAAAGCTGAGAAAGAATAACCTCCTTGCACTCAACAAGGATGTTCTCACAATTATTCTCGTGAACAGGTCTTCTTATGAATATCCTCTCAGATACCTCAGAAGCATGTACCTGCTCATTGCAGACACACGACTTTAAAAAGGGATGGCAGTATTTGGGTACATGAGCAAAACCAAAAATAAAATAAGGCTGTCCCTCCCCAGGCAGGAGACGAGGGCACGCTTACCTTCACAGGACAGCCCGTGTGATGTGACCCCGGACAAGGCCTCCCGACACACATTGCAGTACGTTGGCCGGGCGTGGGAGCAGGCGTACCAGTTATGCATCCCTGAGAAATGGTCCATGCTGTACTGGGTAGACTGATGATATAAATGTATTACAGCAAGGTCTAAAGTAGAGCAACAAGACTTTTTTTTTCCCCTGAAGACTTGCATGAAGCAGTCAGAAAAGGCAGAAACAGAACACCTTTTTACTAGGAAAGAGTAGGCCACATGCAGTTCATACACATTAGCTGCAGCTCAAGAAGGTCTCTAAGGCAAAAGAGACTACCTGAAGAAGCCAAACCTTCATTACAGCTCCCATCCCGCCTCTCATCCTTGTCTTACTACAAATATGTGTAGGGAAATGAACTGGAGGATATATCTGCTGGAGAATTTATCCCCATCTTTTTGTCAGATTAAATTTTCAGCAAGATGAGTACCCCAACCTGGCTCATTGTGTAGCAGAAGAATACTTGTGCCAGCATAAGGGAGGCAAGCAACAGAGTGGGGAAAACACAAGACAGCTTCTTGTGGTGGCAGCACTGGTCGCACTCAGCCCCAGGAAGCAGGCAGATGCACTGAAGCTGGCAGAATACCAAGCAGGCAAGATGTGAATTAGGATGGGGAAGATAATCAAAGAATGAAAAGGGAGGGGAACTTTGTTTGATAACCTACCCATACTCTGAGAACTTCTCTCCAAATTCCCAAGGGAGCATATACAAAGCCAAACATTCTTTGGAGAAACACTTTGGTGTATTTGGGATCAATTTTACAGAGTGTCCTAACACTATTACTCATTATAGTCAATAAAATTACTTCTGTTAACTTCACTAGAAGCTGACTCTCAAATCAAGCTGTGATTTAGCAGATGAAGCACAGAATACAAAGGAACACATTTTTCTATTACCTCAAAATGTTCACGGTTTTGTACAGTCTTCAGTGCAGCAATCCAATCTTCCATCTCTTTTCTGTTATCAGCACAAAGGATGAGCTTCCGACATGGAGTGATAATCTGGAGAGAGAGAAAATGAGGAGTGTATATTCTGGGCACAAAGACAGCAAAGACTACTTTATCAGTAGTGCAGTCTGTCGAAGCTATTTTCAGAGCTGCACAATGTTTGCGCCTTTGAACCGCGTTTCTCTTCCACCATAGCATACCTTAATTTCTTCCTAAATGTATAGAGCTCCCGAGATTTTAGTCCTCATTCCCAATACTGAACTGAGTAAAGAAATCTCTCATACCTAAATAACAGCACAACACAAATCAAGCACAGAGCAGCAGGAGTAATAATGTGCAGACCTTGCGTAATTCTTCTTAAAGGACGTAATGTACTTTTTAAACTGGTAAGAACATTTAAGACATTTTGCATAATATACCAGTTTCTAGCAATTAATGAATCAGATAACATACTCTACAATATCATACTAAAAATTTGTTTAGTCATGAAAATTTGTTTAGTCTCCCTCATGGAGAGGGGAGAAATAAAGCAAAATAAGCAATTTAGAAGAGAAATCCCTGTATTTTGAACCCTCATGTTTCCTGAGGGCTTGTTCTACATTTATTACCTAAAAGATATTCCAATGAATGTTCCCCTATCAGGTTAAGGTTGTGGTGAGTTTGCCTCCCTCTAACAATCCTGTCCTCAATGTGTTTGTACCCTGGGCTAATTCCCATGCATTAGCTGCCCTGTGTTAAATAAACAATGCTTTAACAAATCAGCAGAAGACATGCAGGGTGGCCAAAGCTTCCCTCTGCCCTGGGAGGCACCAGGTCCCTGTGTCATCTACCACTAACTCCCTCTCAGTTAGCTGGTGGCAGCAGAGAGAAATCAAAGCTTTCTCTCTGCTCCTCAGAGGGCTATGACTGCTGTCGTCAGGGCTGCATGTTCTGCTGGAGTCCAGACTTGACTATTATATCAACCTTTATTCTTCCTAAGACAAAAGTCTTTCTTCCCCACAGTGTAGTTATCTCACTGCCTCTTTGTGCATACTTCTGCACTGATTTCCATCAAACTGACTTAAATCAGACCAATACTGAAGGTTTTCAAGACCTGGATTTAAGAAAAGCTGCATTAAGGTTAAGCACTGCTAATAAAAATCAAAAGGCTCCCTTTTATGTCAACTCAAAAAATTTCCAGCAGTCCAGGCTCTCCTGCACCCCTCTACACATTGTACATGAAAAAATGTGTCTACATCATCTTCTTTTCAAGCAAACTGTCCCTAACATCTGAAAGAATGGATTAAAATAAACTAGGATTGTGTCAATCTCATGAGGTCCAACCATTCAGCCAAAGTTTTGTTAATGAACACTAAAACACCGACACACATCACCCCAATACACAGCCACTGTTAATTACCATTTTCCAGTCTGTTTCTCACTTCTCTCATTATCATTCATAAAACAGATAAAAAATAAAAGCCTCTGAAGTTGAACACCAGCCTTTTAGTTGATGTTGAAGTGCCTCAGAACATCCTCCAAGAAATGTGGATGTAATGCCAACAAAAAAAATATGCCTGGAACGTTCTGCTTTATTTTAAGCTCTTCAATTTTCTAACTCTATTTCTTTTCATTGACAGACTACATCCACCTGCAATAACACCACCTTATCCAGAGGCATGACCAATGCCTAGAAATGGGTGCTACAGATGCATTAAGCAGGCAATGAAAGGAGCTAAATCACTTTTTAAAGCAAGGACTGGCCATTCATATTAGAAACATAGTTTTAGCATTTGGAGCATTCTGTCTTGGACAAAATGACCTGATCTGTATCAACTGTAGGCACACAGAAGTAAATATTTACACTATTATAAAAAAAATGAATTTTGAAGAACTCCTTCTCTTCCCTCACTTTCCTTTAAACACTTCCAGTTTTGAGAAAATTTATTTCCAAAGAAGGTAATCATAGGAATGTTTTTTCTTCCTTGGGAAAGCAGGAAAGTGTTTCATTAAATGTATTTCCATCAAAAACTCTGCTATGTAAGAATGGCTACCCTAGAGAAACTTTTTACAAAGCATGAAACGCTAATGCATCAGTGTGAAGTTAGAGAAAAACAAGAGGCATGTCTGAGTCCTGCTAAGAGGAAGCAGCTTTTTCCCTGGAAGTAGAACCAAGGTCAATTAATTTGTTCAGACACCACAGGGCCTCACTTTCTTCCTGGTAACAAGGCCAAGAACATCTCCAGTAGCATATGTACAACAGGAGCACATACAAAGTCCAAACAGCCTAGGATGAAGCATCCAAGGACCTTTCCTGGCTGTAAAACCAGCCAAGTTCTGTAAGGAACCAGCAGCGCATTTGAGTCACTGGCATGCTCTGTGGCACCTGGGGAAGAACAGCTTCAGAACACTCCTACTCAGTGCTGTCCCTTTTCCTATTGTTCTGCCTTTTTGGGGGGAGGGAAGGAAAATGCAAAATATAGCATAGTTTTTAGTCACACTGGAAGACAAGCAATTTAAAATATTGACACAAAAAACAGAAATGCAGACATGCCTTCGATAAGAAGCAATTTCTGAGCCTGGTCATTGGACAGATTGTCCAGTATAAAAAACAACTAATTCCTTCTTCAGTCACCTACTGCATCATCTTAAAAATCCCCACATCAGCATTAGACAACCCTCTGTTCAAAGAGCATAGTCAAAGTTTATATGACAAGAGGATAAATAAAGAGATTAAAAGATTTTCATACATGAATCATCCAGACAAAGAGTCACAGAATTAAAATAAAGGGTTATTGTGTAACTATAAAATTGCAAATAAAAATGTAACTGTGCAAGATAAATATATGAAGAGCATTCCCCATTAATCAGTTCAAAAGCAACATTTGCGCTGGGATTTATTAGAATCACCAGAAATGGGAAATAAAAGAATAAATTTCTTTAAAGAGATTGCTCCTAAGAAGAAACTGGGACAATTCAGACTTCACTATGAAGGACAGACAAGATTTCAATGTAACTAGTGCAGCAATTATTTGGGGAAATGAAGAAACCACCGAAATCTGCTTTCCTGATTAATATGCAGCAGTATTACAGTTAAAACATCTTAACGATGTTAAGATGTAATCAGAAATCCAGAAGGGTGTTAATAGGGTCCATTCCTTTGCAGAGTGGTTCAGCAGCTCCGCCGTTCGCACATCCCACAGCCCTCAGCCCAGCCCAGGTACCGGGGCTGGCAGCTCTCGCGCCTGCCCTGCAGCGCAGGGGCAGCTCCTTCCTGCGCGGGCTGGTGGGCAGCACGGGTACCACGGCACTGGGCTGAGCACAGAAACTCTCATTCACACTCTTCCTACCACTCATCCCTCCCTCTCCTGGAACCAGCAATTTCAGCTCCAGACATCCACCTGATGAAGGATACTGCCAGAGGGGCAAGGTTGTCACATACACTGCACTGTCCAAGCAAGAGCCATGATCAATCTAACATCTCGCAGCAGAAAAAAATAAAATCATTCTTGTCATCTCCAAAGAAGCCACAGCAATCTTCCCCCTGGAAAGCTGTCCTTTCCTAGCCAGGGAGTCTGGGGAGGTCACTCCCAGCTACAGCTGCAATGAGCCAACACTCTGGAACACAAGGCTTGGTTAGCCCTGTTGGTGGACATGGCTACAAACTAACATGGCCCCGTTATATTTTTATGTTCAGCTACAGTTTTTGACTAACATCCTGGAACAGTATATTTCACACAATGACAATGCACTAGGTGAAGTAGCATTTCCTTTTATTTGTTCTAAATTTACAAAGCAGTAATGTCCCCAGTGACCTCTTGTTCTCATAAACGGAGAGCACGAAAACAACGATATGATTGCTTCTGACTTAGGATGAGCGCTGCCTTACTAGGAGTTAAAAAAAAAAAAACAATAAAAAAGTCTTCAGATTTATTTTTAATCTCATACATCTTTGGCCTGTTTGGGGATTGGCAGAACTCTGAGCGTTCCTGGCCTGAAACAGCTCAGAATTTTATCTAGATATGAGCAGTTATGCAAATTGAAAATGCTTGTTCTTCCTAAAAAGGGAATAGTAAAAACTTTTTTGATCCTAAATGCTACTGAACTTCTGGGTGTGGTTCTTTAGATTTCACTTGTTAGTAGAAAGTGGGTGCCCAGAGCTCACCACATGGTGATATGATTGAAATCAAATCCTGACTGGAAAAAGAGCTCCACAGTCATGGGGAGGTCTCCCATTTGCAGGTAGTTATGTGCCCTCCATGTGTCATCTCAAGTCTATTAGAGAAATTCTCTACTTTCAAGCTTGCCCACTCTAAATCTAAAAAAAACCCCTAAATCTGAAAATAACCATGCCTTCATTGGCTGTCTTGTGCAAACATGGACACTCTTGACATCGAAAATTTAGTTTTATCTCCTCTGTCTCTCTCTCACATGGCACATCCTCTCTTATCAGCTGTTAACCCCCACCCCTCCTGTTGACCCCCACTCCTCTGTCCAAAACTAACACCAGTTTACTGACATTTCAAATCCAGCCAGCTAAAAAACAACAGAGCCAACCAAAGAAAATTCCTCATTTCATGTTCTAAAAATGGACTAATGTCCCTGGATGTCCTTCCCTGATGAACAGCTGTGAATAACTGGATTAGAAAGGCAGTCCAAATGAGACATCTATATTCGACCAAAGTTTAAATAGAAATCTGCTATACTTCACCCTTTGCTGTCCTGAGCAACCTTCCCCTACCCAACAGCTGGAGCATAAACTTCATCGTCTGGTCTTGCTGCCACCCAAGACAACTTTATCATTTCTGCTCACTAGGGGCATTTTCTGGCTGCTCAGAAAATTCTCAGCAATAAAGTGACAGTCTGGCTAAGCATGCCCTGGGACTGTTTGTTATCAGAGTACATCTGGTGAGCTCAGTGACCACAAAAAGTGGTAAAGCAAGTTAAGATCACACTGGCCCAATCACAGAGCTGACAGAAGAAATGCTGCGGGGGAAGACGGGGTGGGGGGACATTGAACTTTGCTAAATATAATTTTCATGATGTGTGTATTTCTCAGAATGGCCAAAAGTGGGGGTATCAGAACACCTGCTCATTCTGACTGCTTCCTGTTACTCATATCCTGTTCAAATATAGTCTTATGTTCAAAGGTGCTAGCCATAAATCCCCCTAAGAGATCCTGCATTATTCCAAACAGTTGATGACTTGAGTACAGAGACAACAGGAATTTCTAGAGCTCTAGAGACCTAGAAACAAGAAAAAATAAAAAAGCTGCAAAACCTTCAGCTTGATCATGTATGGCAAAGGTAGGGAAACCATCCACCATCTGTAGCTAACTGCTGTGTCTGCTCTGTATGGTGGAGAATGCTCTTGGCATCCTGAGAGCCCAAGGCTCAGGAAGGAAAACTGGGTGCAACTGTAATGAGGACCTAGCCATTCTTCCACTTCAGCTCCTGTTTCAGCAAAAGCAGTAGTGAAACAAACACTGGAATACAGTAAAACACCTTGCCTGTATTCATCAGCAAGGTTCACAAACCAGAAAATCCACTGTGTTTCAAACACAATTACTGAACTCACACAGGAAGAAATGGATTAAGTGTGTATTAGCAAGTGCTACACCCTCAGCAAATACACAAAAAAGAAGACTGTGAAAAAACGAGAAGAAAACACAAGTTTCAGATTCAAACAAGTCCTTAACACTTAAAATCTTTCATGTTTGTCTCACTGATGTCTATTTCTGAAACAATCTGGAGCTCAGCATCAGGCCAGCAAGGCCTTAGGAAGCGAGTCAGTATGACTTTAGTAGGTCTCCACAGTTTGGAAGAGAGCAATAATATGAGTATCAAAGACTTATGGGGGCCCAAGCCTTGCCTTCCTCCACAGACTACAGCCCTGTTCTATTTTGCAATTCAGCTTTCACCCAGTTTTGCCAACAAATCTAGTCCCATTAACTCACTGCAGAGGCCAGTTAGAGGTCTCTAGAACTGCACCAACTCTCTTCCCCCAAAACGTGGATTATACAGGAAAGAAAAAATAGCTTCTTATATAACACTGGAGAAATGCACCAGTTTTGTATTTTTTTTAATAGTGCAAGATCTTAATTTCCTGCTAAAATTACCATCTTCCACCAATGGCAGCTCTCATTTCCACCAAATAAAACAAGTCATTAATGTTCTTATAGTTGTTCCAAATTCCTTTACTTTTTTACAAAACAGCAATAACAAGATTTTCCTCAAAGCCCTGAGTGCCCAAATCTCTGTTCATAATACACCAGGTGTTTCATCCCCAATTCCACATGGCTGTTCTACCTTCATTTTCAATCTGTAAAATGCAGAACATCTTATTTCCACAGGAAAACAGGCCCAGCACATCTTGTGGTCACTTCAGGACCATTTTTACATTATTAGGTTCACACACCTTACAACCTGTCTCTCCTGTGCCAGGGCAGCAGCACATCTTCTCTGAGCATTGGCACTTACAGCGCTAGGCTGTGCTGCAGGTCAAATTCAACTCATGCTGACCCTCCATCTGGGATTTCTCCCGGTCCCTATCCTCCCCCATGCTGCAGCAGGAAACTAGACCAGACAGAGAGCTCCCAGGGAAAATTATCATCTCTCATACCAGGGTCACATTCCTACAGGCTTCTGGAAACTGTTTCTAAACAAGGCACATTCCTGTTCTTGGCAATTGGTAAGAGGAGCACAGACAAGGAGAGGATTTTAAGACTTTAGCAACAACTTAACAGATGTCAAAACCTAGAGCGTGCAAGGTCTTTGCCACTGTTAGCAGGTAAGGAATGCAAACTATCCTGGTAGTTCAGGCCTTTTAATCCCTAGAGACCCCCATGGCTGGAGCACTACCCAATGGGAGTGGATAGGGTGGCTGTACCAAGTGCCAGAGTATCTTAGCACAGCTCCATTACTCACACACCCTCCACTTCATGCAGCAGATGCACATGCATCCCTTTACCTGTTTTCCAAAGGACACAGTTCTGCCAGTGAGAGCTCCTAAACAGAACCACTCTGTTCAGAACAGGCAGCCCATTTGGGAAGGTAAAGGATATTTCAGAGAAAGCTTCCTACTCACTCAAACAGAAGCAAACCCACAAAGAACAGAGGGGCAGGTCAGTGCTCCCCAGTGGTAGAGCTGCTGTCTCAGTGGGCACACACAGGGTAAGGCTGGCACTGAATAAATCACAGCGCTGGTCAATAAAAGATTGTCCATGGTAAAAAACTACCTATTACTGAGAGTTTATTGTTAGTAGCAGCTCCTCACAGCCTCCTAATTTCAGCTAGCTGTGTAGCTAGCACAGAAGGAAATTAATTGCTTTCAACAGCTTGATGAAAGCAGGAGCTTTCCACACTGGGTTACCAGGCAAAGACAAGTCCTGTTTCATGCAGCATCACAAGCACCAGAAACAGGGAGGCAGCCTTTCTGCAAGTAATGCTAGCAAGCCTTTCCCTGCATAAAAAGGAGCCTTTTCCTTCTGCAGCACCTTCTGTGTAAAGCTGAAAATGTTCCCAAATGACCACACGTTGTTTTGCTTTTGTGCCCTCACCTGGAAGGGGAGAAGACACTGAAATCTGCAGTCTTGCTCAGGAAGATAGGTGAAACTCCAACTCAGCACCATGGTTACAAAGAGCAAAGAGATTATCAAACAAAAGCTTTGTGTTTTTGTGTTCAGGCACAAGGGCAGACATGAATTTTGAAGCAGTAAACTTCCCTCTAGCAAAAAAAAAGCCCTTCACAAACAGTCGCCTTCACTTTTCAGCTCCCTGTGTATCCTGTCCCACAGTAAAACAGATAAAGCTCAGTCTGACCTCTTCTTATAGTAGTTTCATCTCTCTCCAAACCTCCTGCATATTTTCAGGTCGCTCTGTAACCTACAGTAGCAATCTCCAGATCTCTCCACCCACAGCAACTTCTTACAGACTCTCTAACTCTTCTTCCATGTTTATCCTCTTTTTCATAGTTTTTCTCCAGATTTTTCCTTCTTTTGTGACAGCAGACTAATGACCAGCTCCCATAGGAGGCTGGATTAAGAGTCCCAAAAATCCTTGATATGAAAGGATTTTCACTGACTAACAGTGACTCAATATGGTGTGTTTACCAAAGGGCCTTTTCTCAAGGAGAAAAAAACTGCAGTGAAGTCTGGATTACAAACTACTAAAATAGCAAAGTATTTTGAAACTGCAGCAGTTCTGACAGGAAATGGGGACCAAGCTGAAGGGAGGGGGAAAACCAGCAGAGTAATTCTGGACACAGCAATACACGGCTCTACTCATATTTTCACTTGCTTTTAAAGGAAATTCTGACAGCTGCCAATATAAATAGAGTACAAGCACTAGCAAAGAGTGTACAATTCCTGGACATATACACACATGGGTGTGGAAAAGACAACAACCCCCAGCAAAACCTGAATTTCCAACGTGTCCTCTAATTTTGCCCGATTTAGAGAAGAGAGTTTAAAAACAAGTAAGAAAGAAAGAAACATCCTGTTCAGAAGTCCCTTTTTTCTAATCTTTCCCTTTTCCAAACATTACCAGGGCAATCCAGGACTCTGTGAGAATTCAGGACACCTGGGACTGCTCGGTGTCCCTACATGCCCAGAGCAGTCAGCCTTTTTGCCCGGCTAGTGCCTTCTCTCTGGGTCCCTTTACCCCCCTGCTGAGGAAGCAGGGGAGGAAAATCCTCTCCATTGCTAGGAAGCCCACTGACTCCCTGGAGCATATGTTCAATTCTATTTTTTCAGAGGGCTGAGGCCACACAGGGAAGTTTCGGGAATCTGTGCAAGTGTCATACCACACAGGTTTTCCTGATGTCTATCAGCCGAAGCTTGAAGTTCAACTATGACTTCCTGCAAACAGCTTGCAACAGAAGTTCTTATACCCTTTCTCCTCATAAAAATAAGTCACATGCTCTTTCTCAAAGCCTGTGTTTCAAACCAGCCCAACCAACCTCTCACCTGGGCTCCTCTTGCTCCAACAGTGCCTTACAGACACACAGCTCCTGCGCTAGGCATGAGCAGCAGACTTTCTGTAGCTTCAGAAACTCTATTTTCTTTCAAAACCAAACTCTTCAGAGAAGACTTCACTACCATTTCTTCTGAAAAGGACATATTTTAACTTAAAAGCACCAATACAAATAATTCAACTTGACACAAAATCGTGAAGAGGCAAAGGTACTTTCACTTCATTGTAAATGAACCTGCAAATGTCAACAACATACTCTCTCCATTAGGAAGACTCTCAGCACTTTGATTTTTTATCGAAGTTCAAGCACTTTGCCCTCTGTTTATAGGAAAGGTTAATTACCTCAAAATGAAAATTCATGCTATTTCTCCACAGTGTCAATAAGCCCTGGGAAAACACAGCAAAAATACACACTCTGGAGGAGATCAGTAAGGTAGGACTCCACAAGACAGAAACTGGCAACTCTGCAGCCCAATAAAGTCAGTACTAAGTAACAAGGTTATAATAAGAAAAAACTGTAGCACACCTCAGGCTTCCATACAGCTGGAGAATGACATCCATATTCCTCCTCAGAGATGACTACACTCTCTCATTCAGGAGCACCAGCAACTTCCTGTTCCTTCAGCCTACCACAACCACTGTCACCTCCAGCCATGCAAGTGCTCTGGAATAGAAGTATTACTCTAACTTCAATACTTCCTCTCTCCTGGGACATTGGTCAGGGTGAATCATCAGTTAATAAACAGTATTTCTTAACTGATGGGTGCAGCATTCCCAACAGCACCGCAGGCACGTTCCCATTTAGCCCTGTTCTAGAGAACACATCTACATAAATCCACTCAGGAGAGAACGCCTGAACAGTAAGAGCTTGTAGCAAATGCATTCCAAAGAACCTGAGCTCCTGATATCTCTTACGCTGGCACAGGTGCCATGTTTCCAAGTGCTCAATCCAGAAAACCCACATTCTTGCTCTTACCTTTCACGTTCAATCTTCCTCTAAACTAGTGTCCAGAGCAGCCTACTCCCTCAGAAAAAACCAGATTGCTTGATATGCGATTAAGAGGATTAGTCTCGTCTGTGGTCAGTCTCTCTGAGCTACATTCCACTTGCCACAAACTGATTAGCTGCCTGCTTAAGGAGGAGCTGGGATAAGCTTCCTTCTAACGGCAATGAAGTGGAGAGGCAGGCTCTGACTGTAATAATATGCTGTTTCCTGTCTGCAGCTGAGCTGAGAGGTACTTCCCAACAAAAAAGGGTTTACAGGAGCTCAGGAGCTCAAGCTCCACCTCTTCCAGTGAAGAGCCTTAACTGTGGAGGAGGGGTCACTAGCACAGCTCCTGGTGCTCAAAACATGCTCTGACTCAGCTTTCATTTCACCAAAGCATCAGAAAGAAGAAACTAAACTACACAAAATTCTCTCTCCACACAGAGGAGCTTTCTCCTCTGAGATCTCAAAGCTCTGAATCAGATGGGATAAGAAGTGAATGTTGTAATTCATGTTATGTGAATGAGGGTGAAAGTCCACACCACCATCCGTCAGCAGTAACTGGAAAACATTTACCAAACCACCATGTGAGAATCATACTGGAACACAAAATATGCACCTGGAAAGATATAATGTCCTTTCCAGGCCTTCTCCTGACAATGACAGGCATTTTTGACTAGTATTAAAGCATACACACTTTATACAAATCCTCCACAAAGCAGGGAAGGGTCAATGAACTGATAAGGACTCACTTCTTTAACTGCACCAACTACATTGAAGGCGGCAGGGTTAACTCAGTTGGCACCTTTTAGAAAAGAGCAGACCTTCAGCCCACACAACCAGTCTGAGGAGGAGGAATTTGTTCATCACACAAACATTTACAAACCTGGGCCAAAGAAGATGACCCAAAGCCTTTTCAAAACTTTTGAGGGGACAGCTGTGGTGGCAAAGTGTTGACCTGAGCAACAGGCAACAGTGTGACTGGTGTCCCCAAACCTTGCAGGTGTCGCAGGAGAGAACAGGCATGATGGATGGCTCAGATCCATGACACAGGTAAAGCAGATTATTTTGAGACAGAGATCGGTAAAACCTAGGCTTCCCAGTATCGTCTTGAGAAAACACTATTCCAGGTTAAAGTATGGAACTCATCCTCATTTTGTTTTGCAAAATCATGCAGATTTTGTTTTAATGCTCCTAACACAACCGCAGTCCATTACGTGGGCACCTTAAAAAAATCACATTACTGCAAAACTGTACTGTCCAAGAAAAAACTGTTCACAGAAAAAGCTAAAGTCTCTGAGAAGACCCATTGCAACCAGTATGATCCCAAATCATCTGCTTTTTAGAAATCACAAGAGGTTTTGAAGGTATGGCTGAGAAAGAGCTGCTCAGAAACCAGGGGCAGGCTCTGACCTCACCCATCCAATGCTGCTGATCTCTATTTTGTTAGGAGTACAAATACAGCACACACTGATGGCAAGAATCCAGGCTAAAAGTTGACTGCTCTCTTTGAAATAAAGGGTCCTGAACTACCAGAACAACAGTTATCATGGCATTTGTGCCACAACAGATCTTCTCTAAGGCCCTGTGCACTACAGCAACCCTAGGAAAAGGCACGGGTGAGAGATCTATGCACCATGTACCACGGGATCATACATGGAAAGCACCTGTCACAGCCCAGACACCCCAGAAGAATTTACCTCATAGACAGCTGACTCTCAAGGACAGAGATAGCAGAGATGTGACGGAACCAGCAAATACCACACCTAGAGGCCTAATGAGAAGAGAGCTCTGGAATGGGGCTGCTGTAAGATTTGTTTCCACAGGCTTCCTGTTAAATACCTCTGCAGCCACACTGCCTGACCTAACAGAACAACAGCTAAACATAAAGATTTCATTACACATCAGGGGATGGAGCTGTACAACATCTTAAGCTCAAAAATGCCCCATGTCACATGCTCCCAGCCCATTCTGTAGTCAACTATCCATTAACTCTGGGAAGCAATCCTGTAAACTGTCCCCACTGTGAGCAGGATACACTTACTGAGGAAATCTATGCAAGATCAACCAAGTAAACCACAGCGGAATTTGTTATTACACACTTTTTTTTTAGAGGAGGAGGTCTGTGTCTTAAAACTCACTTTTCTTGCTCTCTTTTCTGCCGAGAGCAAACAAATTACCTGTCAGACATGCCCTAAGTAAAAGGTTCACTGGCTTTCTAACCTTACTCCTGCAACAGAGCCTTTGCTGGCTTTGTGCTCTGGTTTTCTCCTCTCATGATGCTGCCTCCCCATGCTCCTCGATGCACTTTCAATAGTTTCTCTTCTGACTGCTCAGCCCTTATTACCTCTTTGTTTCGGATGCACACTGTCCCTCCAAGTGGTTTATCTGATGTTTTTACTGCTTGTCTTTATGTCAGGACCTCAGGGGTGTCATTCAGACAACCTGACCTGCAGAATCTATGTATCAGGCAGTACAGATGCCTGGACAGAGGATGAGTTTTCTCAGAAAGAAACAACTCTTTCATAAATCCACAAGTACCAGTCTCCATAGAAGAAAACAGAAAACCAAAAAGAAAAACAGAACATCTAAACCTGAACATTTGCTTACAACACCAAATGCTACATATTTTCACTTTAGGAGGAAAACTCAAATCACATGACCCACTGATTTGAAACAGGGAAAAAAAATGCATCAAAGAACTCCGAATTTTAGAAAGGAAGATACAGAAGGGAAGCAGAGTGCTCTCAAAGAAAACCAATAGGAAACTGCACAACTGCAAGGAATCCAAAGCACTGACAGCAGTGATGTAACAGAGCACACAGCAGCAAGACTAAGCCACCTTCTGATTTCCTAAGTGTTTACAAAGCTCAAGGTAAACAAGTCAAGCCCCTCCATAAGCCACGACAGAAAGAGTAGATAGAAATTAAGAGGAAACATGTTTTTCTTGAAGTTTACCTAGGCCCCACAATATACTGCTCAGCTGGCGACAGTGCAAACTGTACCTGCTTGAGCTTCAAGGTAACCCTTTACCTTTTACCCAGCTAGGGAAGGCAGGGACTGGCAGAGCCTGACACCAGAGTCTTGGAAATAACTCTTCATTCTTGGGCTCAGATGGGGCAATCTGAGAGAGCAAACACACTACTTCCTTCTGTCCTTAACACAATCTTCCTGATGAAGATTAGATCTCTCCCAATTACAACAGTAAGCAGCACAGTAACAGTAGGCTTACTTGAAAAATCAGTCTTTATTTCAGAAAACTGAAGCAAGATACGGGATAAAATGCTTCATTAACAGGTAAATAATACCACATTCTTGAAAACATATCCCCTACTCAATTCACTGCATAAACTTTCTCTCTGTACTCTCACATTGACATCTAACATCAATACTGACTTACCATGTGCCTCCTACCTGTCCAGCTATGGATGTAAAAAGTGTCGTCAAGTTTTGGGATAGTGTTGGGGTTTTATCTGGACACAGGCACTGTAAAGCCAAAAGCTGCAGCTACACAACAGAAACACCCTTTGACGGATGTTTAAAGCAGCAGGTCACTCCTGCTGCAGCACAAGGCACACTGCTCAGTGTTGGTCACCACCTGCAGTGTCAGGAGGGATTCCTCCCTCCACCTGGATTGTTCCTCCCTTCACCTTTCCTTAGAGCAACACTTCCTTTCCCCAGACCCTCTTTCTCCTCCGTTCCAAGCCCCTTGGGAGTTGTGTGGAGCCTGTCACTGTTCACCAGCTCTTGACACTCACCCTGCAGGGCTGACGTTAATGGCTTTTGTTCTGCACACCAGGTGCTCCCCCAAACTGGAGCTTGCAGACCACCTGCACCTTGGAAATACAAGCAGTTTTCCTCCTAGCTCCTGAGCCCGGAGAAAACGAAGCAGGGACAGGAGCACGTTTCCAGACTGCAAATACTTAGCACACATTCCACATCTAATGAGTATCCTGAACCAGTCCCACAGTTATTTCTGTGCTATTTCTTTCTGTTCCTCCTTTTGCTTTCCCACTATATATAGCATGCATACATAAACACACACACAGACACACATAAATAAAGTCAGAGAAAGAAGTTTACATATTTTAATGCCTGTGGGGAAAACTAAATTCCTTTAGCAAGATCTCCAGCATAAGCATGAACATCACCTCTAATTCCCTCAGCAGAACAAATTTTTCTGTCCCACTGTGCAAATGGGTTCTATCAAACTGTCCTAGCTTATAGGTAAGAAAATCCCTGAATGCCAAGTCTTAGCACAATACATAGTAACCTGAGATATTTCCCTGAGGTGATTTCCCATGTGCATAAAGATGAGCACCATATTGTAAAGAAAAGTAAGTTTATGGTTTTTTTATTTTCAGTGAAGGATGCTGTGAAGATTGTTCAGATGTTTTTCAGCTCTGCAAGAGAGATGGGATGTGGGGAAAAGTTGCAAGAAGAACAGAAAGTAATGCAAAAAGTCCTACCGTGAAGCTGTTGTTGACATTCTTGGTGCTGGATTCTGCCACGCTGGCATCTGTCAGATCCACTTCATCAAAAATAATGGACTGGAAAGAAAAAATTCAAAATCCCAATGAATTCTTGAATCCACTGTATAAGCAGCAGACTCAAAATCTGCCTAGCATGCTCCCTCACAGCCTTTTATGATTTGAACTAACAATATAAAGGACCTGGAAGTCTAGTTCCATACACTGGGGATCACTCTGACCTGTCTTCCGGGAGTGAACACAATGGCTTTATTTTTATTAAAGGACTATTTAAAAAAACAGCAAACAACTGTAGGTTTTGTTCTTGTGAAAGGAGACAGTTTTACATCTAGTTGACTACCAGCATACTAAACCAGATGCACAGCAGCTCTGATTTGATAAATTCTAACCTTGCTTGTCTACTTCACTTTCTCTTTTCATTCATTTCTCTCCTTTCTATTGATTCAGAGTCCATTCCCTACTAACATGCACCAAAGGGGAAAAAAATGACAAAAAAATCAGTATCACAAGTCCATATGATGCTTCACTTCAAAACCAAGGATTTCCCAGTGTGAGGCAAAACACAAGGATCTTCTAGTGAGCTACAAAGCCTGAAGAACAGTCCTTAAAAAGCTCTTTTCTCTGCTGAGGGCTGCCTCCCCACTGATACCCATCTGCCTCCAAAGCCCCTCCACTGACTTCCTTCCTCGGCCTCACAGGTACCGTCAGGACCTTACCTTAGCCGTTTTTGCATAGTAGAGTGTTCGCCCTCGCAGCTTAAAGTATCGTCTCTTCCAGCGCTGGAAGGAGCTGGTCTGTTTCATCAGCATCCCCTCTTTTATGACAGTCTACAAAAGCAGCAGAGGAGAGGGGTGAAGCACAGGTTTCACCGACACGCATCTTTTCTGCGCCCCCAGCGCACACCCATAGGGAAACAACTGGAGCTGGAGACCAATAACCCCAGTGCCCTCTGCTGGAAGCGTTTCACACATTCATTCAACAAAACCGAGCAGCCTTCACAAGACAAAACTCTCACGAACACACAACCCACACTGCAGTGCGGTTTTACCCTTGTCTCCAGTGCTAACAAGATACCAAAGAAGATAAATAACTTACAACTGAATGAATGTTTCGAATCTAACAGCAACTTGGGGAGTGTAACAGTTAAACTCACCAAGGTCAGGTTTCAGTCGCAGGTAATTGCAGCTTTCATTTAATTGGCATCTGATTACCAGCATTTACACACCCAGGATATCTGTCTCTACCTCCAGCTGTGACTTATGAAATTACCAGCATCTACCTGGCACAGAGGTGGCAAGCTGCAAGCCCAGGGGATGAAGAGTGAAGCCAGAGCGAAGAAGGAGCTATATTCAACCTCAGTATTTGGTATTCTTCAGATAGTCTTGGCCCTGCCTCGGTACTCTCTGGCCAGCTGCCATTTCCCAGGGCTGCAGTGCCAAAACTGTCTACACACACTGACTTTTTTCTTTAACTGCTTTATAACTAGGCTGACATACCAGCATACACAGGCTCATAGGCTCGTTCATGTACTGCGCATACATGGGGGTATGGGTTTAATCAACATGCACTTCATTCTGCTTTGTCAAATACATTTGATTCCTTTGCAGAGGACAGGTTTGAATACCAACAGCTACATGAAAATAATCTCAAAAGCTGCAGTTCAGAAGGACAAAATGCAAAAAAGTCAGGGCTGAATGTCCAACCCCAGATTCCTGATTGAAAGTCCTGCCTAGGAGCTACAAGCAGTGCATGCCATGCCTTGGTACCACCACAAGAAACCTACTTCTCCCACCAAAAAAGTCACAGGAACCTACTTCTTGCTGAGAGAGCCCAACACGATAAACACACAGTTAAAACACAGGACACAAATGGTCTGACAATCTTGTAAGACAGGTTATTCTGTATCTTGGTGCCAGGAAAATAAGACAGCCTTAACATACCAGAGGTCTCAGTGGAACTCAGGTTTGTAACAGTCAGGTTGCTGGTAAGTATCAATTAATTCACAAACACACCAAATGGACACTGTCAGGCTACTGCAGCACACAAAATAAATACTTTTACTGATCCACAGTGTCTAGTTCATTTCAGAAATCCCTTCCAGGGCATGAAGATTGCTTTCAAAATGCTATATATATTTCTAATGTTTGTCTTTAGATTTTGAAACAGCTGTGGATTTTAATACGTTCCACATACACTGGCCCATGCCAAGTTCAAGGCTTCCTTAAAAAACACTTCGAAAAAAAATGCTGATTATAAGGAAAAACATCCGTCTGACAATCTATGCTTCTCTTTTGCTAGACTAAGCCGTCCTCAAAGTGGCCTGAGAGATCACGGTGAAGCCTCTACTCTCAAATCAGCTGGGAAAGAGCAGGCTCCACATTGCATCAGATCCTAAAGAGAGCTGTTGGATATAGAAGCCTCTATAATCTTCCTTCACTCTGTTGGGAAAGAGAAAAGGGGGAGAGCTCCCCTGTCTCCTAGAACAGCATCATCTACCTTGGATCCTGGGCCCTGGCCAGCTCCAAGGTTAGCAAACCCCAAGCCTCAACATTTCCCAGAGGTCTGTTTCACAAAGCCACCTGCACACTGGCAGAAATACCTGCCAGTGCTCAGGCCAACACCAACTTAGTGTGCCTGCTTCAACTGGGAATTGCCAAACTCCACAGTACTTCCAGCAGAATGAAAAGAGAAAACAAAAATGCACAGTTGAGGATCAAGCTCCTATCAGAAAATGGCTGTTTCTCACTCCAGCTCCTCACAGCTCTGAAGGAGTCACTGAAAGGCATCTTGGCACTTATTTTCCACAGGTCACAACAGGAACACAGCAGTAGGAATACACTCTAAGAAGCCATAAAGCATCTGGGAGTGGCTTTAGGGTCCGGAAATTAAACACACTATAGCAATACCCAGAAACAAAATGTTAAACCACCTGAGTGCTGATGTTACATAAGCATTCCAAAATTCAGGTATTATCTTAGCTGAAGCTTCAGCATAAGAGAAAATGGAATGCAAAGACTGACCAAACAGCATCCCTTGTGAAATGATCCTGAAGGCAAGGCCAGAGCTGAAGGCACTCATCTGGAACCGAGAAAGATGCTCCTACTCTACCATGGACTTTTTATGAGTTCCCAAGAAAGCAATTTTCACTCTGTGTGTCTCCATCCCCCATCTGTCAAGTGGAACAAACAGCACTAGCCAACTCTGTGGAAACCCACTAAAATATGTATTTTTTTCACAAGTTACTTTCACCTTCAGCACTTAAGTATCAAAGAGAAATGTAAAGCACCAGCATCCAAACTACTATGCTAAAGAAATCACACATTTCTGCAGTTCATTTTTTTACAGGGAAGAAAATGGGAAAGTGGCAGGGGATTTTCCAGAGTAAGACAGAAACCTGGAGTGATCTTTTGCATTCCCTGGAAAAAAACACATATAAATTAAAAAATGAGACAGAGAAAGCAGCTACTGAACTCTGCAAAGCCCTGAACTAAAATCAGAGAGGAACTAAAAATCCTGGGGAAGAGTCCTGGGATGCAAAGCCTGAAGATACCAAGTCAGCCAGGAGGCTAATCAAAAAACAGCAATTTGCAGGAGGAGATTTCAGAGCTCTGTTGCTTTGCTTATTTACAGCTATGGTTAAACTGGGGTCAGCCAGCACCCTTACACACCCCAGGCTCAGGCAGCAGCACTTCAGCCGAGCTCTTGCCCAGCCCACCAGCACAGTAACTCTGAGCAAAACAATGTGTCTGCTTTCCCTCAGCTCCCACCACTCCCAACTGCTCCCTCACTTCAGCTGGGTTCACTCACCTCTGCACAAGACATGCATTCCTCCATTCCTCTTTTAAACCCCCTTGGGTTTTTTGGGGGTTTTTTTGTTGCTTTTTTCTTTTTTTTTAACCAAAAGGCAACACTCGCAAAGGTCACCTTGCCTCTCCGCAAGCAGCAGTTTCTGTCATTGCCAGGCTCTATCTATAGAAAACCTCACAGCTACCCAGCACAGACATGAAAGGCCAGAGCAGGAGCGCTCGCTCTGCTCACAGCAAACGCCTCTGGTTCAGCGCTGCCCATCTCTGCACGAGAGCAGCCGGGCTATCTATAGACACTCAGCTCAGCACAGCTTCATGGGTTTGGGCGGAAAGGGCTGGAGATAAGATCAAGATGACTTTATAAAATGATGCAGACATTGCTGCCTTTCCCCTCCTCTATTTTGACTTTACAGCCAAAGGACTTGCTACTTGCAGAGGAATGCAGCTGACGAAAATGAACTGCAGAAAGGACATGACTGCAAAGGGACACAAATGAATAAATTGGGGAGCTGAACAGTAACTTCTCCCTAACCTCTGTAGACTTCTAATTGAAGATCTACTCTAATCAGATTACTGGGCATGTAATTCATCAATATAAAAGTGAAATTGCTTCTCCCATAATGAAAAGAGAGTGTTAAATCTATTTTTAGCATCATATACTGCCTCCTATGGGAAAAGCTACTGAAACATTATGAGGTTTGATTACATGCATCCTATCCAGGATAAATACTAAAATTGTTTGCAATGGAACTACGCAGACTGCTTACTATCCAGCTAAGTCCCTTTCCAGCACAATGTCCTGTGGCATGGCATTCCGTGGGCAGATAACACTATGAAAAAATGAATTATTCTCTTGGATCAAGTGTAAAATTATGTGCTACTGGTTTCAACAGTGACCCCCTTTTATCACACTGCAAGCCAGTATAAAAAAGGTTACTGAACAAACTGACAATTTAAAGCAACACTGCACATAGCAGAGACTCTTTAGAAGTCTGAAAAGAACAAGATTAGACAGCTGAAAGGCAGAGCTTAAGAAATTTCTCGCATTTTCCTATTTATCTTTGGCCTTGAAGAACAGCAACTTCCTGCAGAAAAATATTCAGTTCATGGCAAGCAATACACAACCCTCCCCCTAGCTCATCCCCTTTCAAAACTTGACATTTAGGAAGAGAAATAATATGTTCTCAGATTTCTCCTGTCAAAATGCATGCAGGGTTCAGGCCTAATCCTGAACTGACAAAAGAAAAGTTTTGACTGACCTCAACAGGAATAATTTCAAACAACTCAGAGGACTTAAAAGAAAGAACTTAAAAGAGAGCCTTGTGCTTCACTGTTTCGCCTTCCTGCCTCGTAAGAAGGCAAAAGATTAACAGGAGCTGTTCAGAAAAGCAGCAAGACACAGTTGTGGTTTTGGCAGCACTGTTCATCTGAGGTGTCTCTGCACCCAGTAACCCATGTCAGGAGGTCAGAGACACCCTACACAGATTAAGTACTTTCTACACTGATAACTTGACTGATTCTACTCAAAGTTAGGAAGGATCATGTCAGATTTCAGGTACTTTCAGATTACATCCCTTGTTCTCCTGCACATCATACTGCTCAGCAAGTGAAACACAGGAGCAGACAATCCTTTCCTGAAGCTTAAGCCTATTGACCCATTTGGAAGCAGGGTCCTTGATAAAACTAATTTCCTAATCGGGAAAACAAGCCCTATTAGCCAGACTGAGGGTGACTATCAAGCATGCCCAGCTGTCAGGCTGGCAAGTGTCCCTCGGCAGAGGGAGGCTCCAAACCATGTTTGATAGAGACAGAGGAAGAACAATGCAACTTATTTTACTGCTGAGATCATAACATATTCTTAGGGGCAGTTACTCACTGCAGCATATCTAAAACAAGAATTATGCTCCAATGACACTTCTTTCAAATGCATAAAAGAACTATGTACATGATAGCAGCAAAATGATTCAAAGCTATCTAAATAGCAACTAAAGAATCCCCAAACCCAAAGTCCTCAGCATCTGGATTTCTCTGTTTTCCATGTGTCTTCAGAATGTAAAAACTTTAGGACACACATTGTTTTTATTTGTATGTACCATAAAACACTGATGCCAAACAACAAATAATTGACTAAACAAAGCACCAAATGCAGAGAGGAGAAAACCAAATGCAAAAGCATATGAGGAACTGGGCTATCTTTATAGATGCTTACTAGGGAATTTTACAGGCAGCTGATCCCCAGGGACCAAACAACCTCATCTAGTCATCTGTTTTGGGTAAGTTGTGGCAAAAAGGATAGGAGTAGATCTGCAGGCGCTTACACCAGACAGTCTTGTCATGATAGAGCAGGTACAAATCTGAGTGCTGTACCTTCTTGTGGGTAAAACAGTTTTAGTACCTGGTGTCATAAAAGCTCTCCATGGTCATAAACATGAAACTAATTAATATTTAGAAATCAAATAAAACACAGTAAATCCAACAAAGAAACTACAGGAATAAATCTAACCAACCCCATAGAATAAGACATGAAAGGTCAAAAGGGTAGGGGTTAACAAGCTAATCTGAGAGCAACATCCTTCCACCAGACAGTGGTCACACCCTGGAAATGAACTCCAGGAAGCTTGGAGAGGGGAAATCTGGATCAGTAAAGCAATTCTAAGTATGGGACACACAGAGAGCTATACAGACCTATAGGGGAGCAAAAGGTACTTCTTACAGGTTGAGTAGTCCTGTTTGGGAATTCTACATTAAATGCATTTGCTCTTGAAAAAGTGAAAATTGGCATTAAGATTCTTTCACTGGTAGCAAAAGAGCAAGACATTATGAGAACTCGCTGCAAAAAAAGGACTCCAGAAGACAAGAAAAAGAAAATCAGAGCTGGAATCAAATGTCAAAATAGAAGCTGGGGCAGTGAGTCAGCGGCCCAGGAACACACACTGAGCACTGCAACTGGTGAAGGGGGTTACCGCACAGACCTTTGTACAACCACATGGGAAAGCCTGTGAAAACTCTCCTAACAATCATCCTCCCAGTTGTCCTCTTTTGTAACCTCCAGCCCTGCTGAATGAGCTGGACTCTGCATACCCAGTGAAAGACCGGAGGGAGCACAGCTGACAGCTCTCCTACAGCCTCCCGACAACTCCCAAGACAGCAGAATCCAGAGCAGAGCACAACGACCTATCCATGCAGTAGCTGAGATGTCCCTGAAACAGGAAATGCAAGCTCATTCTCCAGATCCACAGTAAAAAACAGGAGCTTCTATCAAATAGATACTGAAAAGGCTTTAATTTGCCTTGGAACAGATAAATGGTCAAACACGTCATTCTTCATTAGTTAATGCTGCAGCCAATAAACAAAGAACAGGTCTTTGAACCAGCTTCTTTCAATACCAGGTTCAGCTGCTACTATTATGAACAGCTCTCCTAAAAGGGATGCACAATCACAGACCTAAAGTGAACAAATAAACAAATGAAAAACAATTTGAAAGGACGCAAAAATGTATATAGGGAAGGAAATACAACATACAGCATTATCAATGCACTGCTCCTTGGCAAAATGAGCTCTGTCAAAGAGCTCCAAGCAAAGTACTCAAAATAGAATGAATACTCTGGTCAGCTACTTGGAAGGGAGAATGAAAAACACACCAGGTACACTGATTCAGGATGAGTTAGGAGCCGGACAGCTCCTGGCACACTAACTGCTTAAGCCTCAGGACGCTTTCCATAGGCTCCAGGCATCCTTCCCAAACACATTTATCAAGATGGAAACTGAGTACAAAGCTCCAGTCAAACTATAACAAAGCTGGAAGATAAGGGCTCAAACCCATCCAGAGAGATAACTAAAGCCAAAAAGGCAACAGTTTAATAGCTACTTGAAAATTTTGGAATGGAATAAAATTTTAAAGGGTACTAATTAAATGTGAGCTTTACATTTAAGGACAAACATGAGAAGCTTGACTGTTATTTTTTCTACCATCTAAAATTATATATACATGACTACATCCCTTCCTTGGGCATTTTCCCCACACAACAAAAGATATCAACATGTTACCTTACTGTAAAACCTTCAGGTGTGAGACATGCCTGTCACAAGCTATGCACCAGCACCACAGAATCCCCCGTCTGAACTCAGAAGCACGTGGCTCTGCTGCTGAGGTGCAGCAACAGAACCTCATTTAGAATCACAGCTTGTACACAGAACCCTCTCATACTGCAGCCCCAGCTTAAGTCACACTCTTATTCATTCAGAGACACATGTTACTACCAAAAAACATGGGCCTAAGCCTCCTCATTTCACCAGCAGGCAGAAGGAGCCAGGCACTCACCACAGCGGGCTGTCAGGGCTATTGGACATGAGAATACCAGGCTGGCGAGTGTGAACAGTGCGAGCACAGGACAGCGAATGCAAGGGAAAGCACATGCAGAATACAGCTGCGGATCTCATCCTCACACTCATAACTACCCCATCCTCCCCACAATGCTGAATGTCATGGAGACTTTGGCCAAGTCAGACAGAAAAGTCAGCAGAACGTACCAGTATGAGAACTTCAGGACATGGGAAAGCAAAAGTTATATCTTGAGGAAGGAAACTGAATACTTTGCCCTTGCATTGAGGAGGCTGAAAGAAAGACAGCTGCCTCCCACTGTGTCTGGATTCCCATCACCTCTGCTACTGAATTCTGCAAGGAGCCTTATTTGGTAGGGAGTGGTAGATGCAGAACCAAATCCTCATCCTTCTACTCCAACTGGTATTCAAACAGGTTGAGAGCAGAAAGTGGCTTTTGGCTTTTGGCCATTTAATTAATACTAAGGTATCTTAGAATTTATTTTTATCTCATCTGTAACAACTGTCGTAATCAGATTTTCCATATTTATGTATTAAACAACCTATGCTTTTAAGTTTTTTTTTCTCATCTATTTAACATAGTTTTTAAAGGATACTACAAAGTTTCAATTTGTTTTTCCACTTTCCCTGTTTTAATGTCCTGCAAATACCTTTGACCATGCCAAGACTTCTTGATCAGCACCAGCAATAACAAGGAAGATGAGTACAGCCCTGGGAACACCGTTTTGTTAACTTTCAGCTGAACAGAACAGAAGGGGCTGGAGTGAGCTCCCAAAATACTGATTTTTAATAAAACCTGAGTGACAGATTACACATTCTAGAGAGTGCTCTGCCCTGCCTCAGTCAAGAGCAGTTCTAAGAGCAGGCAGCTCGCCATCCATGTTTTATCAGACACATTTCTGTCGTTCAAAGACAACTGAAGGCAGCTCTCCTATAGGGCAAGACATTACTTAGAGCTGGCACCACCTGCCTCAGTTCCCTGGTATTCCCTCAAATACCAGGGCATTCCCAGGGATGCCCCGGGTGATTTCGTGGATTTGATACAAGAAGTGCATATCTACATTCCCCTATAGGAAACTGAGGGCAGTATCACCCCTCCTCGCTAGAAAATTACATGGATAAATTTACTAAAGTTTGCAAGACTCAAGTGCAATGTGCTCAATGCAAGCATTACGTGATCAAGAGGGCATTTCCTTTCTCAAAAAAAGGCAAACCACAACATCAGAACAGTGATCAGATGCAAAACTTTTCAACTTAGCAATGAGACTGCGAGGAAAGGAAAAGATCTCCTCTGAAACCAAATGAAGCAATCCTGTACAAATCAGCTGCCTAAGTCAGAAATGGTAACGTTGAAGCCATCAAGCCAACTTTTTCCTCTCTGGACGAGAGGAGGGCAGCTAGCTTCAGACCCCCCCTCACCTGTGTAAGTGCTCTCATGCCCCGGTGTGGCGCAGGGCCTGCAGACTGCAAGCTCCACACCCCACGGAAGCACTGCACCGCTGCTGCAGAGGTGCAGCCCTACTAAACAGGGCATGTATGACAAGCTCATTGCTATCTGGAGTGTTTTACATAAAATGCATGAGCAGGGACCACAAACCATGGCAGCTGCTGTGGAAGAGTGCTGCTGCCTCAGCTATTCATCTGCCTGAAGCTCAGCTACCCCTGGATAACTATCCCACAGGGCTGCAGAACCAAAAGGAAACATCTTCTTTCTTTAACAGACATATAAATTCTTAGTGAAACAAGAAGAAATAACCAAGTAGTGAAGAAAAGGCAGGGAACAAACTGTTTCACTGGAGAGTTAATAAAAAATCCTTTAAATAATGGCTGGTGCATTTGAGATCTTGAAAAAACGTGTTGCAAGAGGAACACGTGTTCACCTGGGACAGGGGTGTTCTGCAAAATTTCCAATGATGCTGTGCCAACATCTAGGGTAAACCTTAAGCTTTCCAGGAATAGACAAAAATCCTCTCTATCTCACTTGTGTTTTCTCTTACATATGCAGGTATAGCTGCTATTTTAAAAAGAATCAGACTGGGTTTGTAATTAAAGAAGGTAAAGTTATGCAGTGTCTTACATGGTATACTGGACTTTCTAATCAAGTAATCTGGAGATCAACATTTCACAGTTTTAATTTATAATTCTGTACTGCTCCAAAGTAAAATATCAATAATTTTTCTTTAATGAGAGGCTTTGGGTAGTGGAAAATACTCTAAGTATTTGACTTAGTTTTATTTTTAAAAACCAAGCAATCAAACCAAAACATTCAATACCTATTTTATTTTGTTGCTAATTTTATTAGAGAGAAAATGAGTACCCTGGAAATGTACTTTTTAGCAATGTGGTCTAAGTAAATCCATGCTCTCAAAACATGCAAAAGTTTAATGTTAGCTCTTTTGTTCCTGGAACCTGATCTATAGTTAGAAAGAATGAGAAGCGCTACAAGTGTGTGTGGTTTTGTGCTTTGTTTTGTTGTGTGGTGGTTTTTTCTTAGTTTGGGTTTGTTGTTCTTTGGGGTTTTTTAACAAGGAAGTAACAGCTGTTGCTTTCATACAGCATCCAAAACTCTCCAGCAGCGAGGCAAACTTAGAGTACACCAGTGGAAACAGTGCTGGGAGGCTTCCCAAACTGTGTCAGAACAGATGAGTCTGAAGTGTACACTAAACAGAATGTAGATTAAGGGACCGAAACACTTGTACAGCCTAAAATCCTACCTTTGTCCTTAGTGTTCAGACAACAAACTCGCATGTTCATGCTGCTAATCCAAGAAAATTCATGTCCTTAAACCTGTGCTCAGGATGTTTCATTTCAGTTCAATCACAAAAACTTCTCTGTGGCAACAGTTCTCTCTTTTTTTAAGTGAAGAGTTCCCAGTTTCTACCTGGATTAAAGCATAAGCCCTCACAATTTATGACACACGACGCTCCTAAAATGTCCTCTTTCAGACACCCTGTTAGAAGGCAGCAAAACAAAACCAGACAGACATTTTAATATGTTTTAGTGGAAGATGCCACAGACATAACATGAATTAAGTCATGAATTCCTGCAAATTCCTTCCTCATTTCTTGCTTATTTCTTTTACAATGTCACTTTACTGAAATATTTTGCTTCTATCATAACACTTCTTTCAATACTTGTATTTCAAACTAATAAGCTCCTCCATTTCCTCACTCTCAACTCAGAAAACCTTAGAACATTTGCCCTCCAGAAATAAACATAACACTTCTTTACCTATAAAATGGACATTTTATCTAATAGGCAATACAAGAAGAAACAAAATGAGCTTTCTTCAGTTGCTCATGCTGCCCACCATATGTCTGAGGACTCAGCATAGCATGCTCTGGAAACTTGCACAAAAACCAGGAGAAACATTTTGCTTCCTCCTGTTTTTTGGCTTTATGCTGCAGGGCAGCTCCAAGACCTCGAGGCTACTGGTCGGAAAGAAAACCACAACTTCCCATAGTGTGAAAGGCATCATCTATACCTGGTACATAGCACAGAGAAGGGAAATGTGCTAGTTCAGATACTGAACAGTCTGTCCACTGCAGCATAAAGCTCAATATCAGTTCATTTGTACTGCTTTTCAAAATATAAATGAACTCGATATATCTCTGCTACAGGAGTTAGACAGCTTCCAATATCCCAGAAAGTTTGGAGAACTGCTTGCTCTGTTTGTAATTCTGGTGAAATATATACTGCAAACTTGTCTTAAAAGTTCAAGGCAATGATAAGTGCCTATAAAAATGAAAATGTTACAGAGAAATTGCTTGTGAAAGTAAACAGAACTTAGACTGAACTAGGCTAAACAAGAAGTCCTCCTGATGCCACCCAAGGATGCTGCTGAAATCCTGTCCAACAAACAAGCTGAGAGCTCAACATACCAAAGCTGGCATGCTGGAAATCCCACAGAACTGATGAATGAAATGGGAACATGGCCTGTTAATCAACCCTCCTGCTTTCTGAGCGTTAATGTGATGCTGGAAATGAAAGGTCAAGTTCAAAGGAAGAACTTCACAGTCAGAGTTTATAAAAGGCACTGCGCCTCCTGGCTTCACAACCACAGCCCCCGGGACCACTTGGGATGTTCCTGTGCCTTCACCCATGCTGAGTGACAAGACGACATTACCACTGCAGCTGGCTCCGGATGAAGTCTCAGCACTGCTTAGAGGAGGCAGGGAGCAAGGTCCTGCTGTCGCCTCTCCTCACACACATCTTCCCTCTGTTAATTTAATCTCTTTCCTAATTCCCATCCATTCAAAAATACTTAATCTTAGCTGACCAACAGTTTCTGCAGCTGCACCAACACCAGCCTGAGACCAGACAGGAGCTGAAGGCAGTGTCCTCTGAAGCTTGATGCTGGTACAAGTCCGTCAGGTCTTGAAATGGCTGATCAAGCACACAACACAGCCTCTGCGTCTTTGGCCAGCTGAGACAAGAGCACTCACACTACCTGTTATGCCTGATCATGCAGGGATTTCTTCTTTCCCCCCAATATTAACAATCATTAAAAGACTGCTAAACATGCTTCCCTCACACCTTCTTCTCTGCCTCAAAATCTCTTTCTAGCTAAAAGCAAGTACATTAGAACACAGTACTTCACTTTGCAAACACTGGGCCTTCCATGTCTGCTTCCCCTGCCCTCTGCCTCATAGGGACAGGCTTTTTAGCTAAAGAGATGGTACCTGTGACTTGCTTTTAGACCCTGCACATCAACACCTCAGTCCTTAAGCATCTAAACAATTCCACTTGCCCCACTACTAACACATCAAGCTACTTCAGTCAAACACAGCTGGACAACCTCTGGGCTATGAAACAAGTTCACTGAAGTTTTATGGTCTTGCAAGCAAGCAGCTTTGCTTTACAGCATTTCTTAGGAAAACAGACAGCAGGACCAGGGGAAGGAAAAAACACCTTCAAAATGCTTGCGACTGTGACAAACAAGTAAATTCTGAGGAATTCCATGGCCACAGCAGGCTTTGCACTCAAGCTGTGATAACAGTAAAAAGCTTCCGCAGTAATTTAGCTGAACTTACAGGCATGGTCTTAAGCTAACTGCAGCAAAAGATGTGGTCAGAAGAGATTTATATCCTCAGGCCACAGTAAAAGTCTGCCTGCATCTCTTACCGCCACTGGCGGACCTGTCCAACAGCTTCTACAGCTTACAGGAATCTGCATTCTATCATTCAACAGATAAATTCAGAATTAGGTCTGCCTTTACAAAGGAAGCAAGCTCTTCAAAGTCTCATCAAAACTATGATTACCCACAAAGTTGTCTTTGCTTCTTGCCTTGAGGGCAAGGAAAAAGTATACATGCAGCAGCATGTAGAAAAGATGATGATAGAGCAAAAAAACATCAACAAGCAATAGAACAAATCAGTCCTTAATACCATAATACCTGGGCTTACTTGAAAAAATTGACACTATTTAGTCAAAGCTTTTCTGCAGGTTAATACACAGAAGGCTTAACAGCTGGAGATAACATCTGTTTATAATCCTTATTCTTAATATGTTTATGTTTGCATATACAAGCAGCTGGTTTTGTCTTTTTTCCAGCCATGCTGATGCGGGAAGTGATGTAAAACACAGAAAATTATTAAGTAGGGACAGGAGGATATGTTCTGCTATATTCAAACAAAAATACAACCCAACGCACCTTTCACCTTAGCATCTCTAACATCCTGCTGTAAGCGAGAGTTCCCACTCTAGCACCAAAAAAGTCTTTGTATCCCAGCTCTCATCACAACCACCATGGAGACAGACTACAGCATCCTTCCTCCCTTTCCACATGAGACCCCTGCCACAAGTGGTGTTAAGAAATCCCAAGGTACATCCAATCTCCAGCATGACAAAGTCTCAATATTCAGCACTCTGTACACTGTAAAAGATCTCAAAAGGCTTTTTTTTTCCCCAGCAGAATAACAGACTAGCTGAAGTCACCTGGTGCAACAGCACAGCTGAAACCTGCTTGATAGAGAACATCAACAGGTTTAGAGGGCTCCAGGGTGTGGTCAAAAGAACCATCTCACAGCCCAGCCCCTGTGCCTCAGCCCGAAAAGCCAAGGGCAGTTCCAGCAGCCCCTCGCAGATGGAGGAAGCAGCCCCACCATGGTCCTCATGTATGACTGCACTTTGTCACAGGGGTTTCACAGCTAGGACCAATGCAGCCAAATGACGTGCAGCAGAATGATAACAGGTTCTGTGTTTGAAAGCAGGGCAAACCAGCCAGCACGACAAAGAGCCCTTTGAACAATGCTTCAGACACTTTGCCATGCAGAGATATTTACTCTCCTTTGCTATGAGCACAAGAGAAGCAACAGCACCAGTGCTGAGCGAGCTTTTGCACGCCCACAGCTGCACCGTGCTTGTCCATGCTGCAGAGACAAGGGGAGCACGAGGTAGGTGATGGCAGAGTAACTAACCTGGTATTTCTAAGCAGAAACACATCACACAACAGTCCAAGAGTTACACAGGAGCTTAATGGCTACAAAGAAAAATCATGCTGCTATAATAAAAATAGTACAGAAAAAGGAAACTCCCTATGGGTGGTTCCCAGTCTAAGGTTGAAGGAAATCTTCACATCATCTCTTACAGTAACAATACAGAGGAACTACAGCTGTGGTTGTAGTTGCAGAATGCTGTTACTGCTCCTAAAAATGGTGTTATTGCTCCAGGACGAGCCACAGAGGGGTAAAATATGACTGGGTCAAGGTAATTTGGGTGGAAAGGTCTCTTACCTTACTAGGTGACAAAGCAGGACAAATATGGGAACAAAGACTAACCAGCTGTAAAATCACTACTTGACCAGACAGAAAGCTAAATATTGCTATATGGTTATAGAAAGGCAAAACAGCACAGTGCAAGATGGGGAAAATTACAATGCACAAAAAGGATGGGAAGATGCTGAGGGAGGCACACGCAATGACTGTAGGGAAAAACAGTGAGGGTTGCACCTTCCAGAGCAGAGCTCTGATGATGAAACCATGACTTGTGCCAAGTACAACAGGACCACGGAGGAGGGAGGTGTTGGAAAGTGATAATGGAACAATGTGATGGGGAGCTACGGCTGAGATGTGAAGAGGTTCTCAAGGGAAGGCATCAGGAGGTGAGGAAGGAGCCCGTGGCAACTGTGACATGGGGAGAAATGAGGAGATGCAGCTTCATGGGGTGGGGATGCCGTTAAGGATTCAAATACCTGGTAAATGGGGCGGCACTAGGGAGTAGGAGCCTAAATCTGACCTCCATGACTCCAAGAAAATATTACAGGGAAAGAGGGTAAGGAAGGAAAGAAGACCGGGTCCTGATGAGCCTGAGCACACTGATCATTGCTGGGTAAAGCTTCCGGGCAGGTCTGAACCTGGGCACTGGGAAGAACGTGGCCTAAACTGGGCTACTGGCGAAGAGAACTGGAGAGGCTCAGAGAGGCAGTTTAGGGATGGCACCTGCCGGGTGATCGGGGGCAACTCCAAGAGTCCCTGAGGGCAGTTTGTGGGGCACTGGCAGACGCTAAAGGGCATTTAGGGGGCAGCTGTTAACAGGCACCTGAGAAACAGTTCATTTTGGGGATCCTTGAGGGGCCTTTCGAGGTTCACAAGTGCATGGAAAGCTATTGGGGGTGTCGTCTGGGGGTCTCTGCGGTGTGGGCTGGGGGTCGCCAGCAGGACCCTGAGGGGTGGCTGGGCTGTCACCGAAAACGACGGGATAAAAAAACCTCTTCAACATAAACACTATTTGTTACAACTAAACAGGGGGAAAGGGGGAAATGGCCGAGTCCCGGAGGGGCGCTTTGGCGGGTGTGAGGCGGTCGCCGGCAGACCCCTGAGGGTTGTTGCGAGGGGAGAGGAGCAGGGTGTGTGGGGGGATCGCCGGCAGCTCCCTGAGGGACGGGTTCGGTGGCAGGGCCCCGGGGAAAGCTTCGGGGATCTCTGGCAACTCCCCGAGAGGCGGCCCGGATCGTCCCGTACCGCACGGGTGGGAGAGGCGGCGGCACCGAGCGCAACGCGAAGGCAGCGCCGGCGGCAACGGCGGCCGCAGCGCCGTCGGGAGCCCGAGGNCGGGAGCCGGAGGCCCTGCTCGCGGCCCCCCCCCGCCGCACGCACCTTCTGGCGGATCTGTCCGGACGTCGAGACTTTGCGGATGAGCTTCTGCAGGGAGCCGGGCTCCTGCTCCGGCTCGCTGTCCGACGACTCCTCGGGCGCGGCGGCGGCCGGCTCCAGCTGTGTCGGCTCGGCCCCCGCCGCCGCCATGCTGCACGGAGCGGCAGCGCGCCCGGCACCTCC
>VZTX01014362.1:0-42134 GCA_013400915.1 Pardalotus punctatus | reverse complement strand
CCCGCCCCAGGCTCCACCTGCCGTGCCGCTCCCGCCCCTTCGGGCGCTCCAAGGGCGCTGGGGCCGTGGGACCCCGCGGAGCGCCAGGGCCGGGGCGCTCCCGCTGTCGAGCCCGCCTGGGGCCGCGGCACCCCCGGCCCGGCCCGGCCCGGCCCGGCTCCGCTCCCTTCCCAATGGCCAGGTACCCCCCCGCCTCTCTGTCACCCATCAGCTACGGGCAGTGCGGTCGGTGTTCTCGCTGGGATTTCACAGAGATGTGCGAGGGAAAGCGTCTGCCACCGAACCTGTCCAGGCACGTATTTGCTCCAAGCTGTGTTCCAACACAGCAGGTCCAGAGCTGCCATCGCTCCCAGAGCTCATCCCTCTCGGGGAGCTGGCGGGCTCTCCGCAAACGCAGCCCCACCACAACAAAGCCAGGAAGTCAGGAAATTTGATCTTTTCTCCCCCAGCTGTAAACAGGAGGAGCAGGCCGCAGGTCTGACTCCGTAGATGAACGTAACACCAGAACCAGAAGAAAGGGAAGATAAAAGGCAAACAGTTCTAGCCAGAGACCTGTTTTCTGCTGACAGAAGTCAGCATTGGCTGGCTGAAGGGCCGGAGAATAAAAGTCCAGCTTGTCCCACAGGACAGGCAACTCCAGGAACCAGCAGAAAACCCTCAATGCTCTCTGAGCAAATGTCCAGCATGAGCTAAACAAACAGTGTCTCAAACTGCTTTCCCAAGCCCAGACAAAAAACAGATTTAAGCATTTAACAACCATTTCCTCCCCACTGCACAGCAGAGTGCACTATGATTTTGTCACACTTAGCTTACAGAAGTCATCACCACAACTGAATTTGAGAGGAATGTCGGGCAGTGATAGAGGCCCCTCACAAAGTTGACATATAAGAAATATTTTTTTAAAAAGAAACAAATAAAAAGGAATCAGGTCTCTGAGTTTACTAGTCCCATACTTACAGGTCCAATAGCCAGAAACACTGAAGGAAACAACTTTGTGGAGAAAGATGCACTTTGAAGCAAGACAGGAAGCCTGTTTGCCCTCCTGCTCTTAGATCTTTAAAGGCTTTTCTGAACTCCTGCTCCCCAAGACCAGCATATTCACAACCAGGAATTTGTTCAGCCTTGTGTGTTCTTGAACCACCAACAAATTAGTAATAAAAATACCAGAGAAAAGCCTTCCCAGACATCCAGATGCAAATACCTGACCCTCCCCCAAAGCTCTAATCACTCAGAAAATATCCTGATCACAAACACCTGCAACTGGCTGGGTTCCTTTAGCAGCAAAGCACCCCCTTGCAGAGCAACCTCTGTGCATCTTGCAGTTTCAGCTAAGGTGAGAAACATGTGACTGATGGACAGCACTGAGGAACAGGTGAATTAGGGGAGAGCACTGATGGAACCCTCAAGTCAGCTGTGGTCTTAACTCACTGCTTCCAGCATCTTAATTATGACCAGTTTACAGAAGCGAAGAGATATAAGTGTGAAGTTCTTAATTCCATTTTCCAGAGTGTAAGGTGGGAAACATAAGTGTATATTAATAAATGTTGGCTCTGCATTCAGACTTTCCAGGAGAATTTAAACCAGGGACATTGAAAAGCAGATTTAAAGCAAAAATGAGCAAAAGGATACACCAGCTGTTTTACGAGCAAAGTGTAACTAGCTGATGCAACTCACTTCAGCTAAAACCTAAGTGAGATTCAGGAAAATAAACAACATTTACATGGATAATGAGAACATTCAGATCAACATGAGAAAACAAAGTTTGCAGAACACAGTCTCATTTCTTAGAGCATAAACCAACTGCTGGCAGATGTATGTTGGGAAAGGCTCCTCAGGGAAGGCTGTGCCATGATTTCCTCCTTAATTTTCCTGCACCCTCTTTTGAAGCAGTTACCTCCAGGAAACTAGATTAAATACAGGCTCTGTCTGGACTTGCATTTGTTTGGGGTTGTATATAGGGAGCTTTAAGCAATTCATGGGCAGTGAATCACGGACATTTATCTCATCTTTAATAACGTGGTTGTTAAGCATATTGCTAGAAAGATAATACTGTGTGCCAGTGTTGTGTCTGCTGTGGGAGACAACTTGCAAAACATTTAATGGTACAGAAAGTGAATGTAAGCCACACGGGGACAGTGTAAGCACTGAAAATTTCACTGGCTGAATTTGGGAAAGAATAAATGCAAAAGCAACCAAAAGGAAATAAAATCAGTTTTGTACAGTCTGCTGAGAAACTTTGATGAATCACCCACGGCTGCAAGCCAGCCTTCCAGGCTAGGATTTGGTTCACTGACACTTCAAAGTCACAGATTCTCACACTGAGTAAGTCCAGGCAGGCTGCATAAACCCTCATTCAAGCTTTCACCAGTGCTGAAAGCAACCAACCTTTTTATTAGGCAGCCCTGAAAGCAGAAGTCATGACATTCTGTCCTCCTCTGGTAGCTCAAGGTGTTGTGTTTGCCGCATTCCTCCAGAGGTGATGCTTGTAATAAGCAACAGAGGTTCCTGATGTCATGTCCACTGATCTCAGGGCTGATCCCTGGAAGACCATGCATGAACTGAGAACATGCAGATTACTAGAAATTTAGGCCCTACATTTCTAATTGAAGGCAGACTACACAGCTCCTCTGTCATCCTGTTCTTTTAGTCACTCATCAGTTGAGGGCAAATTCTTGTCCTCTTCATCAGGTGTATTTTTTAGCTGCTGACGAGCAAACTCCTCAAATACCAGCTCTGCTTCACTGCAATGGAAGAAACACAGGTCTTTCAAAACAACATTACCCATTTTTTACACCAGTAGACTAGAGGCAACAGATAAGAGGAAGAAGAGAAGCACAGAACAGACTCGTAATGTTTCCTTTGTCTGTAAAGGGATTTGGATCACATTCCCACAGGCACCATCTTCACTGGTGCTATTCTAGCTAAAATGAAAAGCAGTTGACTGAGCAAGTCAAGACACAACTGAAGATGTTTTCCTCTGTACTGAATCATGTCCCTTCCAGATACAGCCTAGAGCCCGAAAGGGGCTTTGTCCAGGAATAAAACCTGAAACCTTTCATCCTTATTCCTTCTATATGAAAACAGAGGCACATGGTCAAACCTATTAAGTTCCTGAAACTTCAAGCTACAGGGCATCAGCTGAATGCAAACACACACCTTCTGGGTGTGTTTGTGCTGTGAGTCAAAACATGATCTCTTAATCTAGCTTCACATGGTCAGTCACTGCCATTTAACTCAGAGCAGTCATTTGTCAGGCCACAGTAACTTGATCATTTTGGATTTCAAACTGGGTATTTTTGGACAATTTTGAGGAGTTTTTAAATGAGTCAATGCACAAGTGCAGCTAGAAATATGAAATACTAAAAGAAACTTACCTGCCCTTCCCTGCAGTCATCAGCATGTAGCAAAGGAGGAAAAAAAACCACACCAGGTAGTCAGAACAGCAGATGCTAAATATTTGCAAGATGTTTAATGCAAAAATGTACAGACTGACAAGTCAGGGCAGTCACAAGAAGCAGGATTTGCAGCAGTATAAGCAGAATTCCAGAAAGTCTCAAAATGTCCATACATACATCTGATGAAGCAAAGCTTGATTCTCTCAAATGGAAAAGCATTTCAGCAATGCTGCCCAGGCCATCCGAAGGGCTGAGGGACAAAAATTTTCCCATCTATGCTTGCTGGTGGTCAGAGCTGTGGGAGGCATCTGTGCACACACGTGGACTCTGAGCTGACAGTGCTTGAGTACATGATGTTAGCTTTAATTGCCCTGTCACTGTGATTGAAGAAGTCAGCTCATGAGAAGACAATGCTCTTGCTCAATAAACATGAAGGTATTAAAATTCGAGGTCAAAGTACAGAGATACCTCTGAGATCTCTCATCAGGTGGGTTATGCCCTTTGGGGCAACACTCCTGATTTCAACTTGCCCTACAAATAGTCCCAAGACCTTTGGCATTTGTGTTTCTTTAGTGGGATCTTTGCTAACCACACTATAACAAATCCTGCATGCTAGCAGGATTCCTTGGAAGCTGTTTCAGCACAGGCTAAAATAAGCAGAACAGACTGTACTTGCACAGATTTTAGTGTTCTCCCAGTTATTTTAGCAAGGCACAGTCACTTCACTGGCTTACTTCTCATGGCTTTGGGTCAGGGAGCAAAGCACCTTTGTTCAACAGAAGTCAGCAGGGATCTGGGGCACATCAGTGACTGGATAACTCGCTACCTGGAGAATTCCTATCCACATCACACACTGCAATCAAGGGCAACCAAGTCGTGAGAAGCACTGCTGGAAAAGTCAGCATTAAAACTGTGCCAGATGGGGCCACTCCAGCCAAAACGCCTCAAAGGATGGCTCGTGTAAAGACACTCCTGATGACATCTATCCAGACCAGGATGGTTTCCTGTACTCACAGAAGCCAAGATGAAGTCTGGAAAGTCTCAGGGCATGTATGCTTGATTGAAGTGGATTTAAAATGAAACATTTAGACCTTCTAAAATTTCCAACATATAAAGTATCATTCACATTTAATTTTTCCTCCAATTTTTATTCTTTAGTCTGCTCTCTTTCCCCACATGGAGGTACTTTCATTACTATGGGAACAGGGATATCACTGATGTGGGTGTAGCTGAGCAAGATCCCCTCCAATTCAATTTGAAATCGATTTTACAAAATGGAGTGGGGGGGGAATAGGTGTTGTTTCGGTTGGGCATATACTTTACTGCCAGATAAATGGTTACTGAGTCAATATATAGATAGTGTGGCAGCAGAGTAGTGCTTACAATATACCTCAGATGGAAGATTACATTCCAAGATGCACTGCTTCACCTTCAGGCTGCAACACGACCTCCAACATGCTACAATTGCACCCTAACAGGAGTTAAGTCCACTCCAGAGTTTTTTGGCTGTCCTGTGGCTTATTTAACATTACAATATTGAAAAATTCTCAGAAAATGGGTAGAGTTTTGCTTCTTTTAATTAGCATTCCAGAAGTTGTTTTGAGGGTTGGGATGGGAGGGGGACTGATGAGGGTCCAGAATATCATCGTCCTGTCTGCAGAAGGTTTTCTGGAAGCTTTTATTATGCAGCAACAGAAATTATTCTATATAATTAAAGTCATAGTATCTGGTAATTTTCATTATAAACCTGCTTTTAAACTCTTTTAACTTAATGGAGGAGAAAAGAAAAAGAGAGTAGGTTTTGTTATTTTACAAGACATTCAATGCTTTAAAATGTCTTAATTTCTGAAAGTCAAAAATACCAAAACAGGGAATGTATTGCTTTACTATTGGAGGGACAAAGCATTCCTCAGTTTCTTGAAAACAGCCCTTTTGTGCAAATTGAAGCAGGGAGCAGATAAATGACTATTTGTTGAATAATAGCCAAAACAAAGGCCAGTGTCCAAGACACAGGCCCACCAAACGTAAAACATCAGGAGATGGGCAGGAAAACCCCAGACCACAGAACTCATGCTGAGACCACAGCCTTGAGGAAAACCCAGCAGGAGCTTCTGGGCTAACTGCTGACTGGGAAAGGTCTTGGAAGCATGAAGAGACACAGGCCAGTTTGAATCTATCTTTAAAATAAACAGATCCCTACACCTTTTTTGTCAACAGAACAGACAGACTGCCAATGTGACAGGAGCTACTTTGCCTAAAAATAACCACATGTGAACCACATGGGACCAAAACCAGTCACAAAACCAGCACACATGAAACATGCAAATCATGGCCTAGCAGAAGACCAAGGAAGCTATAAATAAATTCAGGGAAGGAACGGCAGCAAGCTGTTCCTTTTCTGTCTCCTCCAGGCACAGGGAAGAAAGATCAAGCGATCTGCAATAGCCACGGACCGTGGCAGTCCTGCTGTTTACTGAGTGATGAATGCTTCAGAACTTGCTCACAGACAGCTAGAGAGGGCAAAGCCATCTGCTGTGAAACAGAGCACACAGCACTTGCTTACACTTGCCCTGGCTTGGCTCTGAAAAAATTAAGTCATGTTCTTGGAAAGCTTATGTTTCTGAGGTTCTCTATACCCAAGTCAGCCTTTCATGATTAAATGCATTGATACTACACATTTTACTTCTGCCATAAATCACCTTGGCTAGAAAAAAGGATACTGCAAAATAAATCATAATATGTGGCATTTTTTAATCCCTCTCCAGCTTTAACTCCATAAAATGGTTGCTCTGACTTCTTTTTGTTCTTCCAGCTATGCCTTAAGATAGTCAAGTGAGCAGGAAGGTGCAATAGGCAAACTGGTCACTACTGACTGACTCATCAGTAAAAACAAAAGGGAGCAGAAAAAGAAGATAAGGAATGATCTCAAAAACTCCCTGTGAATGCACCCCTGCCCACACCCACTGCAGAGACTGCCTAACAGGCCAACAAAGAAAAATTCCATCTTTTGGGACCTGCCAGAGTCTAAACACTGTTTATTGAAGCTCCATCTCTGCAATTAAGTCTTGATTCACTTGATTCCAAATTAGATGGTATTTCACTAATGAAACACATTATCTTTCTCAGAGTTCATGAGCTAAAGTGGTAGAATAAAAAATTAAAAAGCCTGAACTCACAACTGGGAAAAGTGACGAAGTACAGTGCATGGAAAACTACCAGCCAATAAAGCTGAAAAGCATTTTAGTTTACCAGCTTCATATGGGAGACTGTTTTATTGCCTGTAATAAGCTCAGACACCACATTCCAGCACAGTTTTCAAGTCAGCTATTCAGGCTTCAGAGGAATTTTCTGTTGTGTTATAGTATCTTTTTTTTAAGAGAAAGAATTTATTTCCTGAGTTAACCATTTGCAGGGCTTTCCCATGGATAGAGCCTGAAACGACCTACATTTTTTCAGTCTATAAGAAACCTGGTATTTCCATCTGTACGAAATGCATGGACTGTAGCTGACACTTCTGATAGCAAGCTCCTAGAAGACTTTGATGTAGCCAACAATAGGTGAGCCATTCCTCTGGTAAGAGGATGTGCTGGGGAAGCGATCTGAGAAATATTGCAGCTCTCCATTTCCCATGTAAAGTCTTCTGCCCACATCCTTTTGAGTGTACTGTATAAAGGAGTACATCAGCCCTCCTTTGAAACAATCTCAGAAGGGAGAGTTGCCTGACTTCCACATTTCCTCATAATGCTTCTCCCAGAAGTATAAAGTAATAAAAAGGGGATTGTAGCATTTTTAACACCAAACAAGTAAGGTAAAAAAAAATTCACACCACTCTAAAAATGCAAAATTCTTTACAGTTGCCTAAACCTTTGGATGAGCCTTGTTAGAAATTTTCAAGCCTTCCTTGGTGTCCATGAAAGCTCCTGAGCTGCCCACAGGCACTACATGGCCCTTGCCAGTCACACTCCTGGGATTGCCAGTGCCACCCCAGCCCCTCACCACTTCTGTGCCAAGAGAATGTGCAGGCACTGCTCACAGCAGGGGCCTTCCCAGGGCAAATGAGTTTCCTGTAGTGCAACTGTTACAGGAGAGATAAAACCTACCTTTGCCCACTCCAGCACAGCCATCATTGGCAAAGCTTGATTCCCAACCAGAGCATCCAAATGTGGAGTGGATCACCACTCTCTTCTCATCACTCACACTTGATTTCTCTAACAATTTCATACAGTAAGGACTAAAGTCACCCCTTTCTAATGCTTCCAGTATAGAACAATGCATCATCTGTCTCAGGATAACTCTTTCCACAGGTTCCACCATTACTTTCTGGTTTCATGTTCTTAGAAACAGCAGCTTTAGGTCAGTTTGGGCACAAAGAGAAAAAGAAAGAAAGAAAAAGCAGCACAAAAGCAGCTGTGGCTTTTGTGTGAAGCCCACAAAACTCTGTCCCAGTATAGAGGGCAGGACAAGAGGATTCATCTGTAACAGCCCCAGCATGGAAGGGCTGCTGTGACTGCTGGTCAAGATGCTTCATATGCTGCACAGGAGTTTCTGATTTAGTCTGAGCACCTTGCTCACAGGGTCAGGAGCACCTTGCAATCTCTGGTGCTCACCACTGGAGAGCAGAGCCAGCCAGGGCCTGAGGATGTGGGAGGATGCTCCTGACAGCCTGTGGTTTTGGCATCTGATCCCAAGCCTCAAGATGCCTGGGGAAGGCTTGGTCCTACATTGTTACAGAGTTCCCACACTTCCATGTACAGACCTGACATTGAAGAGATGTTCCTCTTGGATAACCACTGAACATGAAGGCCATGTCATAACATCACAGACACCGTGGCAAATGCCACATCAAGATAACAGGGACTCAAAAATCATCAGTAGTTTTATCACCTCTTCACTTTGCTTGAAAGTATTTTGCTTCGTACAATGCTCACGTGTGTTAGGTGGTTTCTTGGTTTTTTTTGCTTATACTGCGATCTGGCTGGGAACTGCTAACAGCTTCATGTAGGATATTTTGCACTATAATCATGAGATTTAACTGTGCAGTGCTTCCTCAAACCTCTGTACTTTGAGCTGTGATTCCATAGATGAAAGATGAAAAGGGAACGTGACTCATTTCCATTTTCTCCCATTGTAGCGTCCCTGCTCTCTGTTATTTAGTGTCTGTATATATGTGTGTATATATATAAATATGTGAGTATATATACGTGTGTATGTATATGTACATACGCACATATATATATACACACATTTATACAGACACACAAACACACAGAGCAGGTCCATACTGGAGCCTTGGAGGCTCTGAAGGCTTTCTGTAACATAAATCACTCTGAGCCTTACAGCATAAATCACTCCAAGCCTTAGAGATCTCACCAGAGGCTGCTAACGAACAAAGGCGAAAACGAGGTGTAACTGACCTGCTCGGTTCTTTTCCTCGGGTTTGGGGTGCATGAGACGAAAGGGCAGCTCTGTTCCCACTTCACTTTAGGCAGAAGAGACAATGCATCAGGATCCACAGCTCCACATGCACACCTGGTTCAGCCTCCTTCCCCCTCAGGCCAGCCTGAGCCCTCAGCTCCAGCTTCACCCATTCTTTAATCTTTTTCTAATCACAATTTTTCCCTCAAAAAAAGTTAAGCTCTAATTTCTCCACAAGTATCCTGGGCATATCCACTTTCATAGACAGAGTTTATCATGTTCTGAATGTACTTGCATGTATATAAAATAAAAAAATATTTTTGTGATCGCTTCATTTTCACAGCTGAACCACAAACTTCTTGCTTTTAACAGCTTAAGGGATAGTTACTTTTTTTAGGGAGGTGGGAATGGGAATAAAAGAGAATTAAAATATGCTAACAATTAGGACTGCATTGTCTGAAAAGGTAGATGAGATTTACCTGGAAGTGAGGTCTCCCAGAATGCTACAAAAGAAAACAAGGAGAAAACCTAAGCGTATTTAATGCCTTTCCATTCTGATGCTCCAGCAAATGCTGTTTTATTGGCGGACTATTGAAATAACTTTCCTCATATACTGTTCTCTACTTGCCACAAATTCAACTGGACTTTCTTTTTAAAAAGGTAGCCTTAATTTTTCATGTCAATCCCATGGAGAAAGAGTCGAAGTTTTTGAACTCCTGACCAAGTGTTGGGCATGGCCCCTTTTCCAAGAGCCAAAAGACAAGTGGATGACCACAGCAGGAAGCAGGCATTTTATCACACTTTAGGCAAATCTTTGATGCATTTTTATACTAGAAAGAAGGACAGATGAATGCAATACAAATGTAAACAGTGACCAGCATCAACTGACGGTCACTATCCTTGTCCTTTTTTGCACTGCATCCTGGAAGTAGCTCATGTTGATAACATCAGCTTTACCCAGAAAGCTGGCTGAGTACAGAACCTGAGATACAGTATTTATGACCCTCAGGCAAATGTTTTCACCTTCTGCTCTGGGAGAACAGCAATGCCAACATAAAGGTTCACACAAAGTTTCATCTCACTTCCCACAAAATAGGTTATGGCTTTGAAACAAAAAATTGCAATGCAAACCAGAGGTTCCTACTTCAGCCATAAAGCTAGATGGTATCTAAGGAAAGTAATACAAACCCTTTGGCTCAGGACAAGTTCTATGGATAGGCCAAGACTGATTTCCAGGCAATGTATGCTCCCTAGCCTCATGTCCTATAACATGTGCCCTTTGTCTTGGGGTGGACTGTTCTGCTCTCTCTCCCCCATCAACCACATTAATGCACTCTCCTCCCTTAACTCCAGGCACATGTAGCAAAAAGTGTGTTACCCTGGAACAGTGAGCTTCACTTTGACCTTGTAGGAAACCAGAATCCCCATCACCGTCTTGTCTATTCCATCCTTGATGCTGCCGGAGGAAACAGAGAGCAGTGTGAGGTGGCACAGTGACATAGCAATGAGACAGCCTGGAGCAAGAGCTAGGGGAGCATGCTGAAAGTGGGAGGGCAGACAAGCCTCAGGTACAGCCACCACCTCTCCAGATCTGTGATCACTGTCACCCCGAATGAACACAATGCTGCTATGTGTACCCATCTGGGCACACCTTTACAAAGTCCTGAGAGAAGTGTCTCCTCCATCCTCCCCTCTTCTCTGTAACTCTCCCACTGGCTGGGACCATTTAAAACTCCACTCACATAGTACTAGAAGCCAAGTTGGTATCCTCATCCTTCAGTTTTCCATCCAGAGCTATTTCCCGTGTCTCCTGGTTATTTGCAAGCAAGGGCAAAAGTGTCAGTGTCTTGGTCAGGCTGCTGTTGGGCTGCACCTTTTCCCTGAAAACAAGAAGGGAAGTGATACACTCTGATTTGTTACACACCCAGCTAGGAGAATTTCAAAACAGATTACAAGGTTGCCCAAAAGGAAAGGAATTTATCTGTCCAAATTCAGTTGACAACAATGCAGATGTCCACATCTGATCTAGTCAGCAAAATTCCCTTCATAATCAGCAGAGAAAAACAAGCACTTACAGAAAATGCTTAATTGCATATTAAGGCAGAAAAGTAGGTCAAAACGATAGAATAATAGAATAATTTAGGTTGGAAAAGCACTTTAAGATTATCAAGTCCAGCCATTAACTCAGCACCGCCAAGACCACCAGTGGACCATGTCCCCAAGTACCACATCTGTTTTTCCTAATATCCAACCTACACCTTCCCAGATGCAACTTGAGGCCGCTTCCTCTGTGCTGCAGACCTCTGAATTTGGACGAAATAAATCTTAGTTGAGAATACCAATAGTGAATGGAAAACATGTACCTAAGCTACGGAGCAGAACACCAGACAAATACAAAGTATCTGGGTGTACCCAACCCTCCTCACAGTGTGAGGTTCAGAGCCGCATAGCCAGTGGTGAAAACAGCAGGCTCAAGGTTTCCATGGGCTTTTTCAGGCCAGAAGGAACTAAATTAAATGCTCTTGCTCAAGCAAGAGTGTCCATGACTTCCACTCAAAAAGCAGAAAAGTGTTCTTCACCTTTCAGAAAAGTGTTGCATCTCTATTTAAAGATTTCCAGCAATGGGGAACCTTCTGCTGCCCCCGCTAAGCTTGTCTGGTAGGTAATTACTCTTCAAACCTCTTCTGCCACCTCCCCATTCCCTGAAAAAACATGAGGATCCCTGCTGCTCTGTGAAAAGGGGACCGGCTGCATCCAGAATGCATGAATGGTATGGCGCTCACGAGGTAAGAGGAGACAGCATGGTAAGAGCAGGAGACTGCCAGACTGTAATTATGAGAACCTCCATTACTGATGATGAGGGTAATTAAAGGGGTGTGAAGGAGCAGAAGCATTCACTCACTGTGCTTCCTCAGCAGCCACCACTTTGGTATAGAAGTCACTGGAGTACAGCACCACATTGGCCACCTGCTCCACTGAGGGATAAAGGAGAAAGCGGACACTTCAGTCTGTGCACGCACCACAAACAGCAGTTACTCCCACCCTGTGTCCCAGGAATGGGAAATGTGGTGAAGACGGCAGAAAAACCCATTTATTTAGAGCCTGAAGGAACCACCAGGTCAGATAGCCTGACCTGGACAGCACACCAACATCTGTCAGGCCAAAGTCTGTCTTCCCTGAAAGGCACTTGGCCTTAATTTGGAGACAACAGAAAGTCAATAACCCACAGTTTCTCTTGGGATCCTCTCTTTCCATTATAAAGATGTCCCTCTTCCTTCTCTATTTAGGTCTGCTTTTATCTCTGGTCCTGATATCTCTTGTGGGCCTACAGCCCATGCATGTGCATTCAGGAGACAGCATCAGCACAGACTGCAGTCAAGAGACTGTGGTAACAAAAAGCTTGTATTCTTGAATCCTACACAAAACCCCTGAGGTAAGTCTGGCTGAAACACTGATGAGGAGAGAATCTGGGACCAACAAGGTCTTTTCAAGGTCTTTCATATTGGCCTAAAAATATTTGGGAACCAAAGTGCATCCCAGACTGGCACTGAAAGAGCTTTCTCTACTATAGTTCTGTAGGAACCTCAGCCATTTTATTCCCTCCATGCCTTCTCTTTTCCATCCTTTATCTTTCTGATTGTGTTCCTCAGCTCTGCAGCTTGTGGGATGAAAACGTAGTACCACAGATAAAACACAGGCACAGCACTGAAGCTCAACCCCTGCCCTCAGCATCCTCAGGAGGAATGCTGACAGAGTGGTTGTTTCTCACACTGCCAGAGGTTTCTGGAACACCAGGCAAAGCTGCATGTGATCTAGATACATTCACAGTTAGCAGGAGCATCACACTGGCAGAGGACCCTTCCCACTGACCTCTCAAAAAGGGTGGATTTTCCCCCACTTTTCCCACACTTGCATTGTCCACTGCAGGTGCCAGACCCTTTCTCTTTTTCTAGAGGGGACAATCTGGTGCCTAAAGTTAAGACATACAAGTAACCACAAGAGTCAGGAAAAGAGCTGCAGCGTTTCACTTGATGAACAGCAAAGAAAGAGCAACACACAGCAGGGAGGGACAAATTCCTGATATCCCCACCTGCCTTCTTAAACTGCTACAAGCACTAAATTCTGGCTCTCTTTCAGTCCTATTGCACTCAAAGAATCCCAAGCAACAGTAAAAACATACCCTGGACTTTGATCTTCTTCACTGTTTTCTCCGTGCTGTTGTTGATGGTGACAGTGACAGAAATGGGCTCACCATGGTAGTATACCTAGAAGGAATATGATGCTTAGATTTCTTCCAAGTCCTAAACCCCTCTAGCTCCCCCAGACTGCACCTCACAGAGGCCAGGTAGGGGAAGACGACCCCTCCCAGCAATTCATGACCCTTCCTTCAAGGACTTCAAATGTGTTTGGGAACAGGGTTGCAGCCACCCCTAGCAGAAGCCACTGGCAGAAATTACATCAGAGCTCTTGAGTGCCAGGGCAAGTCAGTCTCAGCTGAGAAAGCAACAAAATGCCCATTGGCCTGCAGATACCACAATGTCCCCAGCCCCGGGGCAAATGCCCCCTCACCTCTTTAGCGAGGCAAGCTTTCAGGTGCAGGGGCTTGTTGGACATGAAGAACTTCCAGGTGGTCTCTGCACAAGGCTGGGGTCCCAGCTTCTCTGGAGCGTACTGCACCTTGCGGATCAGCAGACGTGCAGAGTTCCTGGGGAGCAGCAGGGGACAACATGGTGACACCTGGTTCTTGGCAGAGGCAGGAGTTCTGCATTCCCATGTGCTCACACCCAAGAAGTCACTGACAAGGAGGGGGTAAAGCTGGACAAGCAACTGGGGTACATCACTGGACCATTCATCCCCTTTAAGGCAAAGCTGAAGAGAGACACACATCCTGTTACCTCCTATGAATTCTCTCTTCCACATTTTCTGTTGAGAAAGCTTTCACCTCAAAGTCCACCCCACAAGTCTGCCAGAGAGAGAGAGAGGACAGCTGTGAAACCAGGATCAGAAGACAGGAACATCTGCAGATGTTTCAGTATCTTTCTGCACACCAGAAATTGGCAGACTACTGCCAGCTCCAAATTCTTCTGGCCTCCCACCATTGTCATAGACATCCCTCACAACTGGTGTTGACATATCCACCTGTTCCGTGGTGCTTCTGATAAATGAGGCTTAATCCCAGTCTCTGAAAGATGACATTCTTACTCCTGAAAGGCTTCCTGTTAGAGCAGTGCTGTAGAGGTCACCTCATAAGACTGACCAATGTGCAATGCTCTCCAGCCCACCCTGGGTTTCTGAACTGAATTTCTGAGTTGGCTTTGTAATGCCAATACCAGCATCTAAGGAGTGGAAGTGATCAGGCCAAGCTAACCTTTCTTTAACAGGTTTATAGCATTGTGGGACACATGTGTGAGTCTGACATAACTCTCTACAGAGACCTTTTTGCTAGGATAAAACACAGCTTATCCTTTTTGCACTAGATTCTACAACCCTCATCTCACCTTGCCTGGCTGATTGCATACTTCTGCTGTCTAGACAAGCACCCAGTCAAGTATAAAAGGAATATTTTTAACAGTATCAGAAATCTTGCAGAACATATCATTATTCAGTGACTTTCACTCCAGGGTTTTTGTTCTGTTTACACATACGTACAAACCAGCTCTTCCCTGTGTTTAATTCAGAGCAGGTCTTAATACATGTTATTTATAGAAATCTATGAGATTTTAGGCACTCAGTCTCCTTTTCTTTCATGTAGCCTCACAGCCACAATCATTTTATGTGCAGCCAACCCACAAATCATGTGGTAGTCTTAAGGAAGCTACAGCACTGCAGATTTTGTAGTCTTGCTATTTGGCTGGATTCCCTTTCTTATTTTGAGGACTTCAGTTCTCTGACACACATTTGTAGCCCTTAGTTCTTAACATTTGTGGCACAGCACAGTAAAATAATATCACTTTCTCCTACTCCCAAGCTAGACAAATTCACATGACTTTTGTCCATTTGACTTTCCTTAACTATGATAAACACAAGTGTCCCACTGGTCTCACCTTATCAACATCACGAGGTGCAGGCTGCAGACAAACTGAGCAAGGCAGGTAATCTGGAAACTGTGGGAGGAAGAAGAGAAAATGCCCCAAAACAACAGTACTCAGATGTTCTAGGTAACATACTGCTCACAAAAGCAGTCCTGAAGACAAGGGGTCACTCATTGTAATGCAGTAATCCCTTGGAATTCTGGCTAGTATACTTGCATTGCATGAACAAATCACTCTCTTCCAAAAATACTTTAACAGTCAAGAATGAAAAAAAAACCAAGTCCATGCACAACCTGTATCTTCCTCAGGAACACTAAGGCAGACATGTGACTGACAGTACTGGAAGGACTTCCTGTTAGAATTTGGCAGCCAGCTGTCATTTGCTGACAACATCTGGTAAAGAGCTTTTCATCTGCTTATTTGATCCACAAAGTTTTTAAAGGAAAATGATTTGGCATTGGGGCAATGGTATAAAGTATTCCAGCCTCTCAGGGATGGGAAGGCAAGGGTATATGGGGCTGTTAGCATAGCATAAAGCCATTGCAAATTCCCTTGGCTTTTCAAAGAAAACACTTTTCACAGTGCTGCGATCACTGCACAGTTAGGATCTTCTTGCACTTTACCTCTCAGGATTGCAAGAAGGAAAAAAACATTGGTATATCGCCTGTCACTCAAAATTGGAACTTGCAGAACACAAATTCACTATTAATTCCCATCTTCAGTCCATCACCAAGCCTCAACAGCCTGGTAAGTACAGATAAGAAGAGATTCAGAGGCTCTTTTGAGATACTTACTGTAAAGAAAAAGGGATAAGCATTTTTGCCCAGCTTCTTTAGCAGAGATTCTTGCAAATGGGTGAGAGACTCTGGCTTGTCAGCAGGTGGGTACACCTGGACCCTGGAGAAGAACAGGTCCCGGCGGAAGGAAAGGCCAATGACATCGATGTCTTCCTGGCCATAGCGGAAGGCGCAGGTGAGGGACACATACGCTGGGAAGAAGCACAGGACAGGTGAAACATGCAGCAGGGGAACAGTGCAGCCAGGCTGGGACGGGGACATCTTCTGCACTAGGGAGACATGGAAACTCATTTCAACACTTGCATAAGCTAGGGAGTAGTTATGCCATGTGTAACAACAGACATTGCGCTGATGAGAAGCCCATTCATAGGGAGAGAGTTACATTTGTATGCTTAAAAGAATAAAAAGGTTCTACCTCAGCATGTCACTCAGAAAGACAACTAACAATTTCTGAGACATACATTGCATAAAACCTCAAACCTTTTTTCCCCTTGATAATAGCAGGATCCACCAATACAACACCATCTGAAAGAGGAAAATATCAGGATTAACAGAGGCTAAGCAGGCTTGAGAGCAGGAAGGGCAGCACACAACCTTGCAGACTTACCTACAGGTTCCACATTCCCTATGTTGTCTATGAAGTCCCGCTTTCCTAGGTAGATGGTCAGCTGTGGGGAGAGGATGACCACGGCTGAACCTTAAAACGTTTGTGCTTGTGTGTTGAGGGAAGGGACACACACACACATCAGAGAGATATAAATCTTGCAGAGATCAGAACAACTCCATTTTAAATGGATTTTTTTTTTCCAGCAAACATGCAACCCCCACCAGACTCATAAGGATTATTCACATGCTTCAGGACATCAGAACTGAAAACCTGATCTAGACCAGCTCCTAAAGGTACAACACAAATAGTTGTGCATGGGACAAAGAAGTGTAGATTTGAAGATTTTTGGTGCTGATTGGAAATGCAATGAATCAGCTTTATTTTAAGCATTTATTAGCAGAGGTGCAACCCAGGAGGAGAGTGAGGTGAGCTCCCTTCCTCTGGTATTATAACATATGAAAAGTTTACCCTAAAAACTCTACATCATCTCCTCAAAATTAGTGTTAAATATGGTTCACCCTCCTTCTTCAGAAAAATAATAAAGGGGACAGGAAAGAGCTTTCTAATAAGCTTACTGTCTGACTACAGGTAAAACTCAAACCTAAATAAGCCCATTATTACAATACTCACAGCCTTGTCACGGGAGCTTTTTCTGAAGATAACTTGTTTTTGAGGAGAAACAGCATCCTTCCCACCCATCACAGTCTTTTGAGACTCAAGGCAGCTCATGGTCAGAGATGGGGATGTGACTGTGGATGAATGAAGCTTTTCTGCCCCAAAATGCCCTGCCCCAGGTGCCTGTGAAAAATAGGTGGATGAGATAAAAGCAGTGGGTAAAGCACTGTACTCCTGTGCTGTTTCAGAGCCCCTCACACATCCAAATGGTGGCTCTGTCTAAAAGCTACAAAGGTGGGTTGTGTTGATAAGGAGTCAGACCGACCCCCAAACAAGAACTTATCTGTCCTGCTGCATTTTCCTCAGCCAGAACCCAGCACAACCTGCTATGGGCAGAGTAGCACTGGGCTCAAACCAAAAGGGACCTTAAGAATAGAACAGTCCAGCCACCTGCCCAGAAAGGCAACAATTATACTTAGAGGTAGAGAATGGCTTGCAACTGAGGGATGAAAAACAGATGGAATAAAAATTCTTCAGGAGGAAAAAAAAAAAAGGAGTGGGAGAAAAGGGGGAAGAGAAGGGGTAGAAAAAAGAAGAGAAGGGAGAAAGGGGAGATGACAAGGGCACAAGAGATATCCAAAGAAGTCCAGTACCAGTACCTAAGTGGTACAAAGCAGAGAGATCAGCTTTTCATTTCATTGTAAGTCATAAAATAGCGTCCAGTTAATGACCAGACATCAAATTCAAAATAAGGTGAAGCATTTCTCCAGTTAACAGAAGATTCAAGATGGCTCTGGAAATCACCAATATTAACTGAATCACAGGATTAGACACATTCACAGAGAAAAGGCTTTTGGCAGCTGTTGGACAATGATCCAGAAGCAACCCTAACCCTGTAAGGCTCTGACACACAGGAGCAGCATCAGGGAAGGTCGATGCCACAGGTGCCCTGTCCTTACACTCCTCACCATCAGAGCTGTGTGAACGAGAGCTCTGTGTTACACAGACCCCGGCCTTGATGGTGTATGACCGTCCTTGCAGTTTGCTCCCATCCTCTTTATCAGCTTGCTTTCCCATTTTAAAACTGCTTCAAGGGTAAAACAGTTTCTAGGGCTTATTTGCAGACAACAAACCATAGAAAAAGGACATACTTGGCTTCTTGGAAAGCTGGAAAAAACCTAAGTCATTATAAACAGACCATACACATGTAAGCATTTCTATTTTTATGAAGTAGGTTTTTCAAGCCCAGACCAGTACTTGTTGCTGACTAGACACGCTACTTATGCTGTAGACTCAAAGAAACACAACAGCAAATAACATTAAATACCTTGCTGTGTTCCAAATGGCACAGGAGTTCCACAGACCGCAATGGGAACTTCTAAATTACTGAAGAAAGATGAATTTTGCAAGGCAGCTGTGCTTCTTTGCATCTACCAGAGGGAATCGCTGCCCTCTTCACAAACAAGGAAGACAATTTGTAGGGGATTTGAAAGCTTGTCTCTAGTTGTGTCCATCCAGGATTTCAAGAATTAATCCTTCTCCAAGAGTAAATATTGTACCTGGGCTAAGCTTCAATGGGAACTGTTGAAGTCAGCAGCACAAGGCATTACCTAAGGACACTCAGGTAGTCAGTGAAGAGGTCTGCAATGTCCTACTCACACATTTTGCAAAGACTACAGACTTACGTAGCACAGGACAGCTACTGAAAGCAGCTTTACTTATTCTAAAGCTCTATCTCCTCCTTCCTAGGGCTGCAAGACATCCAGCCTGGTAAGAAACTGAACACACAAGAGGCATTTATGAAAAAGGGAATTTATAAAACACTAAAATGCCATTTTGATGGACTGGCAAACACTGAGAACAATGCATTATTCTCATGATCACTAAGCAATTTACATATTACTGCTTCACCAGCATCCAACGGACATGCTGATGCAGAACACCACACTGCTGGCAAGTACAACCCCCTCCTCAATTTACTTATAGAGGCACAACTTCCAGGATTTAAGAAACACAGATATTTCAATGAACTTTAGCTTTTCTGTTCATTAAGCTTCCAAGAGTAGTTTTGTCCCCCACCAATGAATCTGGCCCTGGAATTTTGCACAACGCTATGTGTAACTTTTGGCATGCGAGCTGCAGGAACAGCTGTAGCTTTCCTCTGGCTTCATCTGTTCATTTGATCACAAGGATCACATGATATCCTGTCCACGAGCCAGCCCAACAGCTCCCTTGCAGTCACAAACCAAGCTCGCTTCTCACAAACAACCACCGCATTTGCCCGAGTATAGTGGCCTGGGTAACACAAATTATTCCAAAAATTGAACAACAGAACCAGTATTCCTCAGCTCTTTCAGGCTTCCAGCAACATTTTATTAACTGGAGGGGGATTATTTGGAGAGCTTAATCACTACTCTGTCTAATCAACTCTGGCCAACACAAAGCAGCCAGGCTGGAACCACAGGAATTCACATGTGCATGTGCTGCAGAAGGAAAGTCAGCTCCTCATGGTAGGAAGTAGGGAAGAAACCCCAGACATGTTCTACTCCATCACACTTTGCAAAAGCAGAAGGGACTAAGTTGGTTTTGTAGAAGTCTGTGCCACAGCCACTGCAGGGCTGTCATCCTCCAGGAGAGGATGAGCATTCCTGTTGGTGCAGGCACCCTTGCAAACATCTTCGGGGTATCTTGGAAACAGCTTCTCCATAACACCTGTTCCTAGTGCACCCTTAATCCAGAGGAAGATGCCCAAACCACCCCTGAAACCACTTGAAGGGCAGCTCCACCTCTGGCAGCAAAACTGCTACAGCCACCTCTGCACTGCAGGTACCTTCATTTGCTCTTCTTCCCTCTGCAGGCTGAAGCAGAAAAGGAGGTAATAGCAGTAATTGAAACGTAGGAAAAAAAGAAAAGCTAAAATTGCTCACTAGAATTTCTTACATACCTTGGTGCTAAGGAACTTTAATTAAAATGCTTAAGGACTTAGCTAGCTGGCCATTATCTTTCAGCATTATTAACCTGCTTCGTAACAGCATCAATGGGTCAAACAAAGCCCTTTGTGCAAGATCTGTGTCCATGCTGTAGAAAAACACAAGTGTAGCAGCCTAAATTATAAACACTCTAAACCCATTCTGATCCTCCTCAGCAGAGCCTGCAGCTTTTATTATGCTAATCTCCCAAAAATCTTTCATCATGCTGACTTGCCACTTTGTGATCTACTTTCCTGCAGTAACCAAGGTCACCTGGACTCGTGGCAGGTGCTTTTTCAAGGATTATCTGCTGCTGCAACAGGCAGAAGGAAAAATAGCTTCCTTTAGAAGCCTTTAGAAACTGTTCAGAATGCTCAACTTTTCATTTTTGCTACAGTTCTTACTTCCAGGAGCTGGCCAGAAGCTTATTTTCTTACGAAAAAAGGAGGGTGGCCAGAGATGGTTCTTAGTCATGAAATTTGTACACTGAAGAGCTGAAGACTTTGCTTCATTACTCTGAAGCTGGAACCAGAACATCTTCAACAAGGGTTTTTGTGTTTTTAAAGAAATGTGCAACTCCTATTCCTGACTTAAAAACTTGACAAGGTAGCAGTTGAAGTCTCACAGCAGAAAAAGCCACCTATTTTCAGCAGTGTTTGAAATACAGATCCTGATTTCCTCAGTTCAGTGGTTTATCTCAACCACCCAAGAATACATCAACCTTTCAAGGACAGAGACAGAGGCACTTGTTCAGTGTGGCACGAATTCCTTCAGTCTCAAGGCAGGACTCCTGAGACAAGGCAAGGCCAGGCTGCAGTTGCGGGACATCCAGTCCCAAGCTGAGAGCATTATCCTCTTTCCCCCTCTACACCAAATCCCACAATGGGGGTGAACACAAATCCACAATTCGCCAGGAGAATGACATTTCAGGTTCCCCTCAGTGCTCATTCCCAACAAGATCTCGCACACAGATGCACAAATAAACCAATCGGAGCAGTGTGGGGTTTTAAAAGCAGAACACAGGTTTATTTACAATCAAGTTCTTATGGGCAGCTGAATAAATAAAAACTTTGCCCCACATACTCTAATTCCCCTCTGCAGAAAGTGTCTGAATGAAAGGCTGCGTTAGAGGGAGCCTGTCAGGGCAGCTCCCCCAGCCCAGCCCCTCCAACGAACATACTTCCATAGTAAAACACTATCGGGAAAGAACAAAATAAAGTGCAAATAAAAAGGCAATAAAACGCTGGTGGCTTGTCTTGAGGCCCAGACGATGTGGAAAGGTTTGGCTGGATCAAGATATGGCAGGTAGCTCACACTCAGTCACATCATGGTTTAAGGTACCAGAACAGGGACAGAGCCAAGACACTGCTCCGTACCACAGAGGGCTCCAGCGCAAATGGGAATATTGCACGTGTGCTCAAGAAGGGGGCAAGTGGCCTGGAATTGCCAGCACCAAAACAATGGATTTGGGATTTGACCCCACTGTTCCCGTGTTCTACTGGCAGCCGCCAGGACAGGATGGATGAACAGAAAAAGGGACCAAACATCTGTGTTCCAGGACTGAAGTCACAGGATGGCATTCCTCATCACTGCAGCACAACTACAACCACCTCAACAAACTGAACTCTATCCTCACGCCCAGTAACCAAACTGCCTGTGGTATAAATAGATTAAAAACCTCGTATTTTGTGATGCCCAAGCTGTTAAAGGGCATTTCAACACCAGGGTGCAGAAGCCCTGAAGGACAGACCTGTTGCCCCAAGAACCGATACACAGAGCCCACATGACGGTGTTGGAGAGCCTGTGCCAGTCAGATCCAAACTGAGCTGATGACTCAAAGGCAGAGCTGCCAGGACTATGGGAGACTCTTTAAAAGCTGCTCCACCATTTCACACTGCCTAGGACATGTTTCAGGATCTTCTCACCCCATGCCTGAACCAGGCCATCAGAATACAACACAGGAGACAGGACATGCTTTAAATCGGCATACACAATGACTTCTTTCCAAAGTTTCCACCTCAGAAGTCCTGTAGATACATTTGTGTGACAGGATATTTGGCACAGCTGTCTGGTGAAGAATCCCGCTAGTATCTTCAGCTCCACATGGTGCATAGATACTGCATGTAAAGGCATGGCTAAGTGGCATTCTCCATCCAGAACAGCTAATCCCGTGCCGAGTCCAAGTGCTGTGGTGCAGTTACAGTCACGAGAAGTCTCTGACTCAGGGTCCTTTCTCCATTGCTTTAGAGCTTCCCTCTGGCAAGCAAAGCCCACGTGCTTTGTCAATATCCCAACTCCAGATGGATCTGGGCTTGGGTCTCCAAGCTGTGCTGCCATGGATCAGCACCACCACACACAGAGCCTTCCACCCTCTGTCAGTCAAAATTCAGACCACAGCACAGCCTTGTTTCCTTTGTCCACACTGACCACGTGGGCACCCGCTGGCGACCATGCGACTGCATTGATAGAAGAACTGAAAGGCAAGGCAGGAAGAAGTTTACAGGAAAGCTGAATTCCACAACAGCGCTTAGCACTGCAATGAAATACTGTAATACTCTTATTACCGATAAAAGAAAACCAAACATTTTCTCAGTTGTCAAGAGACATGGACTTTTAGTAAGACAGAGGGAGGTATAATTTCTTCAAAATGCATTGAATGCACTTTATTAGAATCATATCTCAGTTTAACAAGATAATAACAACAAATCTAATCTAATTCAATCTAGAGAATAGTGCCATGGATCCACAAAGACTTTGCATATTCATAATTCTCACATGCCAATAAAAGTAGTAGAGCTGTACAACTCCAACTCTTTCATAGCTCAGCAAGATCCACAACCCAGATCCCCACCCTAGGCTGCATGTCCCAGCTCCCCTCACCTGTGATGCTTTGCAAGCGTCCTCTCCAATTTCCCAGTAAGCACATTCCAAATGTAGAGGGCCCCGTCAGCTGAGCCAGCAGCCACATAGTTACCATCAGGGCTGTGAGATCAGACAAGGTGCAGAGGGCAAAGAACAATTTTCAAGTCAGCAATTTTCAGCATTCATCATCATTCCACCCACAACTTCCTAAGCAAGCAACTCGGCATTAAATAGTCTTTTAGGAGTTATGTGTTATCAACCAATAATACTAAGAGGTGAAAGCACTTTGAAATAATTTCCAAGACACTGAATCAATATCTACAGATACACTCTGGCTTGACCAAGAGGTAACCTTGGGCAAATTACAAACTCTGCCCCAGTTTTTCTAGCTGTAATTGGAGCCCAGTGCAGCCAAGCATCAGGAATCACTCAGTTTATCAGGCATCTTGTTCATGTCAGACCTCACCTGAACACAACTCTTGTCCAGTCAGAGCCACATTTGAATCCCTGGGCACTGAAAAGTTAAAATCAGATAACTGTTAACTCATTTATAAGAAGAGATACTTACTGAAGGCAATGCTAAGGATTTCTGCACAGTTCAGAATAAACTCCAGCATCCCTTTATCCCAGTTCATGTTTCTCATACACCCTCCTCTCAATGGCACCTGAAGAAATTCTTTTCTTTAGACTAGACACTTCTAAGCCAATCTGCCTTCTTTAAAGAGACACATAAGATCCATCAGAGCAGATCTTTGCTTTTTCTAGACATTCTAGAGAACTTTGTCACTCCTGCAGAAAAAAAAGTGAGGAGACTGCTCTCTCCACAGAGGCAGAGGTCCTGAAAACCACTCCAGCACTGGGGCGTAACCCACAACATAAGGTTCTGAAATTCACAGTGCTCTTGTGAAGAACACACTCACCTGAACGTCTGCTTGACAGCACTGACCCGCAGATCAATGATCTTGAGGAGATCATCACGGGAACAGGTTAGAAGCTCTGTTCGCTCCGGATTCAGGTCCAGAGCTGTGATTCTTCCAAGCAGCTCCAATTCTTTTACTATACTTTCAGTCCTAAAGACAGAAAGAAAAAAAAAGAAGGGAAGGAAAAAAGAAAGCAGTGAACTAGGGTTCAGAAGCCAAACCAGTGCATCAAAACTTTGACTTGTCCCAACACACAAGAGGAGAAAAAGGATTACTGGTTTATTCTTACATTTTGTTTCTTTCCCAAGCTAGATCCCACCTTGTGGATGGCATTTCCAGCTAACAGTTAGACACTACTTTCCTCACAACCTCACTCTAGAACAGCAAGTACTGACTGATGCAAAATATTTACCAGCAAGCTGCCTTTCCAGAAAAGAAATAGCATCCCCCCACCAAAAATCCCAACCCCATAATACCAAACAGCATAAACGTAGTAACAGAAGTCTCTTTCAATGGCCTTTTGCAACTTTTACAACAGTCTCAACTGCCAAGCTCAGAAAGAGTTCTCTAGTTCAGATTAATCTGACAGCAAACCCATAACCATTCCTACACCATAAGCTCTCCTACAATAGTTTTACCTGATGTCCCAGAAACGAATTTTCTTATCGAAATGTCCACTCATTACACACTGCTCAGTACACACAATGTCATTGCAGCTAGATCCTGCAAACACTGTTTTTATACCTGAAAAGGAGAAAACAATGGTGACACACTTAAATTCACATTGTCCAAACTGATGAAAATAGAAACAATCCCTAATCCCGCCACCCACACATACAGTGGCCACACAGAGCAGAGCCCAAGGAGTGGCACAGGGCAAACTGTCTTAAAATAATCCTGATTAAGTCTTTGACAACCTCTCTGCCCTTCTCAATCTCCTTTGCTGGGACTTTAAATGTTCCCATGACAGCTGCTTCATTTCCACTTCATATTTAGCCAGCTATAATTTGCTGCTGTTAAACAACATGAATCTGTCTCCTTGACCTATGTTTGCAATTCAGGTATCAAGGTAACCTTGAATCTCAACTGTTACCTCAGTGCAAGCAGGTTTAAGAGTCCACAACAGGAGAAAAGCCAAGGAAATAAGGTGTTTCTCCCAAAAAATGCCTGGATCCTAGAAATTCCTTCATTTGAGATGTTGAAATTTTTGGTGTCCAAGAGACACTTCCATCCACCTCAGGGTTACAAACCCTGGCCTGGCTGAAAGAGTTTAGTGGAAGACTGAAATACCCATCCCCAGACTGGTAAACAAAGAACTCTCAAAATCTGCTACTCTTAGTGTAATAGCATTAACCGTGCTTCTTGCACACACAGGATTTCTTATTCCAGGTAACAGGCAGAAAGAATTCAGTTACTTAAGGAATAACAGAAAATGGAATGACTGCTAGCTTTTTCTATTTTTATACTAGCAAGAAGATTCAATAATTGATCTGATGCCAGACTGCCATGAGCATTCAGCAGAAGCACAGAACATGGATGAAAGACACAAGTTAGGCTTCCTTACAAACTTTGCTGCGGAGGTCCCAGAGCTTGAGGGTCCGGTCGTGACTTCCCGAAACAATGCGTGCATTGTCCAGCAAGAACTTGGCTGACAGAACTTTACCACTGTGACCTGTCAGGGTGTGCTGGGGACAGGAGATTGACACAGTGAAACTGAGTATTTCCACTTGCTCAAATTGTAATTTGCATGTCTACTGCATTGTTTGGTGGAAAAAAACATCTGTTACAGTTAAACAGAGATCAACACTCCGTAGGAATGTTAATTATCACAGAGTCCAACCTGGAGCTGGGAAACACAGGTTACCTTTGGCTGCAGTTTCTCCAGCTACTCAGGAACCTGCCCGCTCCTTCCTCAACACTCTGTACACCTACATTTCATGCACAGATGGCAACTGCAACACAGCCTTGCAGGACACACTGATGAGAAGAGGTTAAAGGATGCTGAAAATGGAAACTGTGCCTTCCTGCTTTCATATGGAGCCTCACTCAAGGACACAACAGGGTATCGAGTCTCAACTGTTATTACATCTTCAAGCCTGAAAGCAAGACAGCCAGGGATTTCAGAAAAACTCCCTGCAGCAGCTTCTGTAAGTGCAGAGGGAGGCTCTGTGGGGCCAAGAACATGAACCACATTCACTTAGAATTGCTCAATATTTACATACGAAATCACAAAACAGATAATGAATGACTAAAGTAGGAGTTATGAAAAACAAGACAGAAATCTTTGTATATAATTAGATTTTTAAAAATACTCAATGGAGTATCAAATTACACAAAGCAATCTGGGCTTGGGGAAACACAAAATAAAAGCCCTTAAGAATGGAAAGAAATGGGAGCAAAGTTTGGGAAAAAACCCCAAACCTGATACACAACACAGATGCAAAGATCATCCCAAAAAGACCGCTTCGCCTTAAGAAAGGAACAGCAAGGAGGATCTGTCTTTCACTCTGCACCTCTCTTCTGCCCTTGCTGCACAGACATCACATACAGATACCTGCATTTAGGCAGGGAGTTTTGGCAAAGTTTAGTGACTTCAGCTTTACTGAAAGCCCATGAAAAGCCCACACTGCTCATGCTCAAAACAGAGAGTACTATTTTAGCTCAGCAAACAATGAATGCACTCCAAAGAATTACCAGAAGATTATGTGAAGCCAGGTGAATGTTTGCAGATATAACCAACTTTTTGCAGTGAGTAATCTATGTCTGCTAAACTTGTATCCACTATAATTCACATCTAGGAACAGGTTTTGCAGCCAAGGGGAAGGTGCAAAAGAACAGATACTCTTCATTTTTCTAACTGAGACCTGACATCTCCACACTCAGAACTACCCAGTGAACTGCAGTACATCTGTTGGTTATAACCAACACTGAAATGTCAGAAGATTTGATCAAAGTAGCATCTTCCTAAAATAAAAAGCTGAGGAAAAGCATGCATTGGAAATGACAATAGAAGAAAGCTCTTGGAAAGCTGTGAAGAACCTTTTCTTTTGGTCAATCAAAGAGTAATTTCTAAATCAGAGCCAAGTGTTAGAGAAGAATATGAATACAAAGTATTTGGGAGCAAAGGAGGAACCTTTCAAAAGAGGTTGAGGATAATGGCCAGCATGTTGAGGCTTGCTGCCTTTGACAGCCAGGCAAAGGGCTCCTTTTCAAGAATGAAGCTCCTGGCTTAACAAAAGTCCCTCTCTGTCTACTGCAAAGCCTTTTTCAGCAGCCTCTCCTTTGAGGGAGGCTGAAACACTGAGGTGGCTCTCCAGGAACCATAAGAAGCATTTAAACTTCCCCAGAAGGGTACACAAAAGTGCACTTTATGTGGCAAGGTTTTGCTGGCTGGGGGGCTCTATTGGGAAAATACACAGTAACTGGAGCTTCCTGCAAGGCTGTGTGGAGACCAACACTGAATTTTAGGTCTTGCTCTGAAGACCTTGAAGAGGTAAAGAACTTCTCAACAAAAAGAACTATTAAAAGTGTCTGTAAATGCCCATCTTCCAAAATTGCCATGTCCCCATTAGACAAAACGGAGAATAAGACAGAAACAACCTGTGCAGTGCTTTGCCTCACAAGACTCACCCGTAATCGATTGTCATCGATTGTCCAGATTCTGCTGGCAAAGTCATTTGAAGCTGCTAAGAGGTAAGAGCCCTGTGAACACAAGATTAATTTAAAATTCTTTCTGCTAGTCAATATGCAAACCAAACTCAAATATTTCCAATAAATCATTAAAACCATATTAGTGCTATTCTGCCAAAGGAAAGAAAGAAAGAAAGAATAAAACCAAAACCACAGCAGCAAATGCCAATACAGACAGCTAATGTAACCCTTCCCAAAAGGCTATGGCATCTGCTTCTCACAAAAATGGGAGGGTTTGTAGAATCACGGCAATAGATAAAACAATATATTTATTATAATGAGAAAAATGTGTTACAATATACAATTATAACAATAACCAGACCAAAAAAAAAGGCCATTATCCTTTCCCTTCTGCTGCAGTGAAAAATGCCTTTTAGTTCACCCTCATCTGCTGTGGAGCTGTTTTCCTTTTTTTGTTGGGTTTGTTTTTTCCCCCCCTCTAGAGCAAAAAAGCCCTGCATCATCTACCCCCACTGCTTAGACAGGTGTCAGAGTGGAATTAGCCTGATTCTTGCAATTTTCATTAAAATTCTAATATTTTAAGTGAAGATTCCAAAAATGAAATCTGCCTGAGGAGAGAGAAATTGAGTGGTTCATGGCTTTAGGCTTAGGGCTCCCACAAGTCATCCATGATGGAAAATGGTCACCACAAAATTCATGCTTGCACTTCCGTCCATCTCAAAAGACTTTCCTGAGTTCTCGTAATCCTTTGGCATCTCAACACAAACGTATTCAAGCAACTTGCCAAAACTCAGAACTAGTTTCTCCTGCAGATTACCAGCACATCTCTAATGAGCTGGTCAGTGTCCGAAGGAAGGATCCTCATAATTCAGCACATAGAATCACCAAACAGCAGAAATTCTATCAGCTTTGTGTTATGGAAGAGGTCTCAGCAGAAAAGTCAGATCACATGTCCAGTTAGAGCAATCCAAGACCCCAAACTCCTTCGAGCAGGACTGTTGGATGCTGATCCCAGCCACGTCTGCCCTGCTCCAGGTGAACATGACTGAGCACATCTCATACTGTCAGCAAACACTACCAGCCACACCATTGCTGTGCTGGGGCTGGGGAGACACTGCTGGGAGAAAAGGGTATGGAACTGCAACTCTTGGGATAATCAGACCTTTTACTACTCATCACAGACCTCAGTAAAGCACTTATGGAAATAAAACTTCACAGAAATAAAGCCTCAGTGTATTTACTTCTTTTGTGTTGTTATGCCAGCTTCAGTGGAAAGCTGAAGACTAATTTCTTACTTTAACACAAACCTGTAACAGTCAATGTCTGAGCTGCATATCATCTGAATTGTAAAGCAAGGATCAGAATCACAGACTGCATCTTATCAAATGAAGATCTTTTGCACAATTTTAACTACTTTCAGCTACTTTCATGTTTTAACTCATTTCTTAGGTAACTTTTCAACTAGAATGGAAACGACAGTAGAGAAAAACATAATCCCATTAATTTATTCCCAATTACAAACAGTGGATATTGCACAGATACTCACAGCACTATCAAATTCTATGCTTGTAATCCCAGCATTACTGCCAGAGAGGGAACCTTTGGGCTCACATCTATCTGCACAGAGAAAGATGAAGAAAAACTCAAGCAATGGATTAGAACAGAAGCTGACACAAAGTGACCCATAATAAAAGTTCATTTAGCATCCCACAATACCCCAAAGCAAAAAGGTTTACCTCCCAAGACTTCCCAAAGCTTAACCCTCCGGTCCATGCCTCCTGTTGCTAGTAACCGGGAGCCAGGGCTGAACTGCACTGCATTCACCTCCCCATCATGTGCATCCTGAGGAGGGGGAGGAACAGAACAGCCACCGAGACGGGAATTAGCACAGACCCATAACCCACAGATCAGAAAGCTACAGAACTTAAAGGTTACACAGAATCATAGCTGCGCATCTTTCAGCAGTATATGGGAAATAAAGCCACAGACTGAAATTCTGCTGTGGCTGCTGGTGTACAGACAGCAAAAAGGCTGATCCTTATCTGAAGAAAAAACAAAGGCACATCAAGAAACACAGCAGCAAGGACTCAGCAGCGATTACAAACTGCCTTACAGTGCTTCCTAAGCTTAGGCTCTGAAGTAACACCAGAAAAAAAGAAAAAAAGGAAATGATGGGACAAAAAACAGTAACAGGTGATGTGCTGTAGAAGGAAAGTAACTTTTCATTCCTCCATCTATAGACAGCCATGGAACATGATCCAATCTACTCATGCAACCACAGAACACTCAAGTCAGGCTTGAGCTGGGCAGGTGTGCTAGGAAACAGCACAGCAGATCCAGTGCTGTGGTCACGGGCTCTGCTGTGCTGGGGATGACGCGCTACCAGCACGGGTGTGACAGCGCCTGCTCACACAGGACTTGGGCTAAGGCTGTGCCTCCTCTCTGCAGGTGCAGCGACCCCCCAGCAGCCCTGCTTCTCACAGCTTAATGTTCTGAATTCTTAACCTTTTAAAATCTAGGAGAATTCCAAGATTTATTCCTTTTTTATTCCTCTGTTAATTTCACAGCTTTATACTATTTACCTACCACATTCTTAATGATTGTATTACCACAATTCTTAATTTATGTACTACCACCACAACCTTAATTATTTTTTAAGTATTTTCAGCAACGGTTCTTTCAACACCAGCTTTTCTGGAAAGACGTATTTTTATGGAACTTGTTGCTTGAATGTGGTCTGCCAGCTCATATTTAAGGCTTATCACACTTCAAATCTGATCTTTCTGCAAATGCAGAGGAGCCATTCACAACAAAACTGGTGAAAGGCCTTGCCTAGAAGCTATGCCTGGGAATGATTGCCGAAGGGACTGCCTTTTCCACCTCCTACTTGCCTCTCCAAAGGTGAGTCTGCTCCTTGTATCTGCCAGACCTCTGCCACAGAGACCTTGCACTAATTCCTGGAATGCTCTGCCAGACCCTAGACACGTCTTGACGTTCCACCTGCACTCAAAACACTGTAGCTGTAACACCTCCTCCCCTCATGCCCCCTATTCAAGCCAGCTCCAGCTGCCACTTCAGTTGTGACCCTATTCTCATTGAGGTGACATTGCTACTCCCTCCATCCACAACTTCCACTACAGAAGATGGTAACAGGGCAGGCAAGAATACACAAGCCTCCCTGCTGCAGTGAGCCACACTGATACTCTGGATGAAAAAAAAGTCGTTTCACATCCATGAAAAATCCACATGCAGCTCTGGAGTGTCCAAGAAAGCTCCTAAGGCACGTTCAAACAAGGAGCTGCATTACAAGACAATTTCCTTTCAGTCAGAAGACAATGCCCTGCACAGAAACTGAAGTTTGGCTTTGTGAGGCCAAAGAACACATAAAGGAGGTCTCAGCTTGAAAACCTTTGATCATGCACAGCAAATGAGGACACCCCACCTCCATGAGCTCCTCTTCATCAGGTCTGTTGGATTACATTTGGTGCCACAACTCCCTTCACTGTGGAGAACTGGAACTGAATTAATCCCAAACTATCAGCAATCTCTTCCTCAATCACAGCTCTGCTATGGCATGATAGAATAGGGACTGCTGGGAGCCAAGAGGGTAATGGGGTGGAATTTCCCTGTGCCCTCAGAAAACTTCTTTGTCATCATCGACCTCAGTAAGACACACATCAAACACACTGGCTCTGAGAAACATTCAGGCAAAGAATTAAACGGAATGAATGCTTCTACCAAACCAAGAATTCCTTCCTGTTTGGCAGGGCTAATAGAAAGAGTTTCAGGGTATAGAGGACTCTCCTCCTCCAAAATCAGAACAAGGAATGGCAGAGCAGAGAATTCCTTCTGTACTCACAAAGACACATATGGCAGTAGTGGGCACTCTCACTTCTTTACTGGCACCTGGATGTGGCTCTAGATTATCCTGGGAAGCAGGGAACGAGGACAGAGAACGCCTCCTGAGATGAAACAAAGCAGAAACACTTCAAAATGAGAAAAGAACACCGTTTCTCTTGAGTTCATCCTGATCAGTACCTGACACTTAACAACGCTGTACAGCAAGTCAAAAATGGGAGAAGGTACTTTTAACTTTTTTTATCCCATGTTTCAAAAACTACATTTGTCATATAACACTACATTCACTTGTGGCTTTGGATATTTCTCAGTTCACCACATAAGCTACCTGAACTGATTACTGACCTCATTTTGGAGCAGAGTTTTAATTTTTTCAATAGGAAGAGAAACATAGGACTGACTGCAGCTCCATCATTATGTCTAAGAAGACTCAACACTATTGCAGCACTACATCCCAGGCAGCAAAATGCTCTGTTCCAAAGCTTGGGCTGCTCCATTTAAGCAAAGACATCCATCTGCAGAGCTTAGATTAGAAGGACTGGCTCCATTCTGGCTACTATGCACAGAACCCAACAACTTATTTTAAATAACGCAATTAAAGGAGCAAAGTATAGTGGAAAGTAAGAGCAAACCCCATGTATTTTCTCCACCAAGAGGGGCTCACTGCCTCTCTCACTGTAGATCATTTCTAACCAGAGTTATCAACTGCAGCACCTAATTAGCACAACGCAGCTGGGTTCCATGTTACTTCAGTGGAATACAATCACATGCTGGACTAAGAGCGGATAGTATTTTCACCTGGCAGTATCAGAAGACTGATGTCCCAAAAGGGGAGACTCAGACAGACTGGAGGGAAAGGTCAGAGGTCAGCACACGGCAAGATGGAAGAAACAGGAAGTTGAGGAGAACAAAAAAGAAAAAAAAAAAGGCAGAAGCTAAAAGAAAGGCTGAAAATATTTGTTTGCATTCCCTGCATCACCAAGATTTTGGTGGACATTGAAACCAATATATAAAACAAGGAGGTGAAAGTGTTCTAACCTACCCAAAGATATTACTGATAGAGTCCAGAAGGCCTCCAGCTGGCTGGGAGAGTCGCTTACTGAAGGAGGGGAGGACAGGTTTAAACCTTGTGAATAGCTACTCCACATAAAGATCAACACAAACATTTCATAGCAACACATCTCTGGAAAGACTCCCTCCCCTCAGACCCAGCCCAGAGACAGAACACCAAGGCAGGCAGCAGTGCAAAAGTCATCAGTAACTACAACTCAGAATACATTTTGTGGGTGAAGTTTCTTCAATTTCCCTCAACCTCACCCTGTGAATTGCTGGGTTTAGATGCAAGTCTGCCAAGTCTGGAATTTCAACCAAATTAATCCACAATCTCATGTAACTACCTCTTACTTTCCACTCACTGCTATTTTAAAGGAAGAACAAGATGCATTTAATCTAGGTGAAGAATATTTTCAGCATTTCAGCTAAACCCAGCTATTTGCAAAATCACATTGACATCTTGTAGAGTACTGGAGGCACAAAACAACAAGCATTTTAATACCCATGTTATTAACGATTTGGTTTTTAAACATTTGTTTTAAAGATTAAACACAGATTTTTCAGGCAGTAGGGTGATTTAATTAAAACAACAAAGGAAAACCAGCACCCCTAAAACATGGCAACAGAGAACACAGCACATGAGATTCCTACTGCTCTGGTGGAAGCACTAAACTGTGTTCCCACCTAAAGGCAACTAAAAGTCTAAGTAACATTCCCAACATTGTTCCAGCTCTCCTATGCCCCTTGTTCTTCCTCAGTGACATGCTACAAGAATCTCTTGGTCACAAACCTGGATGTCCGGCTGACAGCTCGCACCGGAGAGGTTTCCTCAGCCGTGTCAGAAGTTTCATCCGCAAGCACTTCAATATCATCATCCCTGCTGAAGTGAGAGAAAACACCTTCTTTTCAATCAGCCACTGACAACACGAATTGACAGGATGGCAGGGCTCCAGGGCCCCTCGGTGTCCATGCACAGCCCAGCCCAGGCTTATGGAGCTCTAGCAACACCCAGGTACATCCAGACAACACACACGGACCCAGCTGCCACCGTCATGGATATAACACTCAGCACACAATGTCTGAAAACAGATACAGACAGAAACTAAATTTCAGGCTTTTTCTTTCCAGCTGCCAATTCCACTTCATTGACAGCAGGGCTGGATTTTCAGATCCCCCCGTTTCTGCTTTCAGACCTCCTTTCCAGATTCTCTTTACTACAGGAATTTCAGCCTGTAGCACTAACTACATACAGCATTGTAACAACCCATCACATCTCAGCAAGGCTTCACTACAGAGTGAATGGTATTTGCTGGAACAGTTACAGAACAACAAAAACATGAGTTACTGCAACACCAAGCATGGGTGGTATCAGCATCTTTTTTGCTGTTTCAAAACATGGAAGTTTCAAAAAGAAGCACAAGAGTTTGACTGAATTTTCCTTCTTCACCTACACCAAAGACACCCTGATACTTTCTACATTGTTGTACTTCAGGTACTGCACCATAAAGTGTGAGAGATGTTTTGGCTTTCTCCATTAAAGTGTTGGTGGTCGACTGAACACAAGTGGGAGGTTCAGACACATGTACCATAAATTAATCCAGCTAAATTACTCAGATAATGCTGAAGATTTTCCCCCATTAGTCACCATGGGCTCTGACAGCCTAGTAGTTTTTCTTCAATTATGATTTTTCAGGACAAACTATTTTTAAACACACTTTACCAATCTAATGCCATTTGACTGAGCAGGAAGTTTAAATGCAGCAATTAATAACCAATTTGTGCCATCAGATAACACTCAGCTGCAAAAGCATTTAAAAGGATGAAACCATTTGTAATTCCTCATTTCAGAATATAGTTGAACTTTCAAGTCTAAGATTTTGGAGGAGAGTATACATGAAAAGGCTATGGAAAAAATATTTGCTGCTTGAATGTATCAGGCTGGTGTTTCAATAAAACACTATCAAATTCTGCCAATATTTATTTTAAAAAATATAAAGTTTCAGCTGTTAATACTATGTGTAGCAAAAGAACTTTCCATGTTAACAATGTATTTTTAAGTAAATATAAACACCACGGCACACTCACTGAAATGGTGCAGCTTTTCCCTTCAGTAAGCAGAACATTTACACAACACAAACCCTCTCAAATGATAAAATCATAAAGAAATCAAAACCATCTCTGCAGCAGTGTTTCAGTAGTTTACAGAAGCAATTCTGCTATAGGGTGTCTCATACTCCCTTTCCACACACACCGCTTCCAGAGGCACACACTGCTCCTGCCCTGTGCAAGGGCTTGCAGCACAGCACTCAACATGGCTCTGTGATGTGAGCATAAACAGAAAAGACCTCCAGAAAAAGCCTGCAGGCTGTGCTGGCAGCGCTCAGCAGGGCCCAGGAGCGGAGCATCAGGCGCAGCTGCTCTGGACTGGGCAAACACGAAGAGCCTGATCAGCCCAGCTCAGAGCACCCACAGAACCCACTGCCCACTCCAGCCACCTCACCCAACACCACCCAGGGCCAAACACAGCAGGGCAAGAATGAGGGACCAGAGGGATTTCTCTTCAGCTTCCCAGGTAAAGTACTCCACTGTTTTTCCCTTAGACGATAAATCCCTGCCAGTACAGAAGCCATGTATTTTCACCCCAGTTAATTCACTCAGTACCTGTTCCTACAGAAAATCCTTGAGCACATTTGTAGTCTAACATTTTTAAATCCAGGTGTCTCCAGGGTAACTGTTTCATGACTTCATTGTTTCATGAAGAACTATCTTAAAGACCAAAGGCATGTATCTCAGCATGAAAACATTTGTTCTAACAACGGATCGACCATATGAATCATTCTTGGGACTTTCAGTCCAAGCATCTATTTTCAGTTCTAAAAGAGCTCCTTCTTCTGTAGGTTCAAGTAGGTAGAGTGACTTCGCATTTCTGACTTTACACCATAAGTTTAAACACTCCTCTACAATTTTAGGAATAACAAAGATACTATTTATCATGCATCTGCATAAGCCCAAGGCATGAACTGATGAAAGAGACTCTATAAATCAAGACTGCTTACGGTTCAACAGGCAGGGGCTCTTTGGCAGCTTCTGCCAGCTCCTTCTGCAGCCTGGCCTGGCGTCTCCTAAGAAAGAGAACTCAAGGTTATTTTTAAAAGAAACAACAAAACAACACTTCCTTAATCCCATTCCAAAGGCTACCCTGCACAGTTTTGATGGGCTTCGTAAGATTAAAAAAAAAACCAAAACCAAAACCCAACAACAACAACAACAAAACCACAAAAAAAAAACAAAACAAACAAACAAGCAAAAAAAACCCCAACAGTCCACTGCCCTAATTTTATCCTGCTTTTCAAGACACTCCGAGCAGGAGAGGCAGTTTTCTTACTGTGAGTAGCACAGGACAAGATCACTTAAGTGAGGCAATGAGGCAAAGTGAACCTATGGCCCTTTACAATCCATGCATCCATATGAACATGGATTAGCTTGGAGGCCAAGAACTTCCCAAAATAACGATTATGTTAGTGAAGCTAATACAAAACTGCCAGTTACTGTGAGACTTGGGGAGACTAAGAGCTATATTACAAGTATCGTTAGCTGGCAAGTAAGCTGAAACAGCTCAGAAGAAAAATTACTTTGCAAGGAAAAAAAGCCATACAAACTTATTTTTGCAGTAAATTTTACATAACTCAATCTCATGCCAGATCTTCGTTCTAGAGGAATGTAAACTTAGTCAAGTCAAAAATGTATCAAACAAGGCACAGCGTAAGAGGCAATATGAACAAGAGAAGTCCAAATCTAATATGAGCAAAAAAAACCCAGAAAATCAGTTTCTATCTGATTTATGATCTTCAGGCTGCAGTTAAAAATGTTGCTCAAGAAACAAAAGAACATGTTTCATTCATTTAAGACAGGAATGTTTTCACAAAGCATCAGTCTGTGTTGGCTGGAAGAAGGAACAGGAAGATCTGGACTCTCACTGTGTTGTGCTAGAATAGACGTCAAAACTAAATCTGGTTTTATCCTATGCACTAATAACTGAAAAACATATCAGTTTTATCAAATAGAGGTCATGGATCTCACCTTGAATCCTTTTCATTTTCTGCATTCAAACGATTGGCTTCTTGAGCTTTCTCTGCCATCCAACGTGAGACCAGCTCCTGGTTGTCTTCAGTAGTTTTCCTTAGTTTCTCCTCCAAGGCATTGAAGGTGATCTGGAGAGCATCATATTCATCTTTCAGTGTCTGATTAGCTCGCTCAAGATCTTGCAGCTTGCTACGCAATTCCTGGCACTCTGTTTCCAGTTCAGAAATCTTTTGCAAATACTCTGCAATCCTGGAATGGCAACAAATATACAAAACAATGAAGACCTCCTTTGGGACCTGTGCCATCTTCCTTGTGTTGTTTGCAGAATGCCTCACAAAGGCATTTTTAGCCCTGGGCTAGGTCTCCTAGAGAATATTACAACTCTAATAAAGAATTTAATCAGAAGTCTGGTCACAGACAAAACAATTCCTACTCACTTAGCTTCATTCATCTGCATCTCTTTGTCTTTCTGCTGCATTTGGTTGTTCAGATCAATTACAGACTGGGCCAGCTAGGGAGAAGAGAAAATTGCATTACAAGCTGCAGGGATGTCAGTGGACAACACACAGACCAATCTAGCATTAAAGGCACAGATCACACCTTTCAGGTCTTTTTTACCCCAGCTTTCTATGCAGATCTGCCCCACAGGTCATTAAATCAGAGACTCCACTTTGAAAAATGAGTTGTCAAAAAGCTACTGTTCTTTGATATCTCGCTCTCTTTTCCTCAAAAAGTTTCACTAATAGTCAGATCAAACAGAATGCATATTAGGAAGAAATTTTAGTAGTGGAAAAATCAATACAGAAACTAAAAATTGTCAAGTAAGTTAACGACAAATGAGTACTGACCACCAAGAAACAAACCATCCTGTTATGGCCAGGAAAGCCACTTCAGGAGACATGCAGTTCACACTGTGAACACAGATGCCACCAAGAGCTTTCTCACAAAGAAAACTGCTGGCAGAGCGCCTGCAAGGCACGGGAACAGAGGGGTAGAGGCCAGTACTGCTGAGCTGCAGCTGCCAGCTCACAGCTTACCTGGCAGCACAGTACCAGCTGCCCAGGAAGAAGGAAGACTGATTTTTGGGAAGAGTGTCTGCCTGGGTAAGTGGTTTTAGGACACCAGGTTGGGAGCAAAGAAAGAATTTCGAGTGCCCTGACTACGTGGTGCACACCCCCTTACAGAAAACAGTCTCCTCTTTGGAAAGCTCAGAATTGCTGACACCGGAGCTTCTCCACACCTCCAGTGGGCTGTGAGCAAAGGAGCACAATGGCATTTGCCAGGTCATTCACACCTTTTCCCTAGAAAAGTGTGCTGCCCCATTCAGCTGCTGGACTCATTCAAGTCCACTGCTGTGCTTTTAAAAACCCAATTCTGCCGCTGAACCCTCCACATCTCCTTGTCAAAAAACCCCCCGAAACACAAACCCAAGACTCTCTGGCTTTTCCTCTCTTCCAGGGCCAAGCGTCATAGTGACAGAACTCCTGGGCTCTGAACCAATACTCCCGTTCCAGCCTAGCACTGTGGCTCTTTCAACCTTGGCTGGTGCTTTTTTATTCTGTCCACTGCCACAGCAGTGGTGCTGCAAAGTGAGACCAGTGAAACCACACACAACCCCCTATACCCCACTCATTCCAAGGCTTTTCAAGGTACACCTAGTGGTCACACACAGCTCTGTGGCCCAGATCAGTTCCCTCCTCCTCTAATACAATTAAAAACCTATTAATGAAACACAAAATTCAGCACTTAAAAAGCATGCTATGCTGACAATGTAAGCTCTCATCTCCTGGTGACAGTGTTACAGACCAGCCCATCTCTGGCTGATTTTAATAATCAAAAATTGGGGAAGCTTAAAAACACTTTAGACCAAAGGAGGGGAAAATGATGATTAATGAGCCAGGTAGAATCAAGGTCAGGCTCCCAAAAGGCCACATACGGATCACAGAGAACATGAGAGGACTTTCGAACCTCGCCACGTTTCTTGTGCAGTTCAGTCAGCTCCTCTTGATGCTTTATCTTCAGCTGGGCCAGTTCCTGAAGCTGAGCATCATTCCATGTGCCATCATGTCCTGGGCTGCAGTTGGGAAGAGAAGAAGAGATGTCACACACTCGAATCCGGCTGTTTCTGTGCCTTTGACAGGGTCAGGGCACTGCCCCCTTGGATGTTATCTACACCAGGGACACAGGTCATTCGTAACAAACCAAGACACTGCTGGCTCCCACACCACACACTCCTCACCGCTGAAAAGGCCATCCCACAGTACTGGAAAGTTACATTTCCTGAGGACTAAATTCACTTTTTGTACATTTCTAAACCAGAATACAAACTCCAATGGTAGATAACTAGCCTTTGTTTAAACTTGCATGAAGGCTACTGAGCCTTCATGTACACCCTCTATATTCTGGAACAATTACAAACATTTTACCACCTCGATTTGCTCTCGAGGGAGCTGGTGGACCTTGAAGATACAAGAGGTCTGGAGAGGGTAGAGAACCAAAAGCCAGGGAACCAAGGGTGTATTCCCAGGCCCTTGGGTTTACAGTTCCAGGTGTGACAAGTCATTTCTCCATTGACCTGACTAGGCTCTTTTTGTGCATAAGTGGTTACTAATTTTGTTTTTCCACACTATTACTGCAAGATAATCTTGAATTTCTACATATCAGAGCATTTATATCCCCCCCACAAACAACTACAGAGTGTAACATTTATCACTTGTGTCTGAAAGCACAGAGATAGGAACAGAGAAAAACAGGGTTTTTTTAAAAGCAGATACACACACAGACTGACCACATTATCAGCTATATTTTGAATTACAGCTTTTTAACAAATTCTAATTTTAACTTCAACACCATTATACAAGACAAACAGAACAAGGTATTTGCATCCCTTTCTGCAGTCATTTTGTGTTGTAACAGTCCAGGCAGAAACAGATAATCCACCCAAAGGCCTCACAGTGGTATCAGTAAACTAATGCTGTTCTCAAAACAGAAAACCCAACTGACACCTCACTAAACTAATGATGCACTAACTGCATTTCCAAAATAATGTGTGCAAACAGAGGGGAGGCCAAGTCTTGTGGTAATACCCAACACATCCTATAGCTCCAGCCATGCATACCCCTATAGCGAGAACTAGACACTACTCCTTGGCCTTGAGGGAAGTAAAACACTTTTCCTCACCTATCTAGGATTAGAAAAGTAATTCTGTTTCAAAAACCTGTCATATATTGAGCACAGGATCAGAGTTCAGATCCGTATTTACTTTCAGATACTGCTGCTGTGCCTTTCTTCTCATCCATGTTTCAGCCAGCCTCATCTCTCAGAGCTGGCATTCACCCAGAACAAAATTCCCAAAAACTGAAATGGTTAAAGACAACTGCAGCCACCAGAAAGCTTTTGGGAACTTTCACATGGGTGTTAACTTCAGCCTGCTGGAGTTTTGCCTGCAATTCCTGTAAACCCCAGAGTTCTTCTTTCTCTGCTATATTGACTTCTTTTGTATCCCAATTGGGCATGCTCATACAGTTCCCTGCTTTAGAGAGGGGGTCCTGGTTTCAGGACAAGAGCAAAAAGAACCTCAACAGAGGAAGCAATTCTTACAGAAGTAGGAATTCTGAGCTCCTTGACCCTGCCTTCTCTTCAGGTACACCAAGGGTAGAGCCCACCAGCCTTCACCTGTGGGACACCAGGCTGTCCAAGGGACACTTCTGGCACACAGGTTTGCTGTGGAGTCAAATGCCAGCAGAACCAGCAGCACAACTGCTGCCTTCAGCACCAGAGTGCTATTCCCAGGTTACAGAGGAAGCTTCCCAAGAAATCCTGCTAAAAAGCAGAAAGACACCTTTCTGGCAGCTTCTGCTTACCTAGGACTGACACTTCACAATCATGGTTTATTTCTGTTCTCCCCTTTCATGTGATGACACAGACTGAAAGAAACTAAACCATTAAACCATCCCATACTCATTAGGAACAGCAGGCAAACACTGTAAGTGTTACAAGGCAAGCAAATCAGAAACAGAAGAATCATTGTGGTCCACCTCTGTTCCATGAGTTTGTGATAAATCAGCTTCCTTCCCAAAACTGGCCAGATCTTTCTGTGCTGCATACTCTAAACGTACTGTAACTTTATCACAGGCTTAGACACAGCTGTAACTTATCCTTAGTCCAGCAGAATTCCAGTTTGTTGTGTGCCAAGTCTCTTTAGGGACCCAGGAGTTCTTTGTGCGAGGCATCAAACAGTGGTTTAGGGTATAGGGTGCGCAACAGACAGCTGCTGACAAAAAGGAGTGTTACATACCTGATCTCGTGTCTGCTCTGCATGTCATATTTTTCTGCTTGAAGCTTATCAGCCAGCACTGCATGAAGGTCTGACTTCTCCAGGAGCTTGTTATCTGCGGGAGCAAAAAGGGTGCTTAAGACAACCAGAAAGAAAATCCAGACTCCCACCTTCTCCTGCCAACTGTGATCTAGTCTTTTTAATTACTCTGGCACAACCAAATGCTACATGGGCCTCCACGACATCAGTGCGTTCTCCCTCCTCTTTGATCACAACAGGCTCAGGCACCATCCACCTACAACCCCAGGAATTCCTCATTAATCCAGATGCTGTCTGGGGATGCTGTCTGGGACTGGTCTTATGAAAGCTTAGAGAAAGAGACTGCTCAGGTGCATTGCTATCTGCTAAAACAGAGATTTCAAAGTTCAGTCTCTTTACAGCCTCTCAAAGGATGGCAACCAGGAGAACAGGCCTGGCAGAGAGGCCAAGCCCAAGGTCTTGGGGGATTTGTAGGATCCTGCCTGCACGGTTCTCTGCAGGGTCCTGCCCAGGACTGTTTGCTTTCCCCCACAGTGTGTGGGACCCCTCTTCCATCCTGACACAGCTGAAGCAGGAGAAGAGCAGGCAGGAAAACCCTGGACAGAGAGCGCTGGCCCCTGGATAGCTCAAAATTTTACAAAAGACCATGAGCAGGGTCAATAGTACCATTGTTCTCAGTTCCACAAGCAACTGGGTGGGAATCGTGCAGACAATTCAGACATTCAAACACTGTCCAGAGCACAAAGCGCTTCAGCCCCTGAGAGAACTAAAACAACTACTCATTTTCCTCGATAAAGCAGAAATCCCAGCTTTTCTGTTATTACAGAAAAGCGTCCCAAACTGCCCCGTGAAAACGGCTCGGGCGAGGCGCCGGGGACCCTGTACCCCCACGGCTTTCCCACTTTTGAAGAAGAGGAGGAATCCCAGCATGATCCGGGCTGGAAGGGATCACAGCAGGTCACCAGGTCCCACCTTCCTGCTCACGCAGGGTCATCCCTGAGCACACAGCACCGGATCGAACCCAAACAGTTCTGGAACATCTCCAGCGAGGAAGACTCCGTACCCTCCCCCCAGAGCAGTCTCCCTGCAGATACTGACGGACATCGGTGAGAGAGAAACGCTACTCGGCCGCATCCCGGCCGGGCCCCGCTTACACTGGGCAATGATCTCCTCGAAGGCCTGACGCTGCAGCCGGTCCCGCCGCCGCAGCTCCTCCGCGATGTGCCGCTTCCAGGGGGGGAACCCGGCGGCGCGCAGCCCCGACGCCATCTCCGCAGCGGGTCAGGCCGGGGCGGGCGGCGCGGGGCGCGGCGGGGCGTAGCGCGGCTGCAGGCACAGGCGGTAGCGCACGCTGCCGTGCGCCTCGGCCAGCAGGTAGTCGCGACATGCGGCGCCCAGCTCCACGCTGTCGCAGGGGAAGCGCGTGTAGGTGCCGTCCCAGGAGCAGTTGAGCGCGAAGCCGCGCAGGGCGGCGTTGGGGCGCGGCGGCCCCCAGTGCCGCAGCCCCCACTGCAGCAGCACGCTGCCGTTCCGCAGCACGTTGGCCACCAGCGCGCCGCCCG